>LQNS02278097.1:10910986-10932715 GCA_001587735.2 Parhyale hawaiensis
ACCCAAGCGATATTGTTGAACTTTTTAATGACTATTTCACTGAAATTGCAGTTGACTTGGCTAGTAATTTGCCTCCACACAACGTGAATGATCTTCGTCATACTTATACTTGCAGTTGGTGCCTCTTTCCACATCTATACGACGAATTCTGATGAAATAAGAGCTACTGAGTCAGGTTTTAAGACGAAAAGATTTCTTATGGGTGACCTGGATTCCTCTGTGCTCATTGATATACTTCCATTAATTTCCTATGTTTTAGTTGATGTCATTAACCAATGTATCAAAGTGGCCACCTACCCTAAAGTGCTTAAAATTACAAGAGTAGTGCCAATCTTTGAAAGCGGCAATTCTTGTCGGGGGCAGAATTATAGGCCCATATCCACGCTTTGTGTTTTGAAAAAAATATTTGAAAATATAATATCTGTGCGTTTAAATTCATTTTTTTGCTCTTGCACTGATTTATCGCCTTACGAGTTTGGTTTTAGAAAAGGATCGACTATATATATCTTGCGCTATTTTATCTCTCGTCTCGGAATGTCTCTCGTCTTTTAATCGTAAGAAATATACTGTTTTCCTGTTTTTTGATCTTCGCAAGGCTTTTGATACCATTGACCCCGGTTTGCTGATTTCAAAACTTGAGAAGTACGGTGTTACAAATAGTGCGCTCAATTTAATACACTCATATCTCCTTGGTCGCTCACAGTATGTTACGACAGTAAATATTCCACTGAAAAATCTGTCACATTAGGTGTCCCACAGGGATCGAAGCTAGGTCCATTTTTCTTGATGTTTTTATTAACGATATTGTTTCATTACCTGCTATCAACTGTACCCTCTTTGCCGATGACGCTGTCTTTTATATAAGCGATGATGATTTTACTTTAGCCGTACAAAGTATCAAGGACTTTATCCGACACCTTGAATCTTGGTTGCTCGAATATAGATTGATGTCTCACGAAAAGAAAGGAAAACTTATGACTTTAACAACTAGAAATACTCCGGTACTTCCTGAAATATTTTTTAATAATATACGTCTAGAGTGGGTTCAAAATTTTAAATATCTTGGTGTTGGTTTGGATTCAAAACTAACATTTAACTTGCACAGTATTGAGGTTTGCAAAAAACTAAGCAGAGCACTTGGTGTATTGCGTTGCTTTGCCAACAAACTACCACTATATACACTCGGAGATCTTTATTATAGCGTCGTATATCCTCATATCATCTACTGTATTGCATTGTGGGGGTAGTGTATCACCATGGCAATGGTAAAGAAAAGGGCCACTACCTTGATGAACAAAATTCTACGTACAATACTAAGAGTTCAATTTGTCAACTATGTACCTGATGTTCATACTGGTGATATGTACAAAGCCTTAGACCTTTTACAAATTGACAATATTCATAAATATTTTTTACTAAAATTAGCCCGTAAGTTTCTTTACAATGATGACCAGTCCTTTAACAAATATCTCACACCTCATTTACCAATGAACAAGTACGAACTTAGTAGATATAGATTCAGGGTACCTCCTACTAGGTTGGATGTTGAAAAACATGGGACGATCTATTAGATAGTAAAATTACGAACTGAAATTGACGATAGTATGTTATTGCCTATGCCGGCCTGCTGCCTTAGGAATGAATTTAAGAGAATAGTTCATGCAAATTATTAGTACCTTCATCTTCCCTTCTATTCCTACATTGCTGCAATATTTACTTTATATGTTTAGTATCTTACGTTATTGAGCATTATCACGCCAATTCTTTTTTGGTATCACGTTTTTTTAATAATTTTACCCGCCTAAGAAGCGCATGAGCTTATAGTGGCCTTTTTGCCATACATTTGTGAATTATTTTTATTATTGTGACTGTGCCTATATTACTTTTATGTTACAAATAAATTCTATGGAGTTTCTTTGGAGTTTCAGTTGTCCTAGGTAACCTGTTTCTAATCTGTATCGTTATGATAGAATACATTGTATCTGTACCCCAACTCCAACTAGGAAGTTTTTTTTATAGTTTTATGTATTTTTGAAAAATGGTGTATTTTTCATAAAATAGAACTACTAAATTAAATATCCTTGAGGAGGCAAAAAATTTTAATTTTTGTGGTCAATCAGTGATAATAGAGAAATTCAGGTAATTTCCTTATGATCTGAGGATTAGTTCAGAAAAATGAAGTGAACATTTAAAAAGTGTACACGGTATACTGAGCTTTTCGGGAAAAATATGTATAAAAATCAAACTTCAGACGCGTTGATAAGGCAGAAGATGTGTACCGAGTGAGCTCAACTTGGCACGAATTTTTTTCCCATAAGGGTACACATTTTGATAGGTCAGCTCTTTTTAATTAAAGAAAAATTATAAACGCTCCACCCAAGTGGCGGCGTCAAGAAGGGGATGGGCGAACTTGAGCCTCTCATAATGAGCCCCGTTAGCCCTATCTCAGTATTACTTCCTTTAACCATCGTACATATTTGCATGTATTGTAACGACCCTCTGTATTTTATTCCACCTTTTCTTCAGCCCCCCCTTCCCCGATGCAAATTCCTGTCGCCGCTTTTGTACCTCATCTGAATTCTTCCTTGGGCGGAGTAAATAAAGGTTTTATCAATAGTCTCTACAGATTCCAAACGAAAAAATAAACCATCTCCAGTGGTTTTAAATGTTCCGACTTCATCCAAAAGAAAAATAATTGTGCTTTGCATTGCAGTATTTCCTGGCAACGTTGGTGACAACATCGGGCCTGGCCGGCCTGCTGTTTATGGCAGTTCCTGCTGGGCGCATCACGCACCGTATGCCAGAGATCCTGCCCATGTCCCTCTCATGTTCAGCTGACACCAACACCACCGTGCTTACATCTCTCAACTCTCTCGTGTGTGACTTTGAGGAGCTGATAGAGCCTGTCGATGTTCTCCTGACGTCGTGTGTTCCCAAATGTCAGCCAACGAAGTACGGAGACGCTGACAGTTCTGCAATGTGTAAAAATATTTTACCACGTGGTCGGCTTCATACATACTCGTAGTGTTAACTTTAAGCCGCGAATTTTCTTTGTGCCTGAAAGGCTTTGAACACTCTGCAAAATTAATTCCATGTTCATCATAACTACCACGACTATTGGTTAATGGTTAGTAATTGTTCTACCGTATAACATGGCGTTTGTGTTGTTGTACGAGCTCCTAGGGTAGTGTGTACGATTGCCCTTATTTGTGGATGTGAAATGAAACTTTTTAGCGTGCCATCCAACGTTTCTAGAATACTGCATTGGTTCTTCAACCGCACCCGACTGCATAACTTCGAGACACCCTGGGAAAATATCATAGGAGGGAGCAATGACTACATCAATTATTAGTCACTTTCACTGTTTTCTCTTCCAGAAGAAACGACCCTGATGCTTTGGCAGACGATGTGATACTGCTGTTCAAAGAGGCTCTGGCGTCCGAGCCTAAATCGACTTCTGACTTACTGGACATGTTCCTCGCTCCATCTTCTGACAGCAACAATATTTTTTCAATCAACAAAGCTTTGAAGGCGACTTTAACCAACGAGTCGGATGGTCGGGCGTTATACCTTCTACCGGACGTATGCCCACAAATGACTAAGGTGTGACAGAGAGTGACAGTTTCTTCTCTTCATTTGTAACGCATTCTTGGGAAAATTAGCTGGCAAGCAGTGAGGTCATTATTAATTATTATCAAACATTCATTTATTTTATGCAGTTTTTATACATGCAAGCACAAAAGTATAACCCATAAAATCGGATTTCAAAGTATATTATCATGAAATTTCTAGCTAGCTTGTTTTATGGGTATTGAAAAAAACTCCCAAATGCCAATAACCGCATAACTTCAAAGGTACAGAAACAGCTACACCGGAAGAAATTCCTTTAAATTTTTGTAAATCCCGCTGCAGAAATTGCTGATGTGGATTGGGACTCAGTCGGAAGATGGTGATCTTATCGAAGCTTCTGATCCTTACTCTTCGTTACCAACAACTCCAGGATCATCGGTTTCTTCAGCTTCGGAGTCAGGTCGAAAAGCGACTGAAATTCCACCCAAAGGCGGCAAAACTGCTTTTTCGAAGCTCAGTGACCATAGGGAATGTCAACCTGCGTGTCGAGTGTTGGCGGTGCGACAAGGCTTGTGTAAAAATAAAGAAAGCATCGAGATCATCGACCCCCAACGAACATTCTGGTTGTACCTGGTCGTCAAAATGATGAATTCCTTAACTTTAGGTTAGTTTGATGGGCCAATAGGAGGATATATATATATATATATGCCTTTGTTGCACCTTAGACAATTTTAACCATTTAAATGCAGTAACGTTGTAAACAATGGGGAACGTCAGGATTACCAACCCTGAACGAACTTTCTTTCTGAACATCCTGAATATTATCGTTGACAAGGTTCATTAGGTCAATAGCTTGAACCACAATGATGGGCTGCAGAAAGTCTGACTTTATCGGTACCGTCGTAGAGAAAGAAGTTTAGGGTATAGAGCCTCTCAAAGTTCTTGATACTAGCTCATTTTTGTGCCCAATAATTACCTCCGCCAAAGAGGTATATGTTTTCGTCGGGTTTGTCTGTATGTCTGTTATCAAGATAACTCAAAAAGTTATGGACAGATTTGGATGAAATTCACAGGGATTGTCAAGTATGTTAGGAGGAACAGATGATTAACTTTTGGTAAAGATCCATCCATCCGTTTGTTTGTTTGTCAGCCTCATCTTTGTCAATACCTCATGAGTTGTTAGGTGAATTACGAAGAGTAAATGACAAATTATTTCTGATGATCTGTTTGTTCGTTCATGTGTTTGTTGTTGTGTTTGACTTTTGCTTGTTAGCGTATTAACTCAAAAATTTCGCAATGGATCTTTATGAAATTTACAGGAGTTGTTATTAATGTTAAAAGACATAAATGATTAAGTTTTGGTGCAGATCGGTTGGTTCGTTTGTACGTTTGACTTATTTTTATCAAAATGTTTGTTAGCAGAATAACTCAAACAGCTATGAATGGATCCTTAGGAAAATTGTAGAAAGTGTTCATACTATCAAATCACAAATGATTAGATTTTGGTGTCGCTACAAAGAAAATAATGGTCTCAGCCCCAATTTAAATTTTTTGTTACCGTTGCCTTGCTTGGCGGAGGTATGTGCTCTCAGTGTGCTCTAGTTGTTAAATGTTTCTTTATGAATATATAAACGATGAATGTGAAAGACAAAAGCTTTTTTTAATAAGGGTTAAGTTGACATGTGAAATAAGCATGAACATTTCTCAAAAGTTTCTTATAATGGATGTTGTACCTGTAGGTACCATTAGCCATCTTAAAGGCAGCGTTATTCAGTATACCGTAATTTGAGAACATAAGTACTAAGCTACTTTATGTACAACTTATGGATACCATTTACAGGTCAGATTCTTCATGTCCAGACAAGAGTTATGGACGAGCACGTTTCAGGTCTTTCCAGGTTTTAGTGTTTTTTAACAGAATGTTTGACCACCATAGAACTTGGGTTACGTTTTTAGTATTTGGGGCGACTAAAAGTTTAGTTATGGTTGTATTACTGCCTATAGTGCACCCCCGGATTGGGCACCGAAATTAATCCTTTGTAGCTTGACTTATCCGAAACTCCAGACAGAAACTTTGACTTTGTAACTCTGAATCGCGCTGCAATAGTTAGAAGCAACCAGATTACGTTGTGCCTCCTGAAAACTCCATTTCACCGAGCAAGATTGAGTTTCTGTGAGTCTCTGGAGCAATAGATTTAGGGTCACTGGCTGACACTCGATATTTAATGGACCGAAACGAAGGCACCTGTCTGAATTTAATGGCAATAGCTTATAAAGGACCAGGGCGTAAGTTCCGGTGTCTCTTTGGGAATGGGTCTATTGGTTCGTCTACTGCCGCCTATCTAATCTAATCTAATTTTTCGACAGGTCGAGCTTTGATAGCTTAGTTTCAGGACCCAATCGAACGTGCCGAAGTTCACGGTGAAACATGCGAATAACTTTCCGCTCTGTTTGTTAGATATCTGCCTTGAGAACTTGAACCTAATCGAAGACAAGACGTAATAAACCATATTTCCTCTACTTATATCGACAGATATACGCTGAATAGGCTCGATATAATTATCATTTTAACGGTATTAGATATGAAGCGACAACAATTGGTTCACAACCTGGACCGAATTTCAGGCCCTTGCTCGTGAGACTCTGTAAGAGAAAGTTACTTGACGTGTAATGAGTAACTGGACTTCTGCTAATACTCCCAGCACGATTCAGAGGGGCAAAACTTAGATTTGTGCTTAAAGTTTCGGACAAGTTGTCTAGTGGGCTGGACGTCTTCGCACCAATCGACGGCTACTCTTAATATTATTCTGAGCTGTGTAACCAAAACAATTCGGTAAACTTTTCCCAATGACTGAGTATTGAAGCTTTTGTATTTTCTACGAGTATAATTAAGTTATTCAATAATGACGGATATCGGTAACATTAAACTACATCTGCTTCTAAGGTCTTTGGGAGAAAGACACGAGCTACAGCCGGGTCCAATCACTTGACAATGAAACTTTTTAGATGCCAAACTCGTCAGTTGGGTCGGTGTTTCATACTCACAACTGTGAGACCATGGCATTCATTGTCTGGATCTGTGTTCAACCATGCGGGTCAACAGACGTTCAAGTTAACCTTGAATGTTTTTGCCGGTATTTTTTGGTAGCATAACTTCGAGTGTCTTAGGGACGCTGAAGGCTTCAGTTGGGTGTTTCAGCTCACCGGACAAAATATTAGTCACCTGTTACTACTAAAGTATAAAAACCCGCCGCCGCATTTCACGACTTGTTGACCAAAATCGCTGTGCATCAAGAATGGAATCGTTGCAAAACGTCAGTGACAGCCCTTTTCCTGCTATTTCTGAGCGGACTTTTCGTATAGAACTTCATGTAGGATATGAACGTATGGAGTCGTGTAGCTCATAAGCAACCAATGTTAACAGCAGCCCACAAAACCGCTCGTCTGATACGAGCCAAAGCACACGCACATTGGACTGTCGAGGAGTGGGGAAGTGTCGTCTGGTCAGATGTATCACGATTCTGTCTATGTGAACGATGCCCGCCGTCGTGTTCATCTAAGACTACATGGAGCCTTCAACGAAGCCTGTGTGCAAGGGGCGATACAAGCAGGAGGTAGATCTGTCATGTTCCAGGGCTGTATTAATTATTCAGAACCTAGGTGAGCCCTTAACTTGAAATAACCGTCAAACTGAATCAGGAAAATTACATTGATTTGTTAAATGACCAAATTGTGCCATTTGCACAGTGTCTGCATGAGGATCAAACTGCTGTTTTGCTAATCTTCCAGGATAATAACTGCTATATACATTGGGCTTGATCGGTCATGCACTAGCATGAAAACCATTCTGGCTATGTAAGGCACCTAGAATAGCCTGCTGAGTCTCCAGACGTGAACCCTATGGAGAATTTATGGGACCATCTTGAACGATAAGTTAGGCGCCGAGTAGATCCTCAACGTACTGTGGCTGACTTAAGGAATCGATTGATGCAAGAGTGGTTCAAAATGGATCAGCTGAACTTTAGTAATCTTGGAGACTCAATGCGTTCCAGAATAACTGCTATAATATGTGCTCGTGGAGGTCTTACACCTGATTAGTAATAGGTGACTAACTTTTTGTCCGGTGAGCTATGTAAGTGATATGTCATATTATAACTACCACTGAAATTCTGTGACTGAGTCTTGTTGTGCCTTTTTCAGCAACATCAATGCCTTTGTACAACGGAGCCATCGCATCCATTTTAAAACATTCCAGAGGTGACTTCGGCTTCCAGAACATTTATTCAAGTCTGGGACGCTTGTCGCTGAGTCCCGTGGCTGGGCTGCTTATCGACAGCGTCTCTTCGGGTGTTGGAGCAACAGAGAACTTTAGGTATTTACGACCATTCACTGGACAGAATCTATTTCTTCTAATATGAGTTACATATCATCAAATGTTCATTCGTCTGGTGAGCTATTCAGCAGGTTCAAATTTTCGAGGACATATTAGACAATTTGCACCTTAATTTTGGCTATAATTAAATTTCGGAACATTTTTCCCCAGCCCCGCTTTCTTCGTGTACTTTTTCGTCCAACTGCTGTGTGCCATCATCATCTTCACTCTCCGTTTGGAATTCAAAACGCCTTCACAAAAGGTCTTCAAGAATACAAAAGAAATCCTAAAAAACTTCGAGATAGCCTTCCTACTCTTTATGGCTTTTCTTGCAGGTAATCTATATAACATACTTATAGAACTCCGATAAAATGGTTTGCGTGCTTGCGTGCATGCTTGTATACTTGTTTACTCGATTGTCACCATGCACAGACTCTTTGCTATGAGATAGGATTTAATTCGAGCATTGAATATTTAATGCAAGTGCATCCATCATACCGAGGATGAACCTGCGCTCAGCTGCATAAACGTGTACTTTAAATCTAAAGGTAATACATGCCGGAAATGGAAGTGGACTACGTCATATATTCGAAAGTCGTTCCAAAGGTAATGCCTCCTATATTTTTATTCCGCCCGATGGGATTCAGAGGCATTGCAAATTACATTATTGATGTCAGAATAATTAGGAGATGGATTCGTCGATTTAAGACTGGCGACAGAGATGTGAGTGATAAAGTGCGCTCTGGACGCTCACGTGCAGTACTGATAAACAAATGAACAAGAGGAAAGACAAATAGATCACCAAAATTTGGTTCAGTAATTTGTTTCTCGTAACAATGTTAACATTTCCAGTAAGTTTCATGAAAATCCGTTTGTAACTTTTTGAGTTATGTTGCTGAGAGATAGGCAGACAAATAAATAAGCAAGCAAACAACCTTTGACAAAACTATAACCTCCTTTGAGGAAGTAATAATAACTTAATCATAAGGCTTTCGTTAGTTTTCTGTTATTTAACTCATAAAGTTACGGACGGATGTGCATGAAATTTATAGCAACTGTTAGAATTGTCACGACAATTTGTTTCATCATTTTGGTGACGATTCATTAGAAATCCTGTATTCTTGGAGCGCTACTCTAATTGCCACTGCCAAGTAGGTTATCTTTTTGTCGGAGTTTACCTGCCTGTCCGTTTGTTTGTCGAAAATATAACTCTAAAGGCTTTGGAAGGAAATTTGTGAAATTCACAGAGATATTTAAGTATGTAAGGAGGAACAGATGATAAACTTTTGGTTATAATCCGTTCCATTGTTTGTCTGTTTGTTAATCATATTTCTTTTTTTGCCACACCCCCCCCCCTCTAACTCGAAAAGTTACGGACGGATCTAATTATATGATATTTGCAGAAGATATTATAATGAATAATAAATGAAGAGCCAAATATTGGTGATGTTCTATTTGTCTGTTTATCTCTGTGTGCTTTCTATTTAACACAACCTAACTTAAAAAGTTACGGACGATTCCTTATGAAATTTACAGGAACCATTATGAGTATCATGAAGAACAGATTGTTTAGCGTTGGTAGTGATCAAAAGGAAGTTTTACATTCAACACATTGTTTTACTTGGCCGTGGTCTGTGCTCTCGGATGCCTCTCCAGTCTTTTATACTTCTGTAGTGAATGCTTGGCACACGTCCGTCCATCTCTACTGTTTTTTCTACACTGGTGATAAGGTGAGCTATGAACAATTACATATATTAGTATTTCCTTCATTAGCATGGTATCTGAGGAAAAGAATGATCTAATAAGCTGCTTTCACTCTTCATCGTTTTGAGTACTTATTACACTAAAAATACCAAAGTCAGTCCATTTCGAGAGTAGAATGTTTAGTGAGGCACAGTACAAACTACTTAGCTATACTGTAGTCGACTGGGGTTGAGCCCTTCGCTCTAGCATCAAATGTAGCTTTGTAACATAATGATAACTTGATAATGATATCTGATGTGGAAACACACACCATCGCAAATACAAATCCCGAGATCCAGAGTGGCTATGAAAGCGCTGTACCGCTCGTAGTAAGGAGGAAAGGATGTCTTAGTACATCGGCGTCTCTGCCTATCACAGTCCACCGCGAAAGTACATACCTCGCAGGCACGGGGTGGGCACAGTTGTCTTGCCAGTCTTTCGTGTTTGACGTAATAGCTCTGATAAACTGTGGTCATCGGTAGCAGTGCACTCCACTGGGCCCTTTAAGCACTTATCTGCAGTACGACCCAATGCATGCGAATTATCGCCTAGAGGCGAGTTGTCATGTCGACTTTACCTTTCTGGACACACAGCTTCCTGAGGTCTCACATGGTATTCGTGCTAACTTGGGAGGAGCTCAGCGATTCAACGGATAGATTATTACAGCCACAGACAATCACTCATGTCTCTCAGAATATGTTAAAGGAACATGATTTTCCGCAAAGAAAAATTAAATGCAAGGTGAACTCTGAATTTTTACGTAAGTTAATTAGACATTCAGAGAAGTATAAGTAAAAGCTGTGCAGGCCATTTTAAGCTGACTTCTTCTCACTTCCGCTCCATCTATATATTTAAGCTCCGCATATCAGCGGCTATCGATCATGCTTGCGTGCATTCATGGCCATCTCTTTGGCGGAGATTTTTCTCCCCTTTTTTTATTTTTTCTTTCTTTTTTTTCTCTTTCGTCTTTCATTTTTTCTCCTCTCGTTTCCCCAGTCCTCTACATCATACTAACACAATGGCAATAGCTCATAGAGTGCCGGGGTGTAAGCTCCGGTGTCTCTTTGGGAATGGGCCTCTTGGTTCGTCTACTGCCGCCTATCTAATCTAATCTAATCTAATCTAACTGATTTATCAAGTTTTTGGATTCCTTCAAATAGCCAGACTGCGGAGTGCATATTTTTACAATGCTAGCGAGGCCAGAATAGAGTACTTAGGTTCATAGCCTACTTTTGTCAGCGTGAGGAACCATATAAAATTATTACCTTATGCTGTAAGGCACAAAGCATTTCTGAAGCCTGAATTCCAACAGAATTTTTTGCGGCCCCAGATGCCGGTAAAAACTGCGTTGGGAAATTGCCGCATTTCAGTATAGTTTCTACTAGTAGGAGAGATGTTCCAAACCTTCTACATAGTTGCTGCCGACGATATAAAATTCATTTTCCAACAGGCGCCATGGCGGGATGCATGGAAACTTTCCTCTTTTGGCTTCTACAAGACAACGGAGCGACTAAGAGTCTCATGGGCCTCACAGTCACAGTTGGTGGTGACTGTAGTTTGCCTATTCTGGTCTTTGCCTCTTCTTTCATAGATCGATTTGGGGAAGCGAACACCATCGCCCTTGGTCTTGTTGTGTATAGCATCAGATTCATGGGTAAGTCCACCGTTAAAAAAGCTCCAATGGCCACGAGTTATCTCGAAATTAAAACATAAGCCCATTATGTTTTACGTTCACTGCATGGTGCTCTTGGACATGCCGAGGTTTTGCAGTTTATCTCCGATAGTGAAATCAGTGGACGATCTTTGCGCCGAGGGTATTTTCAAATTTGCTACACTCGCACGACTAATCAACAAGCGTTTCCTATATTTCTGGACCTAAGCTTTGGAATGATCATCTCAATCCAACACATGATGCAACTGAATATAATCAGTTGACCAGGCTGCTGTTGTCCCACTTCTAGAGATCCCAATAATTGTGTTAAAATTTTCTAGGTAAACGCGACAGATGCTCTCCCGTCCATAGCAGAAATCTCAATTCAAATCTTCTAAATTACTCTTTTAACTTTCTTCTCTGATGTATCTAAAAGACCATTATTACCGGGATAATTTCTTGTCCATCACATTCAGCACAGTCACCGTCAAAGAGGTGCATTAAATCTGTAACATGCAGCGTATTTCCAACTGTATTACTGTATATCTATTTTATTTCTAAATTTCTTTATTTTTTCTCACATATAGGATAAAAATGTTAAACGAATGTTTGTCCGAAATTAGGCTACTTATTATCTTTCTAACGGCTTAACACTGACTGCTCGCTAGTGTAAATCCACAAACCAATGGTAAATCTTCTCCCATGTGTTAGCCTGAAGAATTTTACTTTTAAGAATGAGTACCTCAAGAGTGCTGCGTCCATATTTTTGTTGGGCATTGCATCCATATGAGACAACGTGCGTATGTCCTGGTGTGGAGAATATATCGCGCTTTAACGCTGATCCTCTTCACTTAATATTATCTTGTCGATATTTGTTGTCATGAATCGTTAAAATAGCGGAAAAATTCATTATAAGTTGTTTTAGCAATCTAAAAGTTATACGAGTGTACAGTATATTGCTGATCTACTGCAATCTAACTCTTAGACGATCTTGCTGCTTTCGCGCCCTTTGATCCTGACCGAACTGCGATTACATGTCTCTGAGTGAATGAAGTCGAGGTTATCAAAGACACGAGGTACGGTATATTGGATGAGCCTAGCATTTTCGGGACCAGAAAGAAGAGAGTGTAACGAGAAGAATCACCGGGACTGAAAAAAAAAACCGTGACTGCTGCATGTCGGCGAATGACGTCACATCGTCGAGCCAAAGTTCTTGAGGGTAGGACTTCAGGCCTTCGTTGGTTGGGCTCATAATCCTAACCAAAATTACAAGTACAGTAGTGCCATATTCTTGAAACGAGAGGAACCATAAAAACAGCTATTGCTTAACCTTTCTGTACCTGAAGGTAATCATTTTACCGTATTAAGTGCATGGGTGCAGCTCAAGTACCTGGCCAGTCGGTAGTCAGGAGCGGCAGGTTCAATAGATTAAGTTGAAAAATACGGCGATATGTTAAAAAAATGTCCGGTGAAGAGCAGTGGGCACTAAGTTTGAAGTGTAAATAAAAAAGCTTCACATCAATAAAGAAGTTAAATCAGGGCACCATACCTGCCCACATCTTGCCTGTGATTCATGTGAAAGCCTCCACCAGCTGCCTGCAATATTCTACAGTATTCATATTTATGTTTAGCGTTCAATTAGTATATGTTCTCTTCATTGACTTATGTGTTTACGTGCTTGAGTTTCCAAGTAACAACTTTTTGGCGATACGAATGAAAATACCTATAGGCTATTCGCCTTTACCGTTCGAAGATGTGACGTCATTGATGACGTCACTTTTCGAGTCCTCCCGTTACGCTATTTGCTTCCTTGTCGTGACCGTGTAGAGGCAGAGTCCCTGTTCCCACGGCGAACAAAATTCCCCAAACAGGGCACAAGCTAACTGGCAAAATGTAGGCCAAGCATATGGGTACTCTTGCACGAGCCAACGATGTTCCGACGATAGTCTTCGCATACCCAGCAGTCGTACGCTCTAACTGCTCCACGTTTAAGCTAATTTGGTCTTGAAAATGACTATTTAGTGAACGAAACGCGCAACGCTTTGAGAAGTCAAGTTAGTTACATTCTAATTACGAGGATTGTTAACAGGCAAAAACCCGTCACTAGGGTGCTTCGACCGACACATTGACTGTCTGTCAAGTAATGTTTGCTGGCAGAGGGGCACGCTTCGTCGATTGAGTAAATCCCCAGCAATCGGTGAATGTTGCAAAAGAAAGAAAGAAACATCATTTATTATCTCGTATACAGGGTACAGTGGATACACCAATCGAGGTTTTCTTTTAGCCTTAATTCTAGAATTTTGAAGAACTGGTAGTGTGAAGAGCAGGAGAAGCAGTCTGTGATGAGAGTCAATTTGGGATCCCTTGCCGTGCTTCGCCTGGTCTTCTCGATGCAGTGTAAATCCGTAGCGACGGTAGCGTGCAGTCCAGGGAATCGAACCCGAGCCTCCGTTGGTGCGATGCCGAGCCGTTGTCACTTCACCACCGAGAGTTGACAAAACGCCACCAAAAGCACATGTAGGCAAAATTTCCTATATCTATAGGGGCAGTGCAAGTAGTATCCAAATCATCGTCTTTTTATGTTTTTGGTATTGATAGCATCTCTAGATGTCAAATCAAAGTTTCAATTTATAAAATCACCTCGTTGTTTTCTTGCTCTGAATATATGGGCAGTATATATAACAGCTCCTTTAAAATTAGTGCTTATATTTTTATATTTGACTTAAACTAATGGTGAGCTGAAGTGACTACTATGACGTATTCTCTATGAATTTCTAAGATTAAGTGTAAAAAAGACAGAATTTCCGTGCCGAAAGGGTAAATCATCCGATTGTGATTGAGCTACCAGTCGGATGAAGTCCCAGCTTGGCCAGTATTCTTCGACTGGCTAGTACGGCCTTAACAGACAATCGTATGGAAGAACAATGACGTCACAGAACCGCTTACTTACCTTATTCATCAGTGATTGTTCAATTGACGAAGCGGATACATTGACTTCACTAGCCAGCAAGCTTTAATGATGTCACAGCAACCACATACTTACCTAATTGACCAATGATGGTGCGATATCGGCAAGTCTTATGTCATGGCGACCAATTTTGGCTGGCTAAACTTTGGGTGGTTGTTATGACGTCATTAGTAAAATTGAGCTACTGCCATCCGTCGCTTCTGTCGAATATACAGTAGAGCTCCACTTGGAATGAAGGACCGCTCACGGGGCGCAGCGTTTCATGCCCAGCACGCTTTTCCCCAACGCTTCCTTCTTCAGAGAGACAAGTTTCCCACTACATTTATGTGCTTATCCGCACCCGCGTCTCGAAGTATCATGATAAGCGATATATTCTATCACCATCAGTGGTGATGACAGGGTCTGGGGAGCGATGATAGCTGGCTGCTTTTGTAGTTATCGTGACTGTCGGTTTGTTTTGTTCTTTTGATGATTGTAGTCATCCACTCTCCCATGGTTCTCGTTTTTTTTCTCTTTTTTGTGTGCCTCATAGTTCGCTATCCGGATGTAGATATTAACCCTGGTCCTCGTGGTTCTAGTGTTCGTTATTGTTCCATTTTGTGTGCTAATGTTTGTTGTCTCTACGTTAATATGGCTGAGCTCTCTGTAGCCTTTGCTAAGTATGATTTACTACGGTGTTCGGAGATTCGGAGATGCTTGTCTCTAGCCATCGTCATGTTTCTTAGCAGATGATCCTAAATGTTGAGGAGCCGATATTGCGGTAGAGAGAATCGTGCTCTGAATTTAGAGGTCTCGCTGCTTGCGTTCCTAAAGGTGTTCTGTCAAGGCAGAGAGACAACGAGCGTCCATGTTGTGAGTTGGTGTTGCTGCAAGTCTGTGGTTCGTTTAGGTACTATACTTGTTTTCAGTGCATTGTAGTCCGTATGCTGATGATAAGATTTTTGATAGCTTTTCAGATGCAATGGCTAGAATTCAGTCATCGGCTAGGAGTGCTGCTTTTGTTTTATAGGTAATTTTAACTGTGGAATATTTGGGCTATGGAAGGGCCGATTGTCATGGCCATGGAGCTTCCAATTTCGTGACTGCCTCTGGTTGGAAGCATTTCGTTGAGGGTCCCACCCATTCAGTGGGTGGCGTTATTGACCTCCTATCGACAGATGTTCCTGATTTCATTGGAGTGTCGGTGTCATCTCCCATTAGTTCCTCGGACCATGGTGCCCGCTCTGCAATACTACCAGCTCGTCAGCGGGTCCCCAGAGTCACTGTCAGGTATTTTTGAAGTCCAGAGTGAATTGAGACGCCGTTCTGGTGCTTTCCTTGTGCTGCCTTGGAGTGTCAAAAAAAATCGCTATCCTGGGTCTATTTCGGATCGGCTTTTCTTTGGTATAGTAAGAGCCTATGTTCCTTCTCGCTTTATTTCGGTAAAGACAGGCAATGAAGCCTGGTTTGATGATGCCCGTTGAAGGGCGCATCAGTTGGAGCAGGAGGCATATCCTCATTGGCGTACTGGCCAGTGGCGTAGACTCCAGCGTTACAGAGAACTGCAGCGTCAGGCTAAGGCTACTTATGCGGAAGCTGAGAGGGAGCATAATCTGAGGTCCAGAGAGTTAGTGGTTTCATCTGTTAGATCACATAAGTGGTGGTCCACATTGAAGAGCGTTGTTTGGTGCGATCTCTACCATCCCCTCTTTAAATGGTTCTGGTGGAGACCTTGTTGTGAACCCTGCTGCCATATCAAACCTTTGTTGCGCTACTTTGATCATGAGCATGGCTGGAACCGAGTGGACGTATGACCCAGAACCGATTTTCTTCGGTCTTGCATCCAGATCTGCTGAAGTGCACAGTCTTCTTCTGGACCTGGTCCTATTTGGTAGCACTGATCCTTCTGGAATGTTTCCGCTCATTCTTCAGAAGGTAGGTGATGTACTTGTACCTCCGCTCTCGTCGGTGTTTCATCGAATGTCGCAGCTTGCCTCATTTCCGGAATGATAGCGTGCTGCTCATGTGACGCCTGTTTCTATGGGCAGTGTGTCATCTCGAACTTCTGATTATAGGCTCATTTTGATCACATCTGTTTTTTCTAAAGTTTATTAAAGGTTGGTTGCGTCGAGGTTGGGTCGTTTTCTTGTGAAGCAGGGTGTCCCACCTCCGACGCAGTATGGTTTTTCGGATGGACTTAGGCACTTATGATGCTCTTCTTCATATTTATCATGTGTTGCAATTGGCACTTGATATGGTTCATGAGGCTAGGTTTGTCCAGCTTGACTTCAGTCCTGCTTTCAATCGCATGAATCTCCGAGGCTTGCTTCATAAGCTTATGCTGTTGGTGGTTCGATGTTCTCGGATGTTAGTTAAGTTCTTGTTTGGTAAACGCCTATCTGCGGTTGTCGAAAGGAAGAGTAGTGAGTTTTTGAATGTGGCATCTGGTGTCCGACAAAGTAGTGTTTTGAGCCCTTTATTGTTTATTGTATACATTGCAGATTTGTTTCATATTGTTGGTTACGCTGATGATGTTACTTTGTTGGCTGTTTGCGAGAATCCTAGCAGTAGGTTGGAGGTTTCAGAATTCAATGAGTGTGATTTAAAGGTGATTGATTTCTGGTGTTCTTTGTTGGGGATGAGATTAAATGCAGGTAAGACTAAGACTATGCTCGTATCTCGCTTGCGTATATTGAGGCCTGCTTTTCCGGCGCTTATACTGGATGCCGTGTTGCTTCCTGCGGTTACTGACCTGGTAATCTTGGGTATCAGTTTTGATCCTAAGTTGAGGTTTGAGGCCCACATCCATTCAGTTACCTCATGAGCGTCGCAGAAAATTGGTGTTATGCGATGTATTTGGAAGGTGTTTGGTTTGGTAAAGTTGTTACGTACTTGCTTTAGTTACTGTGTCCTCCCTCTTTTGGAATCCTGTTTCATAGTTTGAGGCTCTTCTGCCGATTATTATCTTCCGGAGCCATTTGCCCGGAAGCGGCTAACGCGGCGTAGTGGAACCTTTATGAGTTTATCTTGGAACCTCGACGATGTCGTACAACCCAGTATTCTTGTTTATTTATTCTATCTCGGCTAAGTATTTGGAATAGTCTTGATGGTTCTGCCTGGTATTGGTGCTGGTATTGACAGCTTTAAACAGTTTCTAAGCAGAGTGATTGTGTGATTTTTGTAACTTTCTTTTTTTTTTCTTTCTTCCCTTGCTGGACCGGTTACATGAGCGTTGATGGCCTTATGGAGTTTCCTCAGTTCTCACGTCTCCAGTTTGGTGTTATTTTAATAATAACAGTAACAAAGCTACATTTAAAGACCACTTTACACGATCCAACTGCTACAGGTTGCGCAACAAAGTTGCATCCCGTAAATGGCTTAATGGGGAATTTACACTAAGCAACTGCTGTTGCGTAACGAAGTTGCATCACGTAAATGACTTAAAGATCACTTAATACGATGCAGCTACTGCTGCTGCTGGGCAAGAAAGTTCGTATCGCATAAATGGCTTAAAGCTTACTTTACATGATGCAGCCGTTGCGTAACAAAGTTTCATCGCGTAAATGGCTAAAGGTTACTGTGCATGATGCACCTGATGCTGCCCAACACGTCCTCATTTCCCACAACTCTGTCGAAGACGCTAATTTCCTACTTGGTAAGGATGCCATACAACTCAAAAAGTGGCACCAATTAGAAATAATTGTGACTCGCTCGTACTTGAAATAATAAAAGTGGAATTCAAGTAACAGGAGAGTAACATGAAAAGTAATATCAACAAGCAAACTTGTATGGACTGTGATTCAGCTCAACTACTACAGATTTAGTTCGCCTCAGTGTTTAGGTCATTTCTTTGATACAGGACACGAACTGCTCACATACATAGAGAGAGTAGTATTCTTCTGAGATAATTATAAGGAACAGTTCTATAAACATTAAAATTACCGACCACTTTTCTGCTTAAGTTTCTTGATTTTGCAGGCTACTCGCTAATACAAAATCCCTGGTTATGCATGCCTTTCGAAGCCTTGGAATGCTTCAGTGTGGCTCTGCTGTTGACTGCGGCGGCACAGTAAACTGCTGATCTGTCGAAACCGACCACCACAGCCACGCTGCAGGGGGCTTCTGGGAGGTCTTCATCACGGAGTAGGTGAGTACCACACCCTTGAGACACAGAACCTATTAATTCTGCATGTAGGTTTTTACCAGACCTTGGCAATTAAATGCAGTTTTGGGCCTAGTATGGGTAAGGCTTTCAGGCTCAGCTGCATAAGCATTACTTTTTCTTAATGTGGTTTCATACATTGGCCAAATGAACGAGTTTTCCAGCAACTACCGTAGGGTGGTATTAAGAACTTCCTTTTGTAACGTTTGCAAAAAAATACGGTCACGAGAGCAATGATATCATTAAAGGCGGGTCCTAACGCTAATCCAATAAACAAGGTTCCTTAACTAGTAGCTAGGTAGTTTGAAAGCACTGCTCAGTGCTGCCCAGTCAGTCCATAGTAGGACATTCTGTAAAGTTTTCATAAACTAGAATCTATCAACTGACCGACAGTGTATGGATAACATAGCATATAACTAGTAGAGATATAAATTGAAAATAAAGATTAAATGCACAGACTGTTATCAATAATTGTGCTTGGGGACATCGAATTTTACACCGTAATATCTACAGGCGGTCTTCGTCATAGATCGGACTTTTTTACGAAAGGTTTCGATACAAGCCCAAAATTATTAGTTCCATGTATTTGGCATAGCTACTTTTCTTTCGATTTGTTCACTTTTTCCTGCAGCACTCATTCTAACATTCAAGAGGCGTACTATGCCCACGTATACCCTTTATCTGACTCAGTTTATTGATTTTACATAATTAAATATCGTTAATGATGATATGAGTAGCGGGTAAAGCTGCCATTCACGCAACTTCCGATCTAGGACATGGCGTCACTTCCGGTTCCGGCCTACTTTCGTGATCCAGCTCTTTTAATCCAAATCCGGTCATTTTGTCTACTGATTAACCCTTTCCCGCCGTTTTTAAAATTGCACCGCTACCATATAGGCTTCTGGAGTTTTTTATCTACCGAATTGACTCCATCCCATCCATATTATTTTCTATAGCACGTAAAGAACACTACAAAAGGTGGCAGTTGATTATCTTCAAAATTTCCCGTCAAATTTCAAATTTGTCGTAATACTTTTCGAATTTCTAACCGCCGTCATCTTAGATTTGGGCATCAGCCTCTTATTTTCTATGTATTCAACAAATAGAAAACGATCAGGGGACACAAGTCTATTTCCGTGTTTCCCGCCAATCTCGAATTTCCCACTATATTTTTCAAATGTCTACGGGCTCCATCTTTGATTCAGGCTACTATGCTCTTATTTTCTATCCACCAAACCAAATTTTCTATGCATTTACCCAAAGAAAAACTAATAGTAGGTACTCATGTATTCATGAATTTCCCGCCACTTTTACGAAATTTTTACTCCGCCATTTTGAACTTCCGAGAATCACCCTCTATTTCCTGTACGGCAACACATCTATGCCACATTTTTTATACATCTATCAAGGAAAACGATCATAGGGGTACTTACCTATATCTTGATTTTCTTTTGTAGTGTATATAATAAACATACAGTTTCCATTATTATGTCGAAATATTGCCGGTGTTCCTCGGTGACCACCGGCGGGCTATCCCATATTTTTAATGTAGTCTCAGGAAAACGATTATAGGAGTACTTACCTATTTTTTGCTTTTCTTGGGTAAGGTATTTATTAAACACACAGATTCCATTTTTATATCCAATCTCCTGTAGTTTCGTATATCGCCCTCCCAATATACCAAATTTTCTAAGTGTTCTCAAGAAAATGATTAGGAGGTACTTAGTTATTTTCCCATCTTCTTATGTGGGCTATGTATTTAATTTACGGATTCCAACATCATATCCAATTCTCCTTCTTGTTTCTATCTCATTCCAAGTTTTCTATGTATTCTCAAACAAAACTACCATAGGGGATACTTAACAATACGTTGATTTTCTTTCGTAATGTGTACATTAAACCTACAAATTCCTTTATTACGTCCAAATATCTCCCAGGTTCGTATGTGACCCTCCCCCCATACCATATTTTCTATTCATTAGAGACACGTTTCAGGAGGTGATGCTCTATTTTCCAATATTTTTTTCCTAATTTCGCGGTACTTTCTCGTATATAGAGGATATAGGAGTTCCCACACCCCGCAACGAGCGAGAGAAGTAGCAGCGACTCATCGCTACACTGCACGTAACCGCTTACACGTGGTAAGTCGAACGATTGCCAGCACCAAGTTTTCACTAGAGTAGGCGTAATCGCTTGCCGGTGATTGATAGCAGCGAACTTTTTACTACATTGTGGGTGACCGCTTACACATGGTATGCCGGCGAGAGCCAGCAGAGTTTTTACTACAGTGCGCGTAGCCACTTGTCGGCGATAGGTAGCAGCGACTCGTCTCTATAATGCGCGTAACCACATACAGATAGCTTACGCTGTAGGTCTACATGACAGTAGTAAATTTTTCACCCACTTCTCATAGGTATGTTCTCAGATGCTCACCTATATAGCGACATTTCTAATATGGCGAAGAACATCTAACTTTACTCAGTAAATTGGAGTTTTATTAAAATATCCGTAATTTTCTTGTATATGCGAGATAGTGCGTACAAGTGAACGCGGTAAAATTCGTTTTTAGGACCATCGTGCATTTTCAATATTTTGAAGTCATATATAGGTAGAAGGACCCGTTTTAAGACGTTTTCCACGAATGAAGTTTTTGCCGCAAATGCATACTTTTCGAGACATTGGACTTTGAAGTTCCCATTACGATCCGCCATTACGGCCGTGTCGCGCGTAGCGGCAGGTGTTATTCCAGCATCGTGGCGTACCGCGTATAGCTTTACACTTTAGGTATATTTCTCATAGGATATTAGCAGAACCAGGCCTGGCCTCCTAACCTATATGAGTAAGAGCCACGTTGTTGCCGGATGAAACTATAGCAAAGAAAAAGAAACGATGGGGAATTCAACGTCAAATAGCTATCTCGAAAAGTAGGTAAGCACTTGCGATGGAAACTCCCTTCATGAAATTCTTAAAATGGGTCCTTCTACCTAGCTATATATGACTTTAAAATATCGATTAGGAATGAAGGTTTAACAATAAAATACCTTACTTTTTTATTCTCCTCACTCGAAAGAATTACTGCGTGCAAAATTAAGAATTTCGCACTAGCATTACCATCGTTGTGAAATTGTTTGATAAAGTCGAAATATTCCAGGGAGCAGCCTGCACAACCACCATCCATTGCAACAGCCATATCTCTACTGTTCACGCCTTCATCACGGGTCGCGGCGTCGCGCCAGTCGCCGGTCATGATTATTTTTCTTCGTCTTTTCGTCCCTACTATTCCT
>LQNS02278097.1:10934352-10949132 GCA_001587735.2 Parhyale hawaiensis
CGCGCGTGAAGCAGCTTGCGCGAAGCAGGCTTGTGATTGGCCGAAATGAAGAAAGTCGTATGTCAAATTACATAAAAACTATTGCGAAAATCGAAAAATTTACATGAATAAATATGTTCTTTGAATTCATTTTTACGTATGCTGTGCAAGTTTCAAAACGATCTGACCATGAATAAAGAAAATAAATTGGCTCACCTAAAGTAAACAATTGCCCTGTTATGTAAGGTGAATTTCTTTTTTAAATATAAGTTTTTAGTGTTATTTCAAAACTGTGCGTTTTCTTCAAAAGTAATCAGAAAGCACGGATTCAGGGCAGAACCTAACTGTTTATTCTCTGTGTCTGTTGCAGTGAGACTTTATGAACCTATTACTATGAGATTCTGGGGTGACACTGTCAGACTCAAAAATATAGGGTGCATGTTACGCGAGCTCAGCTGTATCTGCGGAAACCTCATACCGAAGCATAACAACCGGAGCTTTGATGTGGCTATTTTCTGAAGATAAATGCTGCGGAAAAAAATATGATAATGGGCTTTCAGCAAATATGTATCATCCAAGGAATATTCTCTTCACTTTCGTAAATCAGTTGATCACAATGTTTACAACAAAAGCTAGGGATATAAAGGCGGTTTTGCCTAACTCATAACCCTACAAATTTCGAGGTTGTCGCCGGTGTCACCCCGGTATTACCTAACCTGAGTCGCATTGGAGGTCGGGGTAACACAAGTCTGATTGCAACACGCCTCAGGTCTTGTTTTAGGTTACTTGGACTTGATCTGCATCACTTCATTCTTGCACTGCTTTATGGCCTCCACCGAAACTTCATATATACCGTTACAGGTAAAGGTGCCGGCAGTTTGACCGGTGGGTTTTTGCTGGCTGCGATCGGTATCCACTGCACTTTCCAAGTCATGGCGGTGGTATCTCTCGCTGCAGCAATCACATACTTTGTGGTCAACAGGATATTCTTCAGAAAAGCAGCTCTGCAGAGGAAAAAGCAAAAGCTGGAATCCCTGAACGATGAAAGTGATGAGAGGGTTCCGTTGAATGCTTCTGAAGGGACCCAGAATTTAACAGCGGGTGACAAGAACTCCGTGAGAACGAAAGTTGACAGGTAAGCATCCAAATAACTATTGGCGATTCAACAAAGTTTCGTAAATTTGCTATAGAGGTTACTTTTTTCAATGTATTCAGTTACCTGTGAACTTAGTTCAACAAGATCCATATTCAGGGTGTTGGAAAATTCAGTGCAAATATTTTAACCACAAGCAAAGTCATCATAGCCGTACCCTGCCCTGTGGTGTAATTTTTCTTTTGGTAACTTACATAACTACGTACTAAGCACAGCGTGTGGTTATTTACTGCTGTAGGTACTGCATGTAGTTGCACAGTAAACAGCGTTTGGTTATATCTGCTTTAGAAATCGTGAATTGTAAGCCACGGACAAGTTTAGCAATTTGAAACTGTTTTATCGTAGGCTCATTAACATTATTAGGGGAACACTGAGGAAATATATTGCCGGGTGGCATAGGTACGCTAGGGTGCGGGGTGTAATGGAGGCACGTAATATTGGGTGCGTTGGTGCTGGCGTAGTACATACGTGTGGAGGTTGGGGTATATTGGCTCTGACGCAGTAGCAAAAAAAAAAAAAAAAAAACAGAGANAAAAAAAAAAAAAAAAAAAACAGAGAACCGCCCGCCACGACAAGATACAGCAGATGCTGTAAAAACTCTGAATAACTGCTGAAAATTGGTATCGGTCAATCGATCTAAAGAACTTATATACCCTTCAGTAGGCTGCAGCTAAGATTGAGTTACACAAGTTCTTGAATGATGGAACTTCATTAAAATTTGTTAATAAAATACAACCTCTGCGTTTTCTGTATGCATGCACCTTCTGTTTATTTTGTTTTCTAAAATCTAATATGAAAATAGAAATTTCGTTTGGCAACACTTCATACATTCAACCTCTTTCTTTAGGGGCGGGTTGCAACCAGACGCCGGTGTTACCCTCACAGTTTTACCCTTCTAGCAGACTAGCAGTGAATGCGACGTTCGATCTCAGCCCCCTACGTAGTGTTGCGGAATTTTCGGCAGCTTGAACGCATACATTTCTGGCGGAGCCTTGTTTTGACTATATTTTAGGATAAAAACTTAAGAAAAGCAAATCAAAAGTGCTTCACATGCCAGAATTCAAGTGATATATGGCAGTCATACATTTTGTAATACTAATTATTGAGTATCATAATCAATGTTTGCAAACAAAAGCTGTGTTACCCAGCTCATAACCCTACAATTTAGGAGGGTTGTCTTCGGTGTCACCCAACCTGTGTCACATTGGAGGCCGGTGTAGCACATGTGACACCGAAGGCCTGATTGCAAAACGCCCCAGTAGTTCCGTGGGGGCGCTAATACGCTGGATGGTGGTGAGCCGTATGCAAACAAGTGAAGTTCCGTGGATTTCAAGAAGAGTGGTTGTGGTGCTCGCTTATCCTGAGTAGCGGTTAGGTCGCGTTTCTCTGATTACATGCATTCCTTCACGACACGACGTATTTATCCGCGTGATTTCCTTATCGCGCATTTATTTTGTGACCAGGCTTTCTCCACAGCGCCAAATGTCTCCAGAGCGACCCTGCAGAAAAAGACTTCCTGCTGTCGTGTTTGGAAAGCTGCCGGCCACAGCTTAACAGCAACTCAATACAAATTTCCAACACTTCAGGCCCTATTAAGAAATAGATCGACAGAAATGCATCACAAAATGTGAAAATAGAAGAAAGTTTCAGTAGTTGATAGTGCGATGAGCCACTATACAGTATAACCTTATGAGATGAAATTAATCCTCATTAACGTGTCTGTTAAGGTTCTGTTTTCATTACGCAATTGCCGTATACGTATTTGTGTGGATGCATTTCTTCTAATGTTATTTTTGAAAGAGAAATAACTCAGTATGTATGTAAATTATATAGATACCTTTGTATTTTGGAACAAAATGCACACGGGTTACTAGCCTTTTAACTTACCTTTCCTGACATTCTATTAGTAAACCTCATAAAAAATATTTTCTCTTAAATAATTCAGCAAAGAAATCAGTCAACTTTTAAATAGCTTACAACTCAAAATTTTACTCGTGATTTGGAGAAAGCGCTTTGAGGACGGCGGTTACCCTTGGGGTTCAATTCGCTTTTAGGACCATCATGCATTTTCGATCTTTTGAAGTCATACATAAGTAGACGGACGTATTTTTAAGACGTCTTTCATGAATGATGTTTTTGCAGCAAATGCTTAGTTTTCAAGATATTTGACATCGAAGTTTTTATTAGCTTCCGACATTGCGGAAGCTTCTTGAGCAATATGGCGGCGTAACACGCTGTCGCTGTACACTGGTTTTTATATTTTCTAGTAGCATATTAGCAGAAACAGATTTTTCTTCATAATTTTATGATATTTTTATTTTTGAAGTATTATTAAGGTTGAAAGACTAGTTTTTAAGACATTTTTTCAAGAATAACTTAGGAATAGTAGGGACGAAGAGACGAAGAAAAAGAATTGGGTATGGCCGACGCCGCGACCCGTGTTGAAGGCGTGAACAGTAGAGAAATGGCTGTTGCAATGGATGGTGGTTATGCCGGTTGCTCCCTGGAATATTTCAACACTATCAAACTATTTCACAACGATGATAATGCTAGTGTGAAATTCTTAATTTTGCTAGCCTAGGTGTAATTCTTTCTAGTGAGGAGAATAAAAAGTTGAGGTATTTCAATGTTAAACCTTCATTGATAATCGATATATTGACGTCATTAATAGGTAGAAGGACCCATTTTAAGACTTTCTTGAAGGACGTTTTCGTCGCAAGTGCTTACCTACTTTTCGAGATAGCGATTTGACTTTGAATTCCCCATAGTTTCTTTTTCTTTACTGTACTTTTTTCCGGCAACAAAGTTGTTCTTACTCATTAGGTTAGGAGGCCAGGCCTGGTTCTGCTAATATCCTATGAGAAATATACCAAAAGTGTAAAGCAATGCGCGCTACGCCGCCATGTTGGAAAAACACCTGCCGCTAAATCGCGCGACACGGCCGAAATGGCGGATCGTAATGGGAACTGCAAAGTTCAATATCTCGAAAAGTATGCATTTGCGGCTGAAACGTTATTCGTGGAAAACGCCTTAAAATTAGTCCTTCTACCTATAGATGACTTCAAAATATCGAAAATGCATGATGGTCCTAAAAGCGAATTTTACCAATCTTGGAACGTAGAGTGCGCGGTCGTGGAGGAATACCTGTAATTAATTGTTCTCGTATTTGTGGAGTGAATTAAATGTGTGTAATGTTCAAAGGAAGATATTGCCTTCACAACCAAAAATGATCACATTTTATCGGCCTCTTCGTATCATTTATAGTAGGCCATGTCCGTACTGCTACTCATGTGCTGAAGTTACCATATATCGAGGTCTTAGAGCCAGAAGTGGCCATGTCGATTTTTGGCGAAATCGGATTCCACTCACAAAGTGGGTGCCAGTGAGGTAAATTTTTTTTGTATCACGCGTGTCTATGCCATATATTTCCAAGCCATGTCTCTTAATGAAGAGATACATCTGGTATAGACACTTCTGACACCGAATATATACCTAACGGGCACCCACTTTGTGAGGGGAACCTGATTTCGCCAAAAATGGACATAGCCACTTCTGGCTCTAAGCCCTCGATATATACAGTGAATACTTCCACCTGTAGCTGCATGCGTCCCTACTTCCGACCATCCTTACTCCTCAGTAAAGATTAGTCACGATTTTTTTTATTTCTTTCAGGCTTATTGGCGTAGAATAACTATCAGTTGATTTACAACCAAAATTGCTGTGCTCTTTTCCACTACAAATAGGCCTAGATTCAGGGGGCTCGTAATAAGCTAGGGTAGGACGTCTTTATTGCCCTCAGGGGCATATTGTGGCGGGCCCTATCCCTGCCACAATATGTTTGGGCATCACGCACCAAAGGGTCCCGAGTGCCTAATCCGCAGGGGATGTTGCATCTGGCCGCAGTTCCTGCTGATGAGGTTAGTTTCGTAAAGTTAGGTAGGTTCTCTACTTTTCTCTTTCTGTCCCGTGAGGTGGGGTGTCGATCGAGATAGCCGACCTGGTACGCGGAACATCTCTAGTCTCGCTCGTGCAGAAGGACACAAACTGGGCCGACCACTTGAGTGTCTCCTACTATCCTCTGCGCCTTCATTCCCTGCCCGTAGTAGCGCACGTGGCCACCACGCCTACCCAATATGCGGTATTTGAATACTGCACAAGTAGTTTCTCTGTTGAAACGCCTGAGTTGCGGCTACGGAGGTTAAGCAAAATATATAATAATGACGCCTTTTTTTCGCGCCCTGATTGCTTCCTGCCCATTTCATATTCCTACTTGTTCATGCTTTATTCTGTTCTTCTCTTCTTTCCCGACTTCCTGTTCCCACGCGCATTGATCCTGTATAGGAACACCTTGGTACATGGGTTTCCCCCCTTGCTCTATCCTCTGTGATATATCGTTCCGCTCGGAAACGGAGGCATAAACTTTCTGACAATAACAAACTACTAATAGATTAAATAGCTGGGGTATTCTTGTGGAAATCACCAACTAGTAGAGCTCATTTTTTACTTTTTGTGTTTCCAGAAATATAGAATACTGTAATTTGCTTATTTGTCCCCTATCCCTCCATAATCCCATTGGCACTGTGTACATCAGCGCGTCTTAGGACTGTTTCCTCGTGTGATCGAGGGCTGTCCTTAGTGCCTGCTCCGCGGGGGATGTTGCAGCTGGCTGCAGTTCCTGCTGAAATGGTTAGTTTTGTTCAGTTACGTGGGTTCTCTACATATTTATCCCTCTTTCTATTCCGTTGGGTGAACCGTTGATCGAGATGGCTGATCTCGTGCGCTGGGCGACTCTGGTCTCTCTCGTGTGGTGGGCCGTGGGGGAGGGGGCGTCCACTCGAGTGTCTGTCTCTATTCTTTGCACCCTTCTCCTGCCAGTGGTGGTGCACTGTGCCAACTTCTACTACATGTCTATGGCGGAGTAGAGCCGATGTCGAGATAGGATATTCCCAATTGCGCCTCCATGGTCGATTAGTATCACTGTGCGGATCGCCCTTTGGCGGAAATAATAATCCAGTTGATGAAAGCAGTCACATTATGAGATATAAATACATAAGTTCAAAGTTACATGTTTGTCCTGTAGGTCATGCTGTATGTACCGCCATACCTATTGGATGTAATTGTATGTAATAGTATTTAAGCAATCAGGTGAAATAGTATTAAACCATGTAGATCTTTCCTCGGGAAGCAATTATTGGCTACTGCATTTTCCATTTACCTTACTTTAAGTGAACAAGCAGTAATGTTAATATTAGTAGAAACAATTATATCTTACTTTGCTTCTCGGGCGAGCGTGATTGTTAGGTAGCTCTATTGCGGAGCCAGTCCAGTTAACTCGTTTGGTATGTGGTGGCACTGAGCCATGTAGATTAGGTTGTGAATATATAGCGGTAATATTTTCAACAAATTATTGTACACACAATTTTTAATGTAAGCTGTAATATAATAATCCAAGAATACCTCCCGCCTATGGAGAAATACATGTTAAATAAATATTTTGATCTTGATTCCAAATCAAGGGCGGTGAATACAGGAACATGTCCGTAGGATGCCACATAATTTCTATCATGCCTTGGACATCCAAATGTTTTCGTTTTGACATAACTGCAATAACTCGTAGATACCAAAGCAACAGTCTCGGCTCCTCTTTGGGGAATGGGCCTGAAATTTTTATAGTTTGAGGGCATAAAAAAAGAAATTTTTCTTATAGTGTGTTTTGACGTGCAGAATCCAAAGCTGACTCCGTTTTTTCGGACTACAGTAGTTTTTAAGCTATAGGAGAAAACCTATCCCAT
Organism: Parhyale hawaiensis; assembly: GCA_001587735.2. Taxonomy (NCBI): domain Eukaryota; kingdom Metazoa; phylum Arthropoda; class Malacostraca; order Amphipoda; family Hyalidae; genus Parhyale; species Parhyale hawaiensis. Next base: position 10,941,277 of record LQNS02278097.1, read on the forward strand.
TGTTTTCCTAAGGGAGAAAATACCCAACAATGGCACAGTGCAATATACAACCTTTTAAATAGGTTTTTAAACTACCCTAACCTCGTTGAGTATTTTCTCCCATAGGAAAACAATGGGATAGGTGTTTTCGCTACAACTCAAAAAACTAGGATCGTCCAAAAACTGGACTTCAGATTTGGATTCTGCACGTCAAAATACACTGCAAATATCCCCGCTATGTGATTTTTTTTTTACACATCCCCTACTTAAACCCTAAAATTTTAAACCTCTATTCTGATAGATTTTGATGTGCTAAACAAAAATTTATTGATCTCGGTCGTTGGAAATTAGTTTTTTATTTATCTATTGTATTATTAAGCTCAGCGTTACGTTAAAATTCAAACGCAATTAGTTGGGAATCGTTTATCTGAACAATTACATCTTATGAGGAAATTTTTAAATAAAATTTGCGTAGAGAACACTAAATCATCACAAAAATAAACTTTATTGTAACGAACTTTAAGGTAAGTCTGTACGGTACATAATGCAGTAAATAAAACAATCGCTCGATCACATCAAAGAAAACAATCAGCCGTTGCGTCGCTCGACTGCCTATTGTTTACGGTTTACTTCGAGACCAAAGAAATCACAGACGTGCAACTTTACGGACAAAAGGAAGCATAATTATCAACTAAAAACGATAAATCCATGAATTTTTTGTTCAATGATACGTTACTTTTAAGGTTAGGAGCATAGGACTGGTTCTGCTAATGACATCGTTGACATTTTACAAAAAAAAAAATGGCGTGCAGTAGTGAATACCAATACTGATTTAATAGTAAATTTAACACATCGGTATTTCTAAAACATGGCATTTTCGGTGGTTGTGACCAATAAATTCGTATTTAGTCCATCAATATCTAATTGGATAATGATCGTAAATGTCTGGTTTCGAGTGGGGGTAATCCCCAAGGTATTAGTAACAATTTATCGCGAATTCAATTTGGAATTAGACATAGTGATCTGCCGAAGAAGAAACTAAATGCCGCAACCCGCACAGATTGTTGGTTGGAAATGAAAGTAAAATGAAGATACTGAGCAGAACCCGACCTGACCTCACTTACTTAACCATTAGGTAAATATTCATTTTAGATATTCTCTGAACTTAGAGGCTTGACATACAATGTTGGATAGAAAATGCTAAGAAATTACACACACACACATTTCTTTCTTTTGGAATCGTCTTATTGCAGCACAAATAATTCACAACAAAACACTATAGCAGCTCTCCCCCCCCCCTCCCGAGCAAGCGTCGGCCATACTTATATGACGCCCGCACAACGATGGATGCAATTAAAACGAGAAGCAGTACCGTACTGAAAACGTGAAACAGCCATATGATGGATGAGTTCGAAAGTTTTAGCCTAATTTGACTTCAAGTGCGTAATCATTTAAAAATCTGTATTTCTTTCAAAAAAGGTGTTGAACACTGCACTGAAAATGTTTACCGTTGCCAGCTCGAAAGCATTGTCACGTCATTCCGTCGTCACCTACTGCAGTGCAAATATGGCTCAGTGCAACATTTCTACAAAAACCTTTTCCAATTCATAAAAAAAAATGAAAACTAAGAAAAAAGCGTTGGAGTGTTTCAAAGATCATGGTGTTGTTGATCCAGAAACGCTGAAATGTTCGAAATGTCTAATAATGTCGACAGATGATAAATTTAATGTTTCGGAATAATTAAAATCACATCATCAGAAAAAAATTGAAAATCTACTACCTATAAATAAAAAGTTTCAATTATTTTCTAATTAGGGGAGCGTAGCTGCACAGACTAATGAAAACACAGACGGGCAGTTTCTAAGCGCAGTTCAGCTCTTCCTGGAGCTGTTGTTACGTCATAGTTAAGCCACCAGAGTTGTGCCTTGAACGATTTTGTTGAACGAGAATAGTATTTGGACTGGGCAAAACGAGAAAATAATTATTTACTAACAAGTCACTAATTTTATTTAAAAGCCGTCTAGCTTCAGGGTTTTGTAGCCAAGAAACGTCGATGAAATTTCGTGCAGCTGGAGCTAAGTAGATACAACTCGTATCCTGTATACCAACTTATGATGAAAACAGTAAAACGAGGAATATGACGTCATCATTGAGCCGCTATTTTCTCGCAAAAATACTGAAGAATTGCCAGTCTGTGTTCCTTAGTCTGTGTCGGAGGCAGGTCTAAAGAGTAAATGAACAGAGCTGCGTGAACGAGCCTGATGTCAACTTCCGCACAGTCGGCAGATGTGGAGCTAGTCGAGGGTTGTGTGAAGCGGTTCAGCTCAGGTCATAATGATCGAAGCGTGATTTCCTCCGCAGGCTAATCATGCGTGATCCAGCCGTTGGACAAGAAAAAAATTCAANCAACTTCCGCACAGTCGGCAGATGTGGAGCTAGTCGAGGGTTGTGTGAAGCGGTTCAGCTCAGGTCATAATGATCGAAGCGTGATTTCCTCCGCAGGCTAATCATGCGTGATCCAGCCGTTGGACAAGAAAAAAATTCAAAATTTGACGTGTGCAAAGTCGTAATGTTTTCTTGTATTTATGGATAAATTGAATGATGTCATGATGATTGTTTGTAATATTGACTTCCAAAATTGTAGTTTCCTTTTAAGCCTGTGTAAGTTCAAAATGCTTTAAATACTGCCATTTCAGTTCTGCATTGACTTCAAAATGAACAAAAGCTCATAAGAAATCCATTCTCAACCATATTCAATAAAAATACGACATAAATATATTTTTCCAAAATTGACATGGCGGCTCTGCGCCATGGTTTGTTCACAAAATCGTTGACCGTTCTTGTGCTTTTCAATGATCACGATGATCATGATCACGGTGATTCTGATTACGAGTATGGCCACAAAAAGACGCCTTATAGCGCCGATAGTAGAGGCTAAAATATTTTCAATACTTATTGCATCCCAAATATCTATCCTGATGGTTCAACTCGGTGCTGGTAACCAGGATACAGTAGGCTCTGAGCATTCTCGGTGAATTCCATTGATTGACTTCTATTTTTTAGGCTACTTGGCTTTCTAGCATTTCAAAACTCATATGGGGGCATTAACTTGAAGGAGGAAAATTTTCCTCTCGCAAACTCATGACGGCTCATCATTCGTTACTTTAATTGAGGATCAAGCCTGCAGGTATGAGATATAATTCGCAAGCAAGAACACAAGCAGCTTCATTGAGAAATCATTGCCGTCATTTTTAACGGCTGGGAATTCGAGTTATTATTTAACACTGATCTCTTGAAGTAGCATAGCTTGGGCCATAGCTCATTTGGTCAGGCAAAGGCTACACCCAGGGAGTAATAATAACGATATTATCCCTCCCTGGGCTACACCAAGCTTCTAAGCTCTATGGGTCGAGTAATCCAGTTCGCTCATCCGAAGTTATGGAAGTCACCCTCGCGCCTAAAGACCAACCAAGATGTTACCTTATCCTTCCTTTAACATTCGTCGAGACATCTTTCTTCATTTTCATACGCCTAATATTAATTCTTTGTTCTGTTCTTCCTGTTCTTCATTCCCGACTTGTTTCCATGCGCGCTGCTCCTGTCTGGGAACATCCTCTTACACAGGGTCCACGTCTCCACTCGTATCGATTTCCTGATGACATGTAAGTTTTTTTTTTATTTAGATTGCGTAGAGCTTTTCATTCGACTCTTTTTCATAACCTACCGCTAGCTAGGCCTTTGTAGCAAACCTACTTCGATAAGCATTTAATTTGTCGATTTTACATTGCGAATTTCCTGCTGTACCGACTTTGTTTAGGAAATAAACTGCAAAACTACTTGGGACTGTAAACGTTTGCTTGGTAGAGAGCCTCACGGACTGTCGGTTTACCCTTTGTGCAGAGGGGCGAGTGCCAAGCCGGACCACCTCTCTCCTGCTTTTCAGTTCAGCGGGGAAGAAACTGTGCTACACTCCCACGAGCTACGTCTGAACTTCAGTGATCTGAGCCTGAACTACAGCGACCTGAGCCAGGATTTCAGCGATCTTAGCCTGGATTTCAGCGATCTTAGCCTGGACTTCAGCGATTTGAGCATGTAAGTACTGTTTGGATACGTGAAAGTGAGAAATCTCCTAGTATTTCCCCCTCCTCAGATCACACCTAAGGAGATTTAATAGGGGTTTACGGTCGTTACCAGCCGGTCAAGTCAGCCTGCTATTATTTCTGGTTAGACTGGTTCCTAGAGGCGTGCTTTTCACCTGAATATATTCTGCAATCTGTATATAAAATGTGTGAAGTGGTCTTCTGTTTATTGGCAAAAGTAAGCTAACAAAGTATACTCTACCTGATAGACGTACGCACAAACTTCATTTCCTCCCATATAGCTACTCTATCCAACACAGTGCTACAGCCTCCCAGTCGCAGCCTCTCTTCGGATTCTTCCATTTCTTGTACATACAACATTGTGTGCATTGATTCCCGCCAGTACACGCGCACACGCACCAAAAGAAAAAACTTTAAAAAACTCCAGAATAGTATTGCAATACATATTCCGCACCCACTTTGCTTCCTTCTAATTTCTTACTCCTTCGATCTTACTTTCATCTGTTCCTCTTTGCCGACTTGCAGTTCCTCTGAACGTTGATCCTGCGTGGGAACACTTCGTGCGTGGGTTCGGGTGTCCATCGTCTAAACGCTATCTTTTCATTTTCTGTGATATCGCCTTTGTTGCCGAAACGGAGACTTGAGCGTTTGAATGTAATAATTGCAATATATCTGTGCAGCCGGTCAGCTAGGTTTCAGCCTTACCGCTAATTTTAGCTTCATCGCCGAGGCTTCCGTTCGTTTCCGCTATTAAACTTGCCTTGTTCACTTCCCGCGATTAAACCTCCTTGGTCACATTCATGGCTGAACTACGCTAACAGGTTAACTCATCGCTTGACCATTTTGAGACTATTCTGCGCATCTCCCTGGGTGACGTCACGTGCGGCGAACGCTCGTGAAAAACGTCAGTGTTGCTAGAGCATCGATATCATTCCTAATTTATTTTGACGATTTTTTCGTTAATATGGGATGCTTTTCGATGTTTGACTGTTCTAAACGTGTTGATAACAAGTTATTGAAGCTTAATCGTGTTCCTAAAGGACTACAAGAGTTGCAAAAAAAAAAGAGGGTTTGGACTTGCAGATGAGCCAACTCACGTTCCGCTGTGGCAGGCCGTATGTGCTCCAACTATTTTTTGCATCAGCATTATGACAAACGCTTATCTCTTATCAGTGCAATGCTTAAAGTTAAAAAGTGTACGTCTGTGTGTTTTTGATGCCGCAAATGATGCGAGACTTTTCCATTTTAACACGTATGTGGCTTTGGAAACATGGCCTCAGGGTGTAGCACTAAAGGTTTCTTGATTCTCAAAATTCTACGATTTCTTTTTTTATGGTTCAAATAAACCCTCCCTACTAATTATGAGTAATGCAATTTTCCTTTCAGGTTTATCCAAGTAACACCAGCCAATACTCATTTTATTTGAGAATTTCATGAAAATTACTCGTATTAGAAAAAGGTCGTCGTTTGTACGCAAATGCGAATCTAATGAGTATGGCCTGGAAGGCTGGAATACATTCATTTTTTTCATTATCTCAACAAGAAAACTGAGACGATACTGTTTTATTACTGGAACCGATGACACACGCTAGTCAAAAGAATGAGTATCGCCATTTTTTTCGTCCGAAACTTATGTTGAACTCTTCTAAATATACCTTTGAGATTGCCAAAAAATGGCGTGAAAATGTTTACCGGAGACCGGCAAATCACACCCATCCGCTTGACAATTTTATTTTTTTTGTTAAGATAAGCCCTTTAATATTTTTAATGTAATAAATTCAAAGCTAAGCTTCTCAAATTTCTACTTACACGTACTTTTAGAGCTTTCAAGTCTCGTCCGACCAGATGTACGTTCAAATGAGACTTTTCGGCAGCAGTGCAGCGACAATAATATCGGAAAATTGAAGGCGATGTGACTTACTATGGCTTTGCTAGTAATTCTGCTTTTATAAATACTCTATTACTCTTTAATTTATTTGAGAGATTAAATATTAACTTACACTCCTACGATAATAGTGAGCAAAGTGTTCTCTACACGTCTATCGAGGTAATCAAACCAATTTGAACTTTCAATTGCGACATTATTTTGGCGCTGTCGTTGTTTTTCTTTACAACGTGTTCATTTGCTAATATTTTTGACAGTGGAGTGCACAACTATGTAAAACAATAATGTGGTGACGAAAAAAAACATGTTAGTGTAATACCGAAGAAATCATAGCCTATGTTGCTGTAGCCTAATTAGCCTAATTCATTCGTCGTTGAACTCATTGATTTGACAGTCTATTACTTTATTTCTCTCAAACGGATATTTGCACGGGGAAGTTAAGAGCTGTGACTGTGTGAAAATGATTACCATTGTTTCTCCTCCATGAAAGCCCTCGCTCACTGCATTTATAACGCAAGTGACAGGTAGGAAAAATGAACACGGGCAAGAGTCTATCTCTCCACGTGACGTCACAGATGAATTGGAGTGGTGGAGCTTGCAACCCGACCTGCGCGTGAGTCAGCCTGTAAACGTAGGTTGTTCAGCCATGGTCACATTCAGCTGCTTGCCTCGCTGGCTGTCTCACCACTTTTCCTCTGCTACTTTTATCACCTCCGCCAAGGAGGTTATGTTTTCGTCGTGTGTGTGTGTCTATCTGTTGTCACCAAGATAACTCAAACAGTAATGAACCGATTTAGACGAAATTTGCAGGGATTGTTAGGTATGTTAGGAGGAACAGATGATAAACTTTTGGTGAAGATATGTCCATCCGGCTGTTTGTTTGTTTGTTTGTATGCCTCATTTTTCTTAATGCCATAACTCAAAGTCATGGATGGATTTTGATGAAATTAACATGAGTTTTTAGGTATATAACAAAGAGTAAATGAGCTAATTTTGGTAATGGTCCGTGTGTTCCTTTGTTTGTCAGTGTTTTTAATTTTATGCTTGTTAGCACAATAACTCAAAAAATAATGAATGGATCTTTGTGAAATTTATAGGAGTTGTTAGTAATGTTAAGAAACATAAATGATAAAATTTTGGTGCAGATCGGTATTTTCGTTTGTATGTTAGCAGTATAACTGAAAAAGTTATGAGCGGATCTTCAAGAAAATTACACAAGCTGTTATTACTATCAAAAAGCCCAAATGATTAGATTTTGGAGTTTATTCAAAGAAAATTATGGTTTCAGAGCCAATTTGAAATTTTTGCTACCGTTGCCTCGCTTGTCGGAGGTATGCGCTCTTAGAGTGCTTTAGTTTTGTATTCTATCGCTGTTTTATTTGCTAGTATCCTTTGTCTTTAGTTGTTCACTGTCAGTGTTTTATTCAGTTCATTTGCTATTTTTTTTTCAATACTAATATCCTTATCTTTCTTTGCGCCCACATTGTTTTCTTTCATTTTCATACATTCCTCTGGGGGATATTCTGGCGGTACCCTATACCAGCCAGAATGTCTTGGGGCCCCACGACCTCTAGGGATCTTGAATGACTTTTCCGGAGATGTTGCATCTGGCCGCAGTTCCTGCAGAGACTTACTTTTTTTTTTTTTACTTTTTTGTAGTATGGTGTCCCGCCTGTTCGGGGCCTGGGCACCGATCGTCCGCTGGGGAAGGGACAGTAAGTCTGTAAGGTTAGGTAGGTTCTCTAAAGGCGTCTTTTTGTGACCACCGCGAGGATGATTCACCCTGATCGCGCATGATTCACGCGTTTTTGTGACCGCATTTTGACGTGATTCTGATAGCAATCAACCGTGATCAGGGGTGAAAATTGATCACGGCATGATTTCCTCGGGAG
>LQNS02278097.1:10956771-10977072 GCA_001587735.2 Parhyale hawaiensis
CAATCACGTCACCCCTCCCCGTGGCCTGCGACAATCACGTCACCCCTCCCCGTGGCCTGCGACAATCACGTCACCCCTCCCCGTGGCCTGCGACAATCACGTCAGCCCTCCCCGTGGCCTGCGACAATCACGTCACCCCTCCACGTGGCCTGCGAGAATCACGTCACCCCTCCCCGTGGCCTGCGAGAATCACGTCACCCCTCCCCGTGGCCTGCGAGAATCACGTCACCCCTCCCCGTGGCCTGCGACAATCACGTCACCCCTCCCCGTGGCCTTGCGACAATCACGTCACTCCTCCACGTGACCTGGGATAATCACGTCACCCCTCCACGTGACCTGGGATAATCACGTCACCTCTCCACGTGACCTGGGATAATCACGTCATCCCTCCACGTGACTTGGGATAATCACGTCATCCCTCCACGTGACTTGGGATAATCAAGTCATCCCTCCACGTGACTTGGGATAATCACGTCATCCCTCCACGTGACTTGGGATAATCACATCATCCCTCCACGTGACTTGGGATAATCACGTCACACCTCCGCGTGACCTGAGCTAATCACGTCATTCTTCCACGTGATCTGTTGCAATAACGTCACCCCTCTACGTTACCTGGGGCAATCATCTCACCCCGTGCAAGTGACCTGCGACAATCACGCCAACGCTCCACGTGACCTGCGACAATTTCGTCAACGCTCCACTCCACGTGATCTGCCGCCACAATCACGTCACTGCTCCACGCGACCTGGGTTTATCACGTCACTCCTCTACGTGACCTAAGGCAACCACGTCATCCCTCCCCGTGACCTGGGACATTCACGTCACCACATCACGAAAATTGACGCAATAGTTTTGGGATACAGATTTTGAGTTAACAGAATCAAATGATTGAGTAAAGCATATTATAGATATGGTTTTAAGTATCTTAAGAGCAGTCCGACGCACATGAAAGACTCTATTTTACAGCAAGAAAAACAAAAATTAAACAGCAGAACTTCCCATCACGAAGTCAACGTTATGTGATCGAACAGAACAGACATGGATCGGACAAATACCTATAAATGACACAACTGCTCCTGCTTCTTCAGACACAAATCCCTTTCATCATATAGATGTCAATTCAGTGGCTGGGACAGTGCAGTATTGCAACAGTGTTGCACTTGATTGTTCAAATTGAGACAATATGCTTCGGCAAAGCCAAGAGAGGCAGTTTAGCGGATAAATGATAACTTTTAAGAAATGATTAAACCATTAACAAAGGTAGTATACATTTTCGAACAAATCTGACATCTTCGATGAAAGCTCGATATTTTTTTTACCTAATATATGTTACCTGATATGTACCTCGATATATTTTACACCAGGAAAATTGCTAGAAAAAATTTTTGTGATACATATGTTGAGTTAACTGAACCCAATGCTAGAGAAATGCACGTTGATGATGTTTTAGGTATCCTAGGAGCAGTCGGAAGGAAAAAAACTCGATTTTACGCCTCCAAAATAAAAAATTTAACGCAAGCGTCACGGCAGGACTTCCCAGCACAAAGTGAACTTTGTGTGACCAAACAGAACATTCTGTTCTGTGACGTGTGTAGACTCTTTAATTAATCCTATCCTGGCCGTTCGATCTCACTTGATCGCTTGGTCATTGACTTTTCGAAACGTGATGTGACAGAGCACGGCGCGCTGCTGCTTGTCTGGGAAGGGGGTGGGGGCGGCTGGAACGGGCGAGACACTGCACAAGACCAACCTGAGTGAGCACCACTGGAATAGGCGCGAAAACCCTGGAGAGCGAAACGCTTGCGGGAAAATTGTTGCTTCATGGAATAGGCGCGAAACTAAATAAGAGGCTAAATACTTGAGCGCGAATGCTCGCAGTATTTATGTTTCGAACTAGAATATGGAATAGAAAGAGAGAAAAAAAACACAATTATTTCTCCCCGTAGGAAGGTAGGCCTATTCACACAATAATAATTTGCTGTACTGCACGCACACACAATGTGAATGTTTTGTTATCATGAAGCGTTGTACAGAATGTAAGTCATGAACTTGTGAAGTACGATAGTTCTGTAAATTTGTATCCTAATTTACAAAGCTCATTGCTATAACGTTTTACACTAGTTTACCGAACATGTATTGGAATAGAATTATTATACGAGTACCTTCCTAGAGGAAGAAATAAATGCTTTTTTCCTGTCCTTGTTCTTCCTATTCTAGTCTGCAACAAAAATTCTGTGAGCATTCGCGCTTAAATATTTAGTCTCCTATTCAGTTTCACGCTTGCTCCGATTCGCGCCTATTCCTTGAAGGAACAATTTTCCCGCAAGTGCTTCACTCTTCACTCCCGCTTATTCCAGCCGCGCTCGTTCAGTGTTGCGCCCAGTCAGTCGTCCCGTCTGGGGCTTCAGCGCGGGTTAGGTGTTCTATCATTCACTGGATGGGCAGATGACACCCCAAATGTGCTGCTCTCGCTCATTTCTGCAGTCGCCTCAATGCTACTTGCAATTTTTTTCATGTTTTTCACTTTTCCGTTTCATTTTTGCTCCGGCGATGCTATACTTATTTGTGTAGAAGAGAGAGCGTAGGACATTTCATTCGTCCTAATATTGCTGTCAGTTACAATCTATGGCTATTATACATATGAAGTAATTGCATTCGTTTGATGTTTTTGTTTCTAACTTTATTTGGAAAACTATATATATATATATAACTTCTGATTTTTTTCACTGTACGATATATTTCTGCATATAATTTTATTTGCAATGTTATTGATATTGTTGTACTACAGGAGTTATTTCCTTGTCTTTGTGATTTATTAATTTGTTACTCCTTTTTTAGGTCAAGGAAGCGAACGGTCTTATAGCGAGGATGTCGAAATAGAGCTTCCTTTCGATGGTCTCGCTTATAGCGACCTTTTGCCCCTCATCGTGTGTTTTAATTATGACCATACATGTTTTTTATCAATGGCTCTGACGAAATAATGGATTTCTTTTTGAAATTCTATGGTGTTTCAGTGGTTTAATAATGTATCAAAAGTTATTTATTGGCTAAACAGCCTCCCTTTGCTTTGACGAATAAGTTTGATTATAGAGTACGAGACTGCCACTGAACTTTCTGTCTCAGGCCTGAATTGGGCTCCGTACGCTAAAACGGGTTTTTGACTGTGGAGGCAAAGGTAGTGGTATCATTTCTAAAAGTGTGTCCGATCAGTGTCTGTTCTGTTCGGTCACACAACGTTGACTTTGTGATGGCAAGGTCTGCTGCGACGCTACTATTGAATTTTTGTTTTCATGCCGTAAAATCGAGTTTTGTGCGTCCGACTCCTCCTTGGATGCCTAAAACATCATAAATATGCTTTATTCTTTCATTTAGTTTGGTTAACTCGAAAATTCAAATCAGTATCCCGAAATTTTTTCAGCAATTTTCCTGATGTATATATTACACCAGGGAAAAAATTCGAGCTTTCATCGAAGGTCTCGGATTTGCTCGAAAACGTGTAATAACTATGCTAATTATTTATTAATTTATTAAAAGTTATCATTTATCCGTTAAACCGACTCTCTTTGCTTTGAGGAAGTAAACTGTCTCTGTTCGAACAATTTGATTGTCGTAAAGTACCACATTGCCGCAAAACTTTCGTCTCAGGCTTGCATTGACCTCGGTATGCTAAAACGTGTTTTTGACTGTAGAGGCAAGGGTATTGGTATCATTTTTAAAGCTGTGTCCGATCAATGTTTGCTCTGTTCGGTCACACAACGTTGGCTGTGATAGGAAGGGCTGCTGTGACGCTCCTGGTAAATTTTTGTTTTTCATGCCATAAAATCGAGATTTATGCGTCGGCTCCTTCTAAGATACCTAAAACCTCATCAGTATGCTCTACGCTTTCATTTGGTTTAGTTAACTAAAAATCTGTAGTTCTTGGGTAACAGTAAAAAGCTGTGACGTCATTAGCAGAACCTGTCCGATGCTCCTAACCTTGGTGTTTGCTTTGAACGAGTTTAATTCAAGCGTACTATAAAACTAATCTTAACTGCTTGAACCTCCGTTTCCAAATAAAGAGACGTTCTCACAGAGGAAGAAAAAAAGGGAAACAGAGAAGGCCCTATGCTGACAAAAATGCAGAACCTACGCACGATAGTATTAAATTTACTAGGGCTTCAGTGACGTATTGTCTATAGCGCCGGACTAAACCTGTGGTTTAACACAGGCTCGTGCGCCACTAAGACGCGAAACTGATCTCATTTTAAGTTTTCAGGGATTTTTATCTTTGCTTTTCTGCTGGCAGGTCTCAGATTGTAAGCGAACGCAGATGAGTTCCAAGTGGTCAATGAGCTCCTGACAGGAAGAAGGCGCGAAGCATCTTCAAACCCTCTGGCAGTGCTTAAAGCTTTCGCTCAGCTGTGCCGCAAAGGGGAAAAAAGACGAAAAACAAGAAAACAAAACAAAAAAAAGTTCCGTGTGAAAGGCTCCCTTCATGAGAAGGTGAAGCCCTGCGGAAAAAGTAGGCCTCCTTGTGGAACAGAAGGGGAAGCGTTAAGAGCCTACCAGTACCAAACAAAATTAACCATCTCAGCAGGAACTGGTGCCAGCTGCAACTCACCTGTGGAGAAGACAGAAGGGACATCCCTTGGGGTTCAGGGTTCTGAGGCCCATGTATATTCTGCCATGGATAGGGCCAGCCAGAATATACCTCCGAGAGCCCCATGGACGATAATGTTCCATTATTGTTGCGTTTTTTTCCTGCTGTAGTCGAATGGCGCACGATACTACAGCGATCCATTTCTAGGAACAAGAATTTCTTGCTTGCGGTTGGTTTAATATAGTCGTTTGTGGCTCGTTACAGCTGTAAGCGTGATGGCATAAAAACATTAAAATATTCTTATTCGTTCATTTAATGATAAGCCTTATGTAGCGTGCAGTTTCATTGCTAACCCTCGGACTAGACAAAACACGCATCGCACGGGACACAGTTGGCATCTTTTATGATAATGTAATGATACGGTTGCTAACAAAAACACCGAAACAGAGAACAGCAAAACCTATAGACCTACCTCTTATAAAACAAAACTCCTAGTAGACAAATTTTTGAAACTATACACGAAAAAAATTCAAGAGACAATCTAATATTAGAGATTGAAATTTCTGATAAAACTAGGAAAGAGCACTACTATTAGCAATATTTTTAAGGCTACAAACAAAACATTTTGACTTTTATAGTAATATATCAGTTAGTTTTAGTGACAAAAAAAATGTAATATTGGGAAACTGTACCATATCGAAGTTTGAACTTACCGTATTCTATCGGATGAGTGGCAGAAAACTTAGAAATATACTAAATTAAAATAGTTTTTCATTATACTGTATAATGGATATACAACGTCAAATACGATTATTTTTTATATTAGGTCTGAAAATATACCGCCGGCTATGCATACGAAAAACAAAATTTTCAGTTTTTGGCCGCGATAAAAAATATAAGGGTGAAAATGGAAAATCCAGCTCTTTAGTTTTGTTAGGAATGTTTCAAGGATTCCAAAACTGTCTTTGTTTTTCCTATCATGAAAAATCAATGACTTCCATTCATTTTCAGGTGGAAAAATTACATTTTACACGATAGGCATAACATAAAATACAGTATACCGTATACATATTGATATGTTCCCTATTATCTCAATAACTAAGGCCTAAATCAAAAAGTTGGGAGAACAAAATGCGTTTCTTTTTCAAAAATACATGAATAGTGCAAGTTTCAGAACAATCTGTCAACAAAAGAAAAAGTTATCATGCAGTCATTTCCAATTTGAATCCCCCTGCCCACCTCTCTTTGGACCCCATTTGAAGGGTTGCAGTGCCTGTAGATCCCTGATAATTTGGGACACACTTTCCCACTACCCGAGGATTCTTTTTGAGTATAAAATAAAATATGATAATGTATATCAATATCGCCGGGATGCTTATTGAAGCTGCTCGCGAGCTGCACATCCTGGCAACCAGTTGGGCGTAGAAATGCATATGTGGCCCCAGCATAAAACTTAGGCTCTGGTTCCCATCATTTAATGACTGCGCAGGCAACTGCAATTAACACAGAAACATAGCGGACTCTGGCTCATTGTTGCACGTGCCGAATTTGACAGCATAGTATCTACAATACGGACGACAGCTACAGTGTCAGATTAATTCCATGTACCTTGCCAAAAGGAAATGCTAAAACCAATAACAGGACAAAAGGATAAAATTGAATAGTTGGCAAAGAGCTGTGAAAGAAAAAAGTGAATTGAAAAATATTAGGTTGGAGATACAACGTGAAGCAAATGGACTGAAAAAGTATAAAGACATAGATAATGTAAAACTTGTAACATGACAAGACTCAAGAGTTTAAAACGCTTAATAAAACGACATCTATAGCATAGGCTATATCTATTTACACTTTGATATAGAACGTAACGGTAATAAAAAATATAAATGCATGAATAAAGAAATATATGTATAAATATACCTATATATATACACACAGACGTACGATGTCTATAATTACAAAAAGTGCATGTACTGTATATAGGTACATGAACTGTATATCATATACTCTTACGTGGGTGAGGCTGTACACTTGCTGCTTAAAATTCAATGACTGACTCGTCTATAGATTTTTATAAAAAGTAAACATAAGTGAGTAGCTACTAATGATCTAAAATTCACGTACCCTTTAAATAATCAAGGCTACGGCATGATCGACACGGCGGAGAAGGGTGGCTGAAAGGAGCACTCTCCAATACAATGCCTCAAGTTAATACCAGGATTCGCAGTATTTAAAGAAAATGAAATTCCATGATGGATGGATCTACAAAATTGCACGATGTAAATGGATTACATATTTCCAACCCAGACAAAAGACCAGAGTTAATTACAGTACTGAATTTAATTTCCTGAAAGGTGCATTGATAACGCTTGTTTAATATGAATATACATAGGCAAGTGTCGCAAAGGAATAAAATGACCTGGAGCATTGTTGAATGTTCCTTCACAATGCTAATCTCATCGCAAGCTACAATTTTTAACCCTTTAGTGCCTCAATAGAACATCACTTTTCGCAGGAATAATACTACATGTAATATCATATGTGTACTGTAGGCACTAAAGGGTTAAAACCCAAGAGCAAAGCAAAGAGGACTGATAACGTTTTCGTTGAAGATTTAAGTAGCTATATACATTTGTTCGTCCACCCAAAGAGAGTTGAGCATTGTTCATAATTTTTTCCGGTAGTTAGATGGGTTGACTGAGATGTGAAAAATGGCAAAATTCTAGAGAAGGCTGGCGTAGAATTGCCCCCCCCCCACCACGGGTGATGAGCCACAATCACATAAGTACCGGTACACTATAAAAAGATACCATAGCCAAGGACCTTGTCTGTGTCAGAACATGAAATGAAAGCTTGCATCTATGGATAAATCAAATTTCACAATTTTTCCAGGATTTGACAAGATTTAACGAACTTTGTCAAAAATTATATGACTTTTCCATGATTTAAAGCACTCTTTTCGTTTTCTCTGATGTTTCCAGGTGTTCCAGGTATGGCTGGGAACCCTGAATATCACAGCACCTATCGCGCGAAACTTCAACAATCGAAGAACATGGCCAATGACCAACATGCATGTATACGCCAGCCACAATACACAAATTTACGGCAGGTTCACTTGCTGTGTAGGATACAATAAAATGCTCGCGTTTGGAGGCAGCAACACATAGCTACCGTAGGGTGTTAGCTAAACCCCAACGCAGGTCGTTCCAGTTGGAATATAAGAAATTCAAACGAAAGAAATTAGATACTTTTTCAATGTAAATCTCACATAAGCTCATTTCAATCAAATAGCTGATGACAAGTGACTGTCTATTTAGCATAACCGGGAACAAAATAGGCATTTCCCAGGATGAATTTGACTAGTGTTAACTAGGGGTAATATATTGCAGCAGGTACGTCTAACTTGTACGATAGGTATCGCGGATCACTTCAGCATTAAGCGGTTTCACGGACAGCCACTGATATACAGTAGCTAATATAATACAATGTACATATATATAAAGACACTTACTACAGCCAAACAAAGATCAGCGGAATGATAGAATCTGTCCAAAGTTTTCTTTCATTACCCAAGTTTCGACTATCATTTTGTACGCAGATGCTTAATAACTTTTCAATATTTTATCATCAGTCTAAAAAATCATTATCTGGGAGAAAAATGTCGGGTGAGAGGCTGCCTTTATGAAAATAATTGTGGCGTGAATTCTTTGGTCGTAGAGGAGTCAAGTAATAAGGCCCATAGAAGACTTAACATAAGAAATAACATACGAGCAGAAGTGCCTTGCAGAGCCTACAAGGAACACAGATAAAACCACAAATTAAAATGAAAATAGGGGCGGTCGAAGGCTGCAGATAAGCAACAGGCAGACTATTCGTGGTTCGCTGGTTGGAGAGCTCTGCGCTACAAATGAGAGGGCACAGCATCGTCAGAGGCAGCGTTCCAGGGAGTCGTTGTTGAGTATTGACCATCCACATCGTTGGTGGAGTGAGCCAGAGGGTTCAGTTTTTGAGGCTGAACCATCGTTGGCGCCCCTTGTTGGTCCCGGTCGGGGTATCATTGCTGACCCTTGGTTAGGGCGAAGCTCTTGTCGGCTCACTTTGACGGAAAGCAGAGACGGGTTGTCATTGCCCCATGGATGTCATATTGAACCTCGTTCAACTTCTTTGGCGTTCAGATCTGCTACAAACAAGGTGCTGCTTGAAGGCCTTGATCCTTGTGGAGCCGGTGGACATCTTTCCTCTGTTTTATAAGCAGCTTGCTGGCGTTCTTGCTCCTAAGCTAACAGTGATCTTCCGGTGCCTGATACCGCTAGAAAATTTTTCCCGTTGTAGGTGTACTGGGAAAATGTTCCTATTCCCAAAGGTCCAGTGTCGCCCCATGTAGCCAACTACAGACCCAATACGCTGACGCCCATATATGTAGTCGAAGGTGTTCGAGAAATTGGTAGCTTGTAAGCTTGGCCGTTTTGCTGTGGTTACGGGTTTGCTGCCTGCCGGTCAGTTTGTGTACAGAACGGGTTTGGGTTGTTATGACGCATCTATGCTTCTTTGCTCACTGGTCTGGGCTTCAGCTGCTAACAGTCACCTCCATCTGTTAGGCCGACTTGTTAGTTCAGCAAGTAGGCTGTGCGCGGGTAATGATTTGGTGAACCTGTCCCACAGTAGAAGGGTTGCCGAACACTATGTTTTATAAGGTGTACAACAATGAGAGGCATTGGTTGTATTCTTCTGTCCCTGCACTCAAGGTGTTTAGGAGAGAAACACGTGCTGCAATCGGCGCGGACACTTTCACGTTGGAGGATGTTAGATGTCGAACTAATCAGTTCGGTTGGTGCTTTGTACCGTGGTGAGTTTTGGTTTGGAATTCTTTACCGGCATCGGCTTTCGGTCGTGTTGGTCTGCAGGCGATTGAGACAGCTGTAAATGGCTTTTTGTCGGGGTTGAACTAAAGCAGCGTTTCGGTCTTCCCGGTGTTGCAAAGTGCTTCATATGGGTTGTACTACCTGTTCGTGGTGGCCCGCGCGTGAAGATTTAATAATAATAATGCAGATCCTGCAGGAAATATCGACATTGGCAGAGGAATGTAAATGTAAAACATAAATTAGTGCTACCGTACTGCGGGAATGAAAAAGTACAAGGCTGCCTGTGGCTAAGCAAGCAGCAAGCAACGATATAGCTTTTTTCGAAAAACACACATGTTAATGCGTAGAGAATGTAGGTCCTTGCAGGAGAGATAATCAAGATTAGTTAGAAGGTTTGACGGCGCAGTAATTCTATCAACATCCCGCCGAAGGCCAGATATTTTGTCCGAGCATTTCTGTCGAAGAGTCTAGAGTGACGGCAAACTCACATAAGCGAGTTCTGTGTCACAAATTTTGTCAGGTGCACCATTTCTGGCAGGAAATAAAGCTTGAGCATATCGAACCTCACACAAATTCGACGAAAGAAACGCCTGTGCGGGCAGCCCGTTTTGTGGCCATCCGCAACGGGGAAGGGAGAAGCCGAGTGGAAATTGGTCGGCTACGGGCCACCTCGATCGGCTGCCCACCTAGCGGAACAGAAGAGCACATTTAGAAACTAAACTAAACTAATCTCGTCAGCAGGAGCTGCGGCCAGTTGCAACATCAGCGGAAAAGGCACTCTGGTTTGCCTCTAACCATAGGCATTTTTTATAAGCTTCAGCCATATACTCCTGAGAACAGATTTGTTAATTTGTACTATGCCCTTGTATACCCATATTATTTGTATTGTAATGTTGTTTGGAGTGGTGCTAGCGACGTATACATCAACAGGTTATTATTGCTACAGAAGAAAATTATAAGAATCTTAACTGGTGCAGGTTATCTAGATCATTGTGATCCTCTTTTCCATCGAACTTCAATACTAACAATCCACGATCGACGCACTTACCTTATCTCTATAGAAGCTTTTAAATTACATAAAAGTTCTGGTTTTGTGTACGTGCAACATGGATACAATACTAGATGCAGTGATAATCCTGTACCTTCCTACCAACGCTTGACAGTTACTCAACGTTCCCTCAATTATATTGTCCCTTCTGTCTGGAATACATTACCTAGAAGAATAAGAAACCTTCCTTCGTTAAGTACATTCAAAGTCGAACTGAAAAAATACATTGTTTGTCGTTACCAGTAAATTAAAATATATATTATTAAATACTTCATATAAAAGCCTCAACGTCATATAGTGTCTCGGATCATAATGAACAACTTGCTTGCTATAAATAACTAATTGCCACTCTGTTTCCCCAACATAGTTTAAGGTGTATTTTATAGTCTTTTATTTTTTGTTTGTTTTGTAGTTCTTTTGCCGGAAAAGCACTTAGTAGTGCTTAGATATCGGCTTCAGAATGATGTTGCGTTACATGTAGGCCTAACATTTATTTTCAATAAAGATTGATCGATATATTGGGTTGCGGGCATAGATTACCGACCAAACTGACACGTACGGCACATAACCATCCCCAAATTCAAGGGATGGGCCTCAGCAGCAGCTCGTACGTTTTTCATGCTGAGGCCACGCTAGACTTCCATAGCAACTACATGTCAGAATGAGCAAGTTGCATGTCATGCACGCCACCGTATCTATATAACAGGGTTAAAATATATTTCAAAACAACGAGCGAGTTCCCCATCATTGCTTCCAGTTGCTCGCGTGAATGCATATGTGGCCTCGGCATCAAATACCCTCGGAGCAGGAGCAAATAAATGCCAAAAATGTCCCTCACAACTGAATACCTAATAGAACATACTAAGGCTCTAACAACACTGCCTATGGAACAAGTTTACCTGATTATTCTGGACATACACCCGACTGACTAAGCGACAAATCGGTCCGACAATCGATTATTATATTGTGGGTTTTAGATACGAAGACAATATAACAGCAATCCTACTTTGTATGATATAGTTTAGAAGTTGAAGCGAACTCAGATGAGTTCTATTAAAACAATCTAGGCCAGGTGCACCACGTCTGGCAGGAAATATGGCGTGAGCATCAACTTCACACGGCTCGGCCGAAGGAAATCACTCAGCTGTGCGGCGCAGCGAAGGAGACGAAAAACGAAAAGAGGAGACAGAAGAAAGCGGACACTCATGCAGAGGGTCCCTTCCGCGGCCCTCCACACGGGAGTACATAGGAGTCCCATGGGATTGGTCGTTAACCACTATTTGGCGGCCCACCTCGCGGAACAGAAGGAGAATATATAGAATCTACCTGACTTTACAAATCTTTCTCAGCAGGAACTGCGGCCACCTGCTACATCCCCTGCGGAGAAGGAACTCTGGACCCTTGGGTGCATGAGGCCCAAATATGTTGTGGCTGGTCCAACGCTCGAATATAACTGGAGGCAGCCAAACTTCAGACAAGGGAAGAAAGCACGGAAGCATGTACGGACAACCTCACCATCATGAAACACTACATGAAACTTACGCAGGAGCCCACACCTACTCGTAGCACGTCAGACCAGACTCCAAACGTGTGGCTCTGATGAATGCTTCCCAACAAAATGACCACTAAATAGCTATATACCCCAAGAGAGCTTGACTCCTGCACAAACCTGTTGCTGATATTAAGAGGTGGATCAAGAAAGTAGTAATCACGTACGAGGACACGTTCGTCAAAGTCGGTCTCAGCAAACCCCATTTTACTTGACTTGTCCGGAAATGAAAACCGGAACTCAAGCTTAGTCACTTTGGATAAGGTTGCAGGAACTAGATGTAGTCCGATTACGTTGAGCTGGCTGAAATCTCAATTTCACAGGAGACTAGAGTTCATGGAAGTAGCTACCGCAGGTAACTGCTTAAAAGTCAATGCCTGAAACTCGAGTCAAGAAATCGAAGCCAGGGCACCTATTTGAAGATTTTCGGAGAAGTAAAGCCTCAAAGACTTAATTTCGCTGCCCAATCGAACGTGCCCTTAGTTTTATTTGCACTCAACTCCATGCTTCACGACAAGCACCACGGGTTAATCCGCGACAAGTTTCCGTTTAAAGAGTGGGCAACGGCCTCATGTACGCTAGGTATTCAAATCATCGCTACCCGAGAAGAATCATCAGCATAGCTAACATTAAAGTTCTCTGAGAAGCAAAGCATGTCACTAGGTTATATTAATACAACAGTAAGGGGCCCAGACCGCTGAGACCATCTGAAATTGTTACCCGTGTGTTTTGCGCGTTACTGATACCACCATCGTATGAAATAGTTTCTGTTGTTCCAGCGATGGCGGACACCATTCTCACTACATATTTTGCCAAGTGTTCTAAACGGCACCGTCCAATCTTGCATGAGCAGCGTCCATAAGGTTATTAGCTTCTCCCCTGTTATAATTCTAGAAAATAAAGCTTCGTCTACCGAGAACATTCTTAATACTTTTGAAAGGTATTCGTAGAAGCCGTCATCGCTAGGTAACGTGTAGAATAGACAATAGATGAAATGGAGGCGGGGACAAGGCTGCAGCAGAAGTAACGTCTGACAGAATACTTTGTCTATGGGAATAGTTAGCTTTTTGAGACGAGGGCTTTGCATTATTATGTCAAAAGCAAGGCTGGCACAGTCAACTAATAAAGGCTTATACGAGAGCAATTTCAAGGTAAATTCAGTTAGGGAATTCAGTGGCATTACCTTATCACTCGGACAACGTCGCAACTCGCAATCGCAGAGTAACCACAGAAACTGGATGCATGGAAAGCAATTCAAAACAGTTATAATTTGGGTCGCAGTTAAGCTATTTTCATAATCAGCTATTGTGAGGGACTTTATCCGGCTGCCAAGATCGCTGAAGACGCTCACACATGTATGCAGGCATTCGTCGATACAAGGGTTCCTACAATGCACTTCCAAGGAGTCAAGTTTTTTACAGTTCTTGAGAATACTGGCGAGCTTGGACTTGGCAGCTGCGTGGTTGACAGAGTTACCAGAGGGACACAGCACCAGCAAGAGCGTGCGCAAGTTTTCCCATGTGATGAGCACCTCATCAATGTAGCTAAACCTGAGGTCTTCGTAGCGTAGCTCGCAGCGCTCCAACGCATGGTTGGGGTAAAGCCCAATGGCGGGGCAAAGAGCAACATCAAAAAGACTCACTCTGACGGTATCATTCATCAGCGGCATCCATTCAACGTTGCAGTTTGTATAATAACTGAGCAACACTTTTAAAAACTGGGTAAATGGAGGGAATAACAAAGGCAAGCTAAGAAATTTAAGTTTCGGGAAAGAGATTGTAACTGGTTCACATTTCGAGAAAGCCTTCTCCAGTTTCTGGAGAGAAGTTCCAGCAAAAAATGCTTTGCACAAGTCATTGTTACTGAATTTACACATTTTCATATCAGGTACAGCAAGTTTTTCAAGCTTGGGAGCACAACCACGGAGGGCAATTAACGAAGCCAAATCGCCACTAACTTTTCCCTTGATTTCGACTAAGTTTGGAAACAAGGGTAAATAGGCATCCAAGTGGCAAGAATTCATTTCATGTTCAAACGCCAGCAATGATTTGACGTGTGGAAAAGTCTTCTTCATTGCAGTCAGGTACATTAGGAACATGACGTTTTTGTCATCTACCAAGACGGCATTAGAGAAGAGCAGCTGTACCAAAATGAAATCTTCCTTACAAAGATGAGATTCTGAAGCAACTTCAATTTCATACAGAATTGATTGAAGCACACTCTGGGGCATCTTCTTTATCTGTTTCTTGATAAATACCTGAAGACGGCCCTGAAACGACACAAATGAAAGGGACTCAGAAATTGAATAAAGCTAGTCTGTAACGTAGCTAGGTACCTACAAACCCAACACTGAATGTCAATTCATGTTAGTCTATCCACTGCATCCTGAGACTTCGGGTACAGGTTTCAGAAATTACCTTATCTGCCAGAGATAGCCTTACCAGTGATGAATGTCCAGATTGTGAAATGGAGGTGCAGGGCCTTTTTTCCCCAGAAAGTTAGTATTGATAGTAGCTAGGCACTTACCAAAACATGAAACCATGCGGTACAATGGCATGTGACAGGTACTTCTTCTACGGGAACTACTTCTAGCTTTTAATAAAAGCTTTTGAGCCTTTTGGAAACTCAACGTCCTATTTCCTTTCTAAATTGGAATTTCATGTATATATCTGAAGAACAGCCTGATTTTTCAGTTCAAAATTCACGAAAGCCATAATTCATGCGTAATTTTTTTTTTAGATTATAAACTAGCTAGACTATATCTATACGTAACAACTGGCTGTCACTAAACGAGTTTCAAAACATAGCTTTTTGCATAATTTTCACTTCATCCATTAGAAAGCATAAATAGAAACTGTAAAATCAGGTAGGTACGTAGCTACTTGATGGAAAAATATATAGCTAGACTATACAATAAATGTTTACAAAAAATTTGTAGTGGCAACTAGAACGATTGAAACTTAATGACTCGTATGAAGTCAAGAAAGAACACGAACAAGGAAACTTTTATGACTCATCCACAAAAAGTACTCCTCATAAGGTACAGTACTGCATCAGCTAAAAAATTAATAAAACTTTTTGTTTCTGCAAGGCAAAAAACTGCTACAGTACCTACTATTTCCGTAGTGGATAACAACTTAAGATTTGCAATTGAAACTTGACAAGCACATCGAGTTAGCTATTTAGATAATCGTCATCGACATCCTGATAGGAAAGCATGTATGTCAGCCACTACATGTTCCCAGTAGAAATGCTGTAGTAATGCCTACCACTGATAAAACACTTTAAACAAAGCATGTGATTTCTCAACACTAGGATATGACAGCTAAGGCGGTTTTGAGTTTAGTATCACAAAGTGAAATTAACAATGCAGCAGTTACCAAGAAAGAACCCCAGACGCTAATAACTAGTTGGATGACATTAAAAAAAAAAAAAAAAAAAGAGACGAGCTTGGGAATATAAACCCGCCATCTAGTTCACTAGCTAGCTATGTGGACATTTGCTTCAATGCTCCAATGGACAGACAACATGCTTACTCAAATTTAAGTGATCTCATTCACAAATATTTCCTAAAACAAAGTTTAATCAAGGGATTTTAATCTACGTGTTCCCATAACTTCCAAAACACTCCGCTCCCAAAAAGCTTTTTCTGTGACACACTGTATGAGCATAGCTATAGCACCATATCGACAACATGCAATTTGTAACACCGTGGTAAAACTAAAAAAAAAATAGATAAAAAATCTGAACAGAAAACCCCAGCCATTAGTCTAATACCACCTCCCATACCAGCCTGCCAGGCACTGAACTTGAACAAGTGTGGCTCGTCGGGGGCGGAAACACACCACACTGTGGACCATACACCCTCACTTTTGTTTTGCTACTGTGAGCTGTTCAGACAACACTATTAAGTGAAGCAATTACACACCCATTGGGGAACGTGTCACCTCAGTAAATTGGTTTTACAACTGTCTCGTTCACGTTTTATGTTTCAATAATTATGGTAGACTTTGGACATTTAGCTATGTTAAAATTTCGATTTAAAAATACAGAAATAAGACATAGCAGCTTTCAGTTTTCACAAGAGTACCATTACAAAAAACTGTCTGAGGTGCGTATTCACCTTAAGGGAGCACGACTGACACACTTGACGGCCTAAGAGAAAATTACTGACGGAGTAGCTACCGGAACTGATTATATCAACTCACGTAACTGGCAGATGCTTCACGAGCCACATCTGGTTTAGTCAGCCGGACAATGTCATTTACAGCCTTCCGCATTTCCTTAGCAGACAAACCATCAAAGCTGTAAACAACAAATTCAAGATTATTATATACAGCAACGTCTGCCATAGGCACAAATTCCAACATAGCTCCAACCCCCAACATTCGCTGCCCCGCCTGAGGTCAGACAAAGAATGAATTCGGGGTAATGACAGCACCTATGATTATCATCATTACCTCATCTTACACAGGCGGCGCTCTTTTCCTTTACAAGTTCTTTCTCCCATTGTATTTTACAGGAGGAAGAGCCCTTAGCTATAGCAAGGTAGGGCATCCTATAAGATCGGCTTAATTTAAAACAGTAACACTTTTACAAAAGTGATTGGTCCATGATACTGAAGCTTTCCGTCACCGGAGGCTAGTTTTTACACCTGGGCTACCTCCCCTTGGGGTGAGGTTCCAGTGACTTTATGCACTATGTACTGAACTGTGAGAGCTATATCTTTGCCTCAACCATATGTTTTCTCGTTAATAAGCAAATCGTAGCATAGCATATCTGTTACTGGATTATCTGCAGGCCTCAGCAACTTCAAAAATATGCTGCCACGCATAGCCGTTTTCTTTTACCACATCGGCCTACTCAGAACTTGTGAATGTGTTATAACTACAGTAAACTCGAAGTGAAACGCTACCTACATCAAAATGGGGGAGGAGCAAATACGGAAGTTAAACTTATTTACAGAGCTGGCATATGACGCCTTAAATAACAAAAATTATCTTGTATCTGTTCTCTTAAGACTTCTCAAGTGCATTTGATACGGTAAACTGTTCAATACTTCTCCAGAAACTCAATTGTATTGGCGTTCGTGGGATATGTTTATCTTGGTTCAGGTATTATTTATCAAATAGGCGACAATACGTATGTGTCAATGGTTCACAGTCTTCTACCCGACAGATCTCGGCTGGTGTACCCCAGGTTCAATTCTCGGCCCGCTCCTCTTCCTGTTGTACATTAATGGCATGTGTAACAGCGCGAGAGGCCTTCAGTTGGTGCACTTCACGGATGACACCACGGCTGTGGCCGTGGGTGCGGACCTGCCGCAGCTGTGTCGTGTAGTCAATGAGGATTTGGTGAGGATAGACCAGTGGCTCCGAGCAAATAAGTTGGCACTTAATGTATCCTTACGGGCCACCCACCGCCACAATACAAGATTTACTCAGTCCCTAAACTTAAACACACCCGTCACTACTTTATCCAGAATTTTTTCTTCATTTAAGTAGTGCGCCGTTAGGTTCTGGAATGATATTCCAGCTTCGATAAAGCAAATTAATTCACTATTCCGGTTTGCTATCCGACATTTTTTTGTCCCTTCAATGTTTTGCTGTACTTGTCTTTTCCTTGTTTCCTATTTCTTCCACCCCTATTGCTTAAGTACAACAAAAGCAATTTTTAGGAGCAATAACAACAAATTTTAGGTGCAATACGAGCAATTTTTAGGAGCTATAACAGCAATATATTAAGCACAACAAATTCAGGCGCTAATGATAATATATGTAGCGACTGACCGGGTGAATCGGACCGAATGGACCACACGGGTGAATCGGTCCAGTTATTAGTATTGGAAAATGAATAAATACTGAATCCTCATATTTTTTCTGTACATAGGCCCATTACTCCACTACATAGGCAACATGTAACAGCAGCTCTAAATATCTGAACATTTTTGTGGTAGACGATAAATGAACTTGAGAAAAAAATGACCTTGTTTCAACTTTACACCTCAAAAATGAATGTGTTTTTCAACTTTCGTTGCAGACATGAAGGAGTTGTAGCAGCTTCATGAAACTTGGGTCATGGAGATACATAGAGTTGCTCTTTACAGTGGAACCAAGAATTTTTTGGTATTATGTATACTTCGGTCACTGCGCCACTTTAACGATCGGTCCGATTCACCTGGCGGAAAACAAAAATTTCGGGTGAATCGGACCAATATGTTAAAGGATTTACCAAAGAAATGTACAGACATTGAGAAGTTTTATTACATATTGCCTACGTAGGGTAGTAGTGGGTATATAAACAGAGAAAATATGAAGATTCAGTGTTTATTCATTTTCCGATACTAATAACCAAACCGAATCTTTCGCGATGTCCGGTCCCATTCACCCAGAATTTTTTTTTCTACTGGACCGATCCATTGGAGTGTTTACCACAAAAATGTTCAGACCCTGAGAGCCTCTGTTATATGTCGCCTATGTAGGGGGGTAGTAAGTTAATATACAGAGAAAATATGAGGATTCAGTATTGATTCTTTTTCCATTGCTGATAACAAAACCGAATCACCCGACTGTGCCGGTCCGATTCACCCGGATTAACGGGAAGCACTGGGACCACATATTTTCAACTGTGCCACTGTAAGTACCAACATGTTGCAAAGTTTCTTAATAGCAGCTAGTGCACACATAAAGTAAGTGCATGCATGTGTATTTGAAGCTCCAAACTCTGGCAGGTGTCTCAGCAGCAACAAAGTTTCCAGATTGCCGGTCCGATTCACCCGGTCAGACGTTACCTACTGTACTAAGAAAGATATTGAAAGCTCCATATTTGAACAGAGGATTGTAGCTTGTCATTGGCCAGAATTAAGATTATTGCTTGAAGAAATGTAAGCCAGCTACCTAGTACAGTAGTTGACTTTATTGGCGTTATGGAAAACATAGGTAGGTATGCAAAGCTATAAAATTCAGTCACAGAACAGTGAAATTATATACCTAGATGATGCCCTACAAGATAGTATGCCGTAAAACGGGGTGACTTTGGACGCCGCGGGTGACTTCGGACAAAAACAGGTAGGGAAAAGGAACTTACTGCAGTGACTGGAAAAGTACCTATCAAAAGTTAGAAGGAAACTTCTACAGTGCGATAAAGGTTGGTATCTCTGTAGTAGCTATATCACTAGGCCCACACTCAAACTTGATAAGCATAAACACAGAAAGAAATACGTTTTGATTGTTGGGATATTTTTGTTGTTTTGTATATTAGACTATTGTTAAAACTTCACGCACAAGGCACCTCGGACAGGTAGCACAACCCAAATGAAGTAGTTACATTGCAACACTGGGAAGCCTGAAACGCTGCTAAAGGAAACTCGACAAAAAGCCATTAACAGCTGTCTTAAATGCCTGCAGGCCAACACGACTGAAAGCCGATGTCAGCGAAGAATTCAAAACCCCAACAGACCAGGGTACAATGCATCAACCAAACTGATTAGTTCAACATCTAACATCCTCCAACGTGAAAGTGTGCGCACTCACCGCAGAATGTGTTTTTCTCTTAAATACCTCAAGTGCAGGGACAGACGAAAACAACCAATGCCTCTCATTGTTGTACACCTTATAAAACATACAGAGTTTGGAAACCCTTTTCCTGTGGGCCAGGTTAATCAAATCAGTACCTGTGCACAGCCTGCCCGCGTACAGCCTACTGGCTAAACTACGAAGTCGGTCCAACAGACGCAAGTGACTGTCAGCAGCTGAAGCCCAGACCAGTGCGCAATACTCCAACACAGGCAACAAACAAAGCATAAAAGCATCTGCAGAGAACCTCACTGTCACCAAACACAGAATTCACCTTACGCAAAAACACAATCTTATTGGAAGCACGTGACACCAGTCGCCTAATATGCGGCTCAAAGGTAAGTTTTTCCTCAAAAACAATACCGAGAATCTCCAAGGAGCCAGATTCCTGAAGCAAGGTGTTGGCTATTTCCAGCTGTGGATGCTGCAGTACAAGGGTCCGAGATCGACTGATAATCATTGACTTGGTCTTACTGGCGTTCAGCTTCATCCCCCAGGCCGAACACCAGGCACTAATGCGTGACAAATTCCTATTCACTGGGCGACAGCATTACGCAAGCGTGGTGTAGGTATCACTGCTATCAAAGTGGAATCATCGGCATAGTTGATCATTGTGTTTTCCAGCAAAGAGAACATACCACTAGTATACAGAATGGATAGAGTGTTGCAACGAATTTTTCTCAGTGGCT
>LQNS02278097.1:11004867-11017153 GCA_001587735.2 Parhyale hawaiensis
AAGCGCTTGCAAATATTTTGATGGCGCTTACAAGCATTTTAAGCGCTACAAAATTTTACCATTTTTTAAGCAGCTTAAGCAAAATAAGCTTTTAGCATTTATTTCAAGCAATGTCCGGGCTCTAGTTATAAACTTTGTTTAACCTCCGTAGCCGCAACTCAGGCATTCCAACAGAGATGAGTGTGTAGTATTTAAATACCACATAATTTGTCGCGTGGCCTACGTGCGCTACTACGGGCAGGAAACAAGGCGCAAANTCGACAGCCCACCTCGCGGAACAGAAAAGGAAATAGAGAACCTACCTAACTTTACGAAACTAACCTCGTCAGCAGGAACTGCGGCCAGATGCTACATCCCCTGCGGAGAAGGCACTCGGGACCCTTGGGTGCGTGATGCCCAAATATATTGTGGCAGGGAAACAATATGTTGGTTGTAAATGTCAATTGCAGTATATGTAGAGAAAAATTCACGAACTAAGACACCCTTCTGCGCAAAAATCACAATATAATAAGATGGAACGTCTGATCACAGGGCGTGGACAATTAGCGGGACACTACGCTGCCAGCAATACGAATTTGTTGAGCTACATGTTGAATGAAATGTCAACTACAGTGCTTGCACTGGTAAATTCGAGTTGCAAGGCATTCCTCTACCGCTGCGTAAAAAATGTTGCATCATCCGTTACGATATCCCAATAGAGGCTGCGAATAACCGGCAGTAGACGCGAATCATAGCGTCTCCCGCATAATGCAGCAGTTTTGATGAGGAGGAATGTCGTATGACTCAAATTTATCAATGCAAGTACCGTACTGCAATTGACATTTACAATCAGAAAGTTGGTCAACTTGTCCGTACTGTTGGCCCCACAGCGTAGCAGAAGATGTTTTACTAGCGCATCAGGGACACAATGTCTAAATCGCGCCGAACTATTCCAGTGGTTTAACACAGGCTCGTGCGCCACAGGGGCGTGTTTTAAATTGTCAATGATTTTTGTCTCAGCTTTTCAGCCGGTAGGTCTCGAGTGGCCAGTGTGCTACAGACAGGAAAACGGCTGAATTTGAGCATCTCCAAATCCCGGGCAAGGCTGAACGCTTTCGCTCAGCTACGCCGCAGAGGGGAAGGAAACGAAATACAAGGAAGTCTGACGGGAATAGGTCGACCACCTCGATCGGCAGCCCACCTAACGAAACAAAAAGGGAAGTACTGTATTCAGAGCCTACTACCTTTACAAAACTAACCTCGTCAGCAGGAACTGCGGCAAGCTGCAACATCTGCGGAAAAGATACTCGGGACCCTTGGGTGCGTGATGCCCAAACATATTGTGGCAGGGAAAGGGCCCGCCAGAATATGCCCCTGAGGAGTTAACTAGCGTTCAGGTAAATTGTCCGCAGCTTGTGTTCAGACGTTACTCATTTTGAAGAGCTCTTCACACAGCAGCATGTCTCAGTAAGTACGTGCATTTATCACTACATGTACCGTAACCGACAGTTGCAATCGAGATATTGTTCAAGAAACATATAGCGCTTGCCGGATAGCGCCTCCGTGTGCTGCTGCAACAGCGCGGTTCTTCACAAGCCGGTGAGGACGCAACGGTTGTTTTGCGACGCCACTACGGCGATGAGTAACAGTGACGTGATGAAGGGTCTGTACTGGGCTTCAGGCAATGTGGAGCTCAAGCAAACTAATATCACATGCTGCTACCCTCTAGGCATCCAACAGAAGTTACTCCTGTGAAAATTAATTATCTGGCAAGTTAATGAGAATGAAGGGTAATGAAAATCATGAAGATCGTAAAAAAATACTGACAATTACAAACAGTACGGTGTATATAAAAGAGATCTTTTTATCAACTTCTACAAAAAAACACACAGCCATAAGGAGGGTTAACACCACAATCTTTTGAACGTAGCTATTCCTTAAGATAATCATCCGAATACAGGTAATACCGAGCCAGCGTAACCACACCCGAGCGTCTATCAAGAGGTTTGCTAAAATCTTAGCCGTCATGAGAGCCAGTTTTATTATTATTATTATTATTATATTGAGTAGTTTAAGTCTCCGTCTCCACAGCAACGGCGATCTAACAGAGGGAAGAAGCAAGGGACACATAGTGTGACGATAGACACGTGGAACCCATGCACGAGGGTGTTCCCACACAGGTAGTTGCGCGTACCCTTGTCGTTCAGCCCTTTCTTCTCATTCTTATGATTGAAGAAAGAGCAGTAGGAGGAAAAGATGGGAAGGAAGCAAAGTGGGCACGAAAGACAGCTGTCCCGAAGGCCTAGCTAATGCATGAGAGCCAGTTTAGCAGATGTCACGAGTAAAGCTTCGGAGGTCTCAATAACGGCTGAGAATGTGGTGAAATTCTATGTTATATAAACAGACACAGCAACGTATTTTGAAGTTGTAAAGTACAAATGTACTAGCCTACACATGATCCGGCCTTCATACGATCGGCGCCCCCGTCTGATGCAAACTAAAAAAAAAAAATCCTGCATCACACACACCAACAGACCGCAGCGCGAATTATATTTCCAGTTTTTTAACACGAGTGATGAGCTTATAAGACCCTGACTATCTTACAAGAGATTTCTTAGGAATGTATGTTGTCATTATTGTTAATACAGTATTAACTCCAGGAATGTATTATTATTATATTGGTATTGTCCCGCTATTTCTGAAACTAAGACAATCAATAGCGATCTAAAATGATTTACACGGCTTACAGACGGAACCACAACGTTGTGCGCAGGTGGAAGAGATGAAGGACGAAAAGAGAAGAAGACAGAAGCGCCGATGTGGACGGTCCGTTCTGTGGCCCTCCACACGGGCGAAAGTAAGAGCCCCGCATAAAAACTTGGCCACCTCGATCGGCGGCCCACCTCGCTAGACAGAGAAAAAATATAGATGACCTACCTAACTCTACAAAAGTAACCTTCTCAGCAGAGACTGCGGCCAGATGTTTCATCCCCTGCGGAGAAGGCCCTCGGGACCTTGGGTGCGTGATGCCCAAACATATTGTTGCAGGGCAAGGGCCCGCAAAAATATGCCCCTGAGGGCCCAGGAATGTATGGTTGCCAACAAGTACTGTGCAGATGACCTGATTCATTCATCTTGACAAGCAAATTCTATTCTAAAAATACACGATCATTAAACGTTAAGTTAAATTATTATTATATTATATATATAGTTAACCACCCTCAACATTAAAATTCAGCTAATGAGATATTGTCAAATATTAAACTGAACTAATCTCCAAGTGATTGCAAGATTAAAAGTGGAACGTTTGTGATAATCAGTGCATACTGCTAAATATGAAAAACAAGTATTATTAAAACAGACCAGAACAGACGCTGCGTCAAGCCTTGATCGACAGTGCATGGCGTTTCAAGAAAGCAAAAGGTAAATAGCTGGGTTGCATTAAAGAAACTGCACCCTAATCAAATACTAGGAGGCCAAAAAAGCTAAAAATTATACATCAATTTCTCGGGAGGCCAAACATTGTTAGGCCATGCAACCCAAGAACTCAGGAACGTGGACACAGCAATCGGGAGGGAAATACGAGTAGAATTAACAAAGTATTATTATTATTATTATAATCATATTTTCCCGCCGTATCAGATACGAAGTTTATATAACAGCGATATAGTTTCAAAGAAAGAGTATGAGATCTAAGGAGAGTAAGTATTTCAAGGAGTGGCAGTAAAAGAGTTTCGTAAGAGGGTTTTAATTAGATTGTAAAAATTTTTGGAGTGTTAGAGAGGTTTTGCTAAAGTTAGAGTGAGTTAAATAGGTGGTGGGCGTATAAGAAACGTTGAATTGGTCCTTGATAGTTCACAATTTCTCCACACAAGATATCAGAGAGTACATCAGGTCGGCGATCTAACACAGACAGCCGCAGGGCGTCATGGTCCGGACATTCAAGCGATATATGCTTGACTGAGAGGGGCACAACGCAATTGTTACAGTAAGGTGGGGCTCAGCGTTCTGACATATAAGAGTGAGTCAACCGAGTGTGGCTGACACAAAGTCGGGCTAGTATGGTTTCTCACTGTCTATTCGAGCAACAGGAATTTGGAAAAGGTCCAGGAGATCCTTTGATTTCTCTAAGTTTGTTTTCAGTGAGGGAGCGCTAAATGAACAAAGTAAAGGCAGGCATATTCGTGTAACTTACATCTGGTGCACACTACAGTTTTCGAACACTATCACAGCCTCATTGTCTGGTTTCCATGTATAGCTAAAACGTGAAAAGCTCGCTGGGTTCCCACTCATTTCAAATGTTGAGAGATACCCAAAGCACTATGTACTAGTGACACTCGCTAACTGCCGCCTCATATGATGGCTAACATTTCACTAACAAATATTTCCGGAGACACAAAGTGGTGTTTGCACGGACATAACAAAAACGAAACGTTCAAACGATAACCAAACGAATACAGTGTGAACCTGTCATAAGTAAATAAGCGGCATCGCCAGCAAGCGTACACCAGGTTACAAAAGATGGAAAGGAGGGTTCACACGATAGTAAAATGAACGTATTCTCTCATTAGTGTTCAGGGTCCGCATGCACGGCTGCGGCCGTTCCAACAGTAGAATAGAGCCCAGCTTAAAGACGTCATTGTATAAACTGTGAAAGAAAACCGGAACCTGAGTTATGACGTTTGCTAAGCCAACTAATTTGACGGCAAACATTTTCACCATATGTATGACAGAAAGTTCAATAATTGCGATTACAGAAGCACAAGAAAACATGCGGCCTACGGCGGCTCACCTTCTTTTGACGCCCGAGGGAAGCAGCTTTTATTATGACCGTTGCACATGAGTCTATTGAACACGTTCTTTCTGCTCATTGTCCGTACATTTTGCTGTGTCCTCATGTACACCATTGTATGTAAGCAAGAATTTGTTACAATAGAAGTCGTGAAGCCAGTTTACTGATGCAAGTTATCACTAGCAATTTCTGGTATCCCTTGAACTATGCAACGATTTGGAATTCAGAAGCTGGCACAGTTTCTATTGTTTTAACAAAAGCAGCGCAGTCGTACAGTTAACCAGCCCTACATGCATTCAAAAAACCATCGTGTGAAGCGGCCTAAAAACACATCAGCGGTCAACGCAGCAGGTTTACTTCAGAAAATCTAGGCAAGACGATATCCAGAGCTACAAATTCGGTTTTATAGGTGGAGTCGTAGAACACTTTGTCATAATTATTATTATTATATAAGTAAGCTTAAGCCTCCTAAGCCACATGAAAGGTGATCCAAAGCAGGAGTCGCACTCTACCTTCGTATACAGAACTCGTCGCAATGTGCAGCTGGAAAGACGTTCCCGTTACAGTCCTTCCATATGTATGAGGACGACGCACAAGTTGTGTACGCGAATGCAGAAGTGATATATGGCCAAGGCTTACGAGACCAAGAGGAAGGGATATCAGGAGTGTCCGTACAAACGTGGGAGTAGTTAGAATTCTCCTAGTATAAGCCTTTCATACTCACGGGGTACACAGTGATCCAAAGAGAGGAAGAACGAAGGGACAGTTTTTCTGCTAGGACTACTCCCAATGACGTAAGACAGGCTAGATAAACCAAAGTAACCTAACCTCTTTGGTTCATCCTATATAATCTCAGTGGTGGAAAAAAAAAAGGATTAGTAAAGACATGTCCACATGCACTCGGCCCATAATTTGCGAACAATTATTTATTGTACCACCGGAATATGTAGCTAGTGCTCATTGTTATATCTACCCCTTGTAGCAGTCTTTCAATTGTACTATTGTCCCCCCCCCCTCTCCAACACAACTGCGACCGTCAACCTCGTCAATAATACACAGTTACGGATACGTAGCAACAGCCAAGTGTCACTACTACATTTAAGAGCACAAGTATGACTAGTTAACTCCAATCTCACTCTAACACCACAACAATCTTCCCTTCTACTGGATCACAAGGAGGAAATAGCTCAAGTCGTTACCGAATTACAGGTACAAACTATGAACTATATCAAAGTAACATAGATCGTGTTAATTAAATACAACATCGTGCAACTGTAATAGAAAATATAGAATGTATTGAAGAAAGTTACATACTAGCAGCTACAAGTTACCGTGGATGAAGGACAAAGTTATCACAGTTCTCTTAAACACTCACCTACCGTAAATGTAGATTTCAGGGACATCGCATCGCATACTGACGTTTTTCTATGTCATCACTCACCAAGCCCTACATACATCATACTCACAGCCATTGCGATTTGGACTAATCAGTTTATTGTTCATCGACTAAACCGACGAGGGCCTAAGATAAGTACATCCATACAGTAGTTACATAAAACTAAGTAGGCTATTCTTGCAGAATTGAGACCTGTAAAAAATCTCTTTCGGGGTTAATTTGATGTTTGATTGAGATTAGATAAAAAAAAACACTGTGCTACCGAATTGGATGTTAATTAGTGCACATGATGGATCGTTGGAGCATAATAACGAGTGAGAGAAAGGGAATCGTGACTAAAATGTCCACAAAACTCCTACAATGCTCTGTAACGAAGATGCAAAAAAAAAAGGAGTACCGAAACGACTGTTGATGCCGATCCCGACCATTGGCTTCTGACCGGCCGATACCGACACCTATCTTTTGCATGATACCAATCTTAACCACTCCAATGACTCATAATAGCATATATCGTAGGTATTTTGCCAATACCAATGCTCATTTTAATTAACTGCATTATCACCTAAATTTTTGAAAGAATGTAATTTTGCTCTCAGTTGTATCGGTATATCATTGTTAGAAATATAGCTAAATGAATGTCTTTGCAATGCACTATCATGTTCGTGTTGCCCAGATTATACGTTACTTGAAGTCACCCTGGATACAATGGGATGTTTCAAGATACAGAGAAGGAAGAGACATTACTGTAGTACCGGTACGTAAAAGAAAAGATGAACCCACGTACGGAATAGGCTGCCATGCAAGAAACAGTAACATAGAAAGACAAGGCAGCAGATTCAGTGAAATTACAGGCAATCTGACAAGCTGGAGTCCGGTTGTCAAGAGCGATAATATAGCTTGTCTTTTAAGACATATGAATCTAATGCAAGCGGTCCCCAAGCTGGATGCAAGGGTTAGGCAAACTGAAAGTCGTCATAAAAGAGCACTAAGGATCACGAGTAGGAACATAGCTATTGTAAGAAACAAAGTGCGCACGAAAAACATACCTATATATATGCTGATGGGCTAAGCTAGCTGGCTTAAGAATCTTGCTAAAGCTCACCTCCCAACGCAGAGGCCGCGACTCCCTCCGAAAAAAATCATGGGCGTGTCTCATCATATGCCCGTCCGGAAGTCAAGGAACAAAGCGGAGAACAGAATTAGCTTATTAAGTAGCTAAATGTGAAGCGTTTCCACCCGAGACAGCAAGAATACCCAACAGTGCATGTGTGTAGCGAGCACCCGAATTATTCGTCCTTATAGCTTCTGTTAATGTGGTATACCTACACATTTACCATGCAATCGATTCACTCTATACGGACCTTTGTTGAGATAAGAACATACATACAATAGCGCAATGGCTGCCATAATGTTAGCTAGGTTGTTTATATACACTCACTCAGCCCACAAATCTGAACTTGATAACAATTCTCATGAGAGTATAGCGAGCATCAGTAATTTCGGCCCATGCTCGGCCAATAGATGCCATAAACAATCACAGACACGTCGACTACCGATATCGAAAGTATCAGTGCACATCTAGGACAAAACGTAAGAATACTAGGGATACCGGCACGTTTTATTCACTTTTCTTTACTTAAACTAAAACATCAGATTAAGTCTACACAGCTGTTTCCAAAGTCAAATCAGATGCCAGACACTGACTTAAATTCACATTTGCGTAAAATCTACCGTTGTTACCTTAGCCTGCCCCACAAGCTAAGGTAACCTACGGGTTCTCCAGCCCCTCCCCCATAAAACAGGATAGGTGAATCTAACCTACTGTAATACTATGGCCCATCTTATGCTCTCTGTGGAGCAGCTGCAGTGAAAGCTGTAGCTTACCAGTAAAATAAATAAGCATTTCGGTGCTACTGAGTTCTTAACAAAAAAAAACTTCTAGCTATGACGTCAGCTGTATATATCTGTTTAAATATTAAATTATTAAAAAAAAAAACAATAAAAGCTACTTAGGCAACTTCCTGCACAGGATACGGTATATTCCAAAGTTACACTGACAGTGGTAACGAAAAAAAGATAAACTTAGCGCTACGAAAATAAATTATAGATCCATCCTCAACACGTTTGTGTACCGTACAAGTGAAAGACCCTTGGCACCTCACAACTCTACACCTTCTTTGCAACACAAACCTGAACAATTGGTAAGAAACTTTCTTTCATTAGCACGAACTTACAACGTTGTACGATATAATCCATTTAGGACTTACCTTAACCCTATGGTAACAAGCTTATGTTACTCGGCTACAAAGGTTCTTGACTAGGAAAAATGAAGTTTGTAGCGAGGAAGAACAAACTGACTACAACTGGGTTATGAAGCGCGCTCACAGAACAAAGAGAAGAAAGTACAACAAAAAAACACTAAGTCCTCGCGGAAACACACAAGCATACACAGCCTTCGTGACAAGGGTCTACGGTCTATAAGGCACTGAACCACAAATAGACATTGGTTGCTGGACGCAGACACCTGATAGCGCCACACACACACCCACAGTCATCAGTACTGTAGCAGTAAGAAAGTTTGCTAGCGCAAAGTTTCAGAGCGCATCGCGCCCAAGGTCAAATCTTTTTTCTCGGCATTTCTGTAGGTAGGTTTAGTCTCTAGAATTAACAGCGAGCTTATCTTAACAAGTTTTGTGCTTGAAATTTAAGGTCAGTGCGATACAACTGGCCAGGATGGATGTACGGCTCAAAGTGAAAGAAAACGGATAAGAAAAGAGTAGAAAGAGACACCCGCGCTGAAGGCCCCTTCTGTGGCCTCCCCACACGGGAGAAGGCAGGAGCTCTGCGGCATGAAATAGGTGGGTCACCTCGATCGGCGGCCCACAGAAGGCAAAATCAGTACTGTAGCAGTAAGAAAGTTTGCTAGCGCAAAGTTTCAGAGCGCATCGCGCCCAAGGTCAAATTTTTTTTCTCGGCATTTCTGTAGGTAGGTTTAGTCTCTAGAATTAACAGCGAGCTTATCTTAACAAGTTTTGTGCTTGAAATTTAAGGTCAGTGCGATACAGCTGGCCAGGATGGATGTACGGCTCAAAGTGAAAGAAAACGGATAAGAAAAGAGTAGAAAGAGACACCCGCGCTGAAGGCCCCTTCTGTGACCTCCCCACACGGGAGAAGGCAGGAGCTCTGCGGCATGAAATAGGTGGGTCACCTCGATCGGCGGCCCACAGAAGGCAAAATATAGAGGACCTAACTACTCAACTTTCCAAACTAGACTTACCAGCAGGAGCTGCCGCCAGATACAACATCCCCCGAGGAAAGTAACTCAGGATGCCTTGGAGGCTTAAGGCCTAAGACATTCTGGTAGGAATAGTACAATGTCACAAATTGAGTACCGCTCTCTCTTGCTTCAGCAGGCCGTAAGAATGAACGGGACCAATGTGTTTAGTAGCTAATGAATTTCTGAATTTCCATTGTACGCCGGTCCCTTCCCTGATACAAGGAACAGAAATGAAAGGAAATAATATAAAACCGCGCGGCTATACATTGGACTGCCAAGGCTTATGAGAGGCGAGGATTAAGATATATCTGAGATGGAGGCAGTCAACATGCGGTAATCGATACATGTGGAAACGAAGAATATTTCTTTATTGTTGTAACCTATGCTGGGGAATGGGAATGCAGATACTGCTCGACGAATGTAGGTTGATATTTGTTTGTAAATAAAGATACTGCCCAAAGAACACCGATACTGTTGGAAGAAATTCAATACTAGTGGCATAATAAAGGTAGCTACATGAAATACAGATAGGCCTATTACTGGCTGAAGCAAGATGCTTCGGAATGAATTAAGAGATACTAGGTATTGTACATGAATAGAGGCATCGTATACTAGTGGAATGCAGATAGCCTACTGCTGGAGGAATTGACATACTGCTTAGCCTATATACTGCTGGGGGAATAAAACTTGTCACGGAGAGATAGAAATAGCTACCGCTCAAGAAAAGCCCAGCTAAAGGGATTTCAAAATTAACGAAGGTGAAAGGGAGCTATTCGATAAGTAGCTACCCAGAGAGTAGCAGTAGATGACAGGCAGGTCCTACACAGCGAATAGGTGGGGAGCGTTACCACATTCGCAAGCGATACTCGCGGTTGTTATAGCGAGTGGTGATGCCCAGCACTGACAGTATTGCAGAAATTCTAGCATAAGGCACAGACAAGTCCTGCGTGAGCATCCAGAAGGCAGCAAGAAGTTGGTTGCTCCTCATAACTCTCGAAAATGAAGCTTCTTTTACCGAAAACCTCTCCAGGACTTTAGTGAACACTTCAAAGTAGTAACTTCCACCAGGAACGGTGTAGAATAGGCCACAGATGGAGTGCAGCTGAGGACAAGGCTGTAGACGAAGGAGTCTAAGACAGAAGGTATCGTCCATGGGAATTACCAGCTTTTTGAGGCCTGGGCTTTGCCTTAGAATGTCAAGAGCAAGGAGGGCGCAGGTTACAGGCCTTGGCTCATACGAAAATAAACTGTAGGTAAATTCAGTAAGTGAATTTAGACGAGTTACAGTAACAGTAGTAGAAGCCGCTAGGGCAGTGTGTGTGAGCAACATCAATGACTGGATATTGGGAAAGCCGTTCAGCACCGAAACTATCTGGGCAGTTGTCCAAGAACTAGAATGATCAGCTATTGTGAGAGCTTTCATGGTCTTCCCATAATTGGTGAAGACGCTCACACACGTTTGGAAGCACTTGTCCATTTTTGTGTTATCATTATTATGGACTTCCACAGATCGAAGCTTCTTACAGTTTTTCATAATGCTTGTGAGCTTTGTCCCAGCAACTCCATGGTTGACAGAGTCACCAGAGGGACACAGCACGAGCACGAGTGTACATAAGTTTTCCCACTTGGTGAGCACCTCATCGATGTAGCTGAATCTGAGGTCTTCATAGCGTAGCTCGCAGCGGTCCAATGCATGGTCGGGAAAGAGCCCAATGGCAGGGCATAGCGCAACATCAAAGATGCTCACTTTAACAGATTTGGTTATTACGGGCAGCCACTCAACGTTACAATTAACATAATTGTTCAGGAACATCTTGAAAACCGGGAAGTAAGTAGGAAATGAGAAAGGCATGCTAAGGAATTTCAGCTTGGGGAACGACAAATCCACAGACTGACCTTCAGAGAATGCCTGCTCGACTTCTTTCAGTGAAGCTCCTTGAAAGAATGCCTTGCACAAGTCATTGTTATAAAATGATTCGAGTTTCAGCTGTGGCAAGAAAAGTCTCTCAAGTTTGGGTGCACCCCGACGGAGGGCAGCGAGGGATGCCATTTCATCAGTAACCTGGCCCTTTATCTCCACCAAGTTGGGAAACATGGAGAGATATGCATCCAAGTGATAAGAATTCATTTCATGATCATATGCTAGCAGAGCTTTGACACGGGGAAAGACTTTCTTCATTGTAGTGAGGTACATTAAGAATTTTACGTTCTTGTCTTCAACCAATACAGCACCAGCGAAGAGAAGCTGGACCAAAATGAAAGCGTCCTGACACCCACTGGACTCCGAAGACACTTGGATCTCATACCGGATAAAATGGAGCACACCTTGGGGCATCTTCTTTATTTCTTGCTTGATGTAAGCATTGAGACGGTCCTGGAAGATAAAAAGCACAAGAGCATAGAAATAGAAAAACAAGCCTCCCATCAACTGACCGACCCTGATCAGGGGAGTCAAGTAGTTGATCAACCAAGAAAACAGCGTCTTCAACCAAGATCTGTTAATGAATCATTACAAAACAAATGCACTACTTTAACCAGGCGCGATGCAACTCCAGGTCCTGTACGCAAGGCTACAGTACAATGTAATGTGTCTCGTACAAGTGCAAGGTAGCTAGTTCCAGGACTGGAACCCTAAAGCGTTCATGCATAATTGAAAGGTGCAATGCAGCTCTTGCGCTTGATGTGTCAAATATAGATAGCTATGGGGCTCAATGTTTCTAGTATAGACGGCTATGACGCTCTATTTGTCACGTATCTACAGACAGCTATGATACTCCATTTGTCAAGTATAGACGGCTATGACGCTCTATTTGTCACGTATCTACAGACAGCTATGATACTC
>LQNS02278097.1:11057642-11088221 GCA_001587735.2 Parhyale hawaiensis
AAAGTTGTACCTTTATCATGTTTGTATCAATGATTATTCGTATTAAATGTTTTTATCAATGATTAATCATATCGAAGTCCGTATCAATGAAGTGCACCAATGCAGTTTCGATGACATAAGTTTATGTAGCTGTTATTCATCTATGCGGTAGGGTAAAAAGGCGTGTACTAGTCTCATTTGACAGCTCTTGTTCTAAATTTTATTACCATGGCTACTTATATGTATGAGTAGGGCAGAATTCAAATATAAATTATTAAACTTGGATTACGTTTTTTCTGAGACACACGGTAGTTGCCAAATGCTTCCCACTGACCAGAAGCTGGAATCAATTTTTGAAAAATTCGCTTTGCAGGTTAATTTCAATAAAAAATGATGCTCCTGTCAATAAATACTGTAATGAAACCTTATACAAATACCTAATTATGTTATTCACACAACGAAATTTAATATTCGAATTTTTGTTTGACAAACTGCCGCGAGTTTTTGCTGAAAGTTTCCCCAACATGTTCGATGTCCATCAAAATCACAAAGTTCGAGGCCTCGTCGCGTATTTTTGTCAATCAAAATCGTTCGGCAAACACAAACTTCGACGAAAAGACTGACCGTCTGGACCAGGAAGCGAAGAATGCAGCGTCACGCTCTTTTCTTCTTGGTCTGGACGAGGCTTTACACGCCGAAAGTCACGAAATGAACAGTGCAGTGCTACCAGTGCTAGGTTTTTAAACCAAGATCTTGGTTTATTAGTCCCCGTCCTGATTTCTAGGTTTTTCTGTTCAAAATAAGCTTAACCTTGGTTTTTCGGAAATGACTCTTTTGTAAGGTAGGTAAGTTCATATTAATAAATAAGTTTTTGCAATTCAATTTAAAAATTCTTTCCACCTTCCTAAAGCTCGTCAGACATTCACCTGTCAACTTTTTCAATACAATCCGGGAATAAAACTTGGTCACCGCATAAAACACTGTATTAAAATGCATCGCAACGTTTCGACCGAGTTACATTGGTCATCATCAGGTTCTTCAAATTTAAAAGTTCAGAATTTATCATCTGCAAAAGTAAAGTGAAAAAATAACTATACCACAATGAAATTTAACTGATAACCTACCTATTTATATTCACGTGAACTTCATACTCTATCCTAATATTGCACAAAATTAAGGTGGAAAGGTGGAAAGAATTTTTAAATTGAATTGCAGAATAAATGCTGATATACAATTTCAAATAAGTTTTTGAAGAAAGGAAATAAGTTTTCACAGTTTATATTGATTTTTTTATCTGAAACAAACTTATAAATACATTTATTTCGTTTGTGATAGGTATTGAACAGGCTTGAAGCCAATCAAATATGTTCGATCCTATTCGACTTGCCGAGCGTCTAGCTGTTTACCCGCTTTAGGACTTCATAATTTATCGAGTAAATTTCCAAGTCTGGTGCCTGGAGCACGTTAGATACTGCACTGCATCGGTGAAAATTCCAGAGGTTTGGTTCAATTCACGGGACATAAAAGAAGGCCTAAATCAAGTAATATATCTGATTTTATCTGATTTACGAAGACCTTGACTGTGCTTCCATACTTTTCTGCCTGTGTTGAAAGAATTTTTTCTTAAGCCAATACAGGAAAAACGGCAAAAAATGCCTCGATAAAAGTTTCTACAAAGAGAGAATTCTCGCAAAGCAGAAGATTACTAAAAGCATGTTGGATTGGGTGCCAGAAGTAAGCTGTAGAGGCTTGACTTGTTCGATAATTCACGTAAGTGGGCTGGCTTCGGCCTTCTCAATGGAGTTTCAAGGCATTGATCTTCAGACAGTAACCCTTGAGACTTCCAGAAACTCGATCTTACTCCACAAAACGGGGTCTGCTCCATCTAATCTTATTTCTAATACTTGCAGCACAATTTAAGGTGACAAAGCCAAAGTTTCTTTCTAAAGTTTCGAACAAGCCAAGCCTCTAAGGGTCAATTTTGGCTCCCAATTAAACACGCCTTAAATACAACGAGACGTGCATGTTATGGCAACCTCAGCCAGACTTAATAAAACATATGCGATTGTGGGTGGCGTTTACAGGCGATACTCTGTAAGGCTGGAAAAGGCAAAGGATGCCAACGAAATTGTCATTTATTAAGTAAATAACAAAAAATATTGCGGTGAGTTCTCAATAAATACATATTTTTAAAATTTTTCATCAATATTTCGTATATACTGCTCGCTTCAACAAAATATTATATTTATTTACGTTTTTTCATATCTTGGGTTTTTAAGGCAAATCTATTTTTTTTTTACCTGCTCGCTAGGTTTTTCTGAGATGTGCATCATGTGCATGATGTCCCTCTGGCAACTTCTGGTTCTGGAACAGTGTGCTGCAAACTGTGAGCAAGTCAGCAGGTGCAGTGTGCGGGGCCATTTAGTATACTGTGCATACAGTAAAGTTTCTCTCTTTCTGCATAGGTTTTCTGCTGGTGTTTTGACTTTGAAAAACATACACACACGAGTGGCTTTCCTTCCCTTCGGTATTTCACATTATTCTCTTAACTACTTCCCATTCAAAAGTGACCACATTCAAATTAATTATTGTCCTACGAAATTGAAACTCTAATGATAAGAGTTAACGCTTTAGTTATTGAAATACCTTTAGATCTATTTGAAGAAAATTGCAATGAGATTGATAGCGATGGCAGCCTAAAAAATCTTATTCTATATTCCATACATCGAAATTCTTGTCGCTCAATAGCACATTAAGAGTTCGATTAAATACAGCCAGATATTTAAATACCCATGGATAGAATAGTAGGGGCAGGGAAAACAAATATTATTGGATAAGCCAGACAGACAAAATAAGCATCTCGCCTCATATTAAGACGTCACAGATGCCAACAGCGAAATAAGTAAAGTTACCCAAATCCTCGTTTTCTATCAGTTTCAAGCCTGAGCCTCAGTTATGTAAACGTAATATGTTAGCTAAGAACGTTAACTTATGAGAAATGGAGAGAAAGATGTTAACTGCTGCATCTCACAAACATGCCTATAATAATAATAATATGCTTTGTTAGGTACACATAGGGAATGGTACACAGGAGACAGCTTAATACTAAAGTTACATTAGATACTAAGATCAGGTAATACTATCATTTTAAACTACTCTGGGGCTTATCTACTATATAATAATTCACGTCGTGTTTTTATTTATTTATATATTTATATCTTTCCTGTCACGCTCTATGGGAATGAGATAGGAGAAAATTCAGATTTCAAAATGTAAAAAAAAAGTGGGTACCTTGCAATTTTTTTCGGCGAAAAAAAAAAGTGGGGTACCTTGCAATCTTTTTCTTCAGTATTAGATAGGGGAAAAATACAACTAAAAAGATAGGAGAAAATTCAGATTTCAAATGGCGAAAAAAAAAAGTTAAGTACCTTGGAATCTTTTTCTTCAATATTAGATAGGGGAAAAATGAGGAAGCCAGCAGGGGTTTTCCTGAAGGGCTAACTTACTGCCGTCATTTATCGCACACGTTCACCAGTCATTAATAACCCAATATGCCGTCATTTACAATGACGGCTCGGGACACTAGTATACCTATAGTTCACCATATTTGACGAGACTTTCTTGCTTTTTCTGGTGGTAGAATTTGCCTTCTAATTTAATGAGAGAGAATGACTGAGGTGAATGTTGATCTCGGCCAAAGTAGTTAACCTATAATTCGATTCTGGAATAATTGGCCAATAATGATAAGCCAATTCATTTAATCATGTTCATAGCCAGGCTCTGAAGGGCATCATCATTTCGTGTATCTGTGTAATTCTGACAGTTTCATAACTAAATGTAATAGATAAAATACATCATGGTGTATATAAAAACAAATTGAAATGTTCATGGTTTGCTTGGTGTAAAAAACTTACTGTATGTACTGTGAATTGTCTATCAGGTGCCGCGCACTGCAGCTTGCGACCGATGGCGTCACTGAACCCCCCCCCCTCTATTTCACCAAGTATTCTGCTAATTACCTCCGTCAAGGAATATCTGTTCTTGTCGAGTTTTTCTGTCTTTGTCTCTGTATGTATGTTTATTTGTCTGCTTGCCACAAAAATAACTCGCATAGTCTAGTTGTGAGACTCGCATAACCATTAATTTATTTGTTAGGATGGCTGTCTCTCCTTAGTCTCGCCATCAAAGATTCCTTCTTCATATTTAACAATAGACTGTACAAACAAATAGATGGGGTCTCCATGGGTAGCCCGCTCAGTCCTTCGCTAGCAAATATTTTCCTATGTCATCATGAAACTCTTTGACTTAACGACTGCCCTAATGACTTCAAACCGATCCACTACAGTCGCTATGTAAATGACACCTTCCTAATATTTAAGAATCAAACAGATTCTGATTTATTTCTTGAATATCTAAACAGTAAACATCAAAATATCAAGTTCACTGCCGAAAACCAGTCACACAATTTTTTAGCTTTCTTAGATGTTTTAGTAACCAACAACGACTCAAT
Source organism: Parhyale hawaiensis (assembly GCA_001587735.2). NCBI lineage: Eukaryota > Metazoa > Arthropoda > Malacostraca > Amphipoda > Hyalidae > Parhyale > Parhyale hawaiensis. The sequence continues at coordinate 11,062,132 of LQNS02278097.1, forward strand.
GCTTGACACGGGGTTTACAGAAAGCCCACGTTCTCGGGCCTCGGGAAAAGCTTTTTCAGTCACTGCTACGATCAATTTAAGATCAATGCTATAAAAACCCTACTATTTCGAGCATACCATGTGTCCTTCTCCTATCTTACCTTCTCAAACGAAGTTAAATTTCTTCGTACTTTCTTCAAAAATAACGGTTACCCGCACCATCTATTGGACCACCACTGCAAATTGTTCCTAATCAAACTGTTCGATCCCGGCATCAGCAAACCCTCTGTCCTTAAATTATATTTCTTTCATTCGCTCCCGTACTATAACAAAGCCTCTGTCAGTGCAGCAAACTCATTGAAAACATTCCTTTCTAATGCCTAGCCCACACATAAACTTTAAATTTTCGTACAAAAACACATTTACCATAGGCTCATACTTTAAATTTAAAGCAAACCACCCACACCGCTCCTGTCAGGTGTTATCTACCGTTTCAAATGCAGAGGATGAAACGCCTCGTACATTGGTAGCACTGGACAACATTTCAAAGCTCGCATTGACCAACATTTAGGTGTATCAAGCCGAACCGGTCTACCACTTGCAAAACCTTCCCATTCAGCTCCCCGTCTGCATGCTGAGCAGAATGACCATCCCATAAGCAAAAATGACTTCTCAATCATTGCCTCCTCTAATCCTATCGAACTCACAACATTAGAATCTCTTTATATTCATAGAACAAGACCTAACCTCAACATTATGACCTCAGCTGTACTTCTTCACACTATCCCCGACTAACTAACTACACATCTGCTGACTGTACGTGAGCTGGCGCCCGGCCCCTGTTCACAGCTTGGTTCTTCCGCTCTTTGTGTAGGACAGACATTTCCCCCCATGACTGTACATGTTCATTTTCTCCCCGCCCTATATAATGACTCCAGCTGTACCACTTGTCACAACCATGGCTGACGCTTTTTCCTCCGACTGCACTCGCCCGATTTTTCTCCGCTTCCCGTGCCGCTCGACGCTTATATAAGGACCCCATAGCGCACCGTGGTCATTCGCCCTCTAGGTCCCACCCTGCTAACACCATCACATTTTAGGTCTTCTTACATAAAAAAATTTGTTGTTAGGTAAATATCCTTAGAAGATTTTATTATGTTCAATTTTATGCTTGTTAGCACAGTAACTCAAAAAATAACGAATGGATCTTTATGAAATTTATAGGAGTTGTTAGTAATCTTAAATGGCATAAATGAACAAATTTTAGTGCAGATCGGTTTGTTCGTTTGTATGTTTGACTCATGTTTGTCATAGAGCGTAACTTAAAAAGTTATTAATGGATCTTCAAAAAAATTACTGAAGCCGTTAACACCATTGAAGGGCACAAATGATTAGATTTTAGTGTTGATTCAGAGAAAACCATAGTCTCAGTACAATTTTAATTTTCTGTAACCGTTGCTCTGCTTGGCGGAGGTATGCGCTCTCAGAGTGCTCTAGTTTGTGCATACTAATTTTTTATGCATGTGTGTCAGGAACAAAACTCAGCACTCTTTCACCGAGGAACTTACGTTTGGTCGCAGCTTTGAAAAAACTGCCATAGGTTTGACGATAATGTGGACAACTGTGGCTGTCGTGAGCTTTTGGCTAGGTAAGGAGTTTTCGTCGTGTCATCATGAATACTAGTGTTTTAGCTATTTTACTAATAATAGTATTAATACTCGTAGTATTCTACACGTGCAATAAGCCCAATCACGGGCACACATATTTTCGTGATACATTATTATTATCTCTTATTGGCGCTGATGATCGTTGAAACCAGTTGGAAACCCGTTTCTCTATTTTTTTATCTAATTTTTAGTTAATCAGCACAAACTATATTTGTATTGGTTTTTAAGGCACCGGATATTTGTTGGGCAAATTACTGGCTTGCGTATTTTGAATTTATATGATATATATGATAATTTTTTATTTATTTACTTTATAATATTTGTATCATTTATAATATTTATATAATTTATAATATTTATAAAATTTATAATATTTATATAATTTATTTTTTTACATGATAATTTATATTCATTTGTATGTATATTTTTTGCGCCTATGAATATCCTGCATAAATTTCAATTTTTCGGGTGGTACGTTGATCGGCCGTCAAAGAGGGCTCTGCTTCGAAGGAGCATCAAAGCCAGTTCAAGAGTTTCTCAAAAATAGTTGGTAGAGCAATGTGCGCTAATTCTCGAAATTCTATGTAATGTGGACCGTTATAACCTCCTGGGACTAAATCAGTGATACCGTAGTTTGACTATTTATTCCCAAACTGCAACTGTACGAATGTATGAAGGAAACCGTGAGCAGAATCATTGTGCCAATTATGCCAAAGAAGCAATACCACCATATGCCGTAGTGGTCAGTAGCTCAGTGGCTTGGTGATATCAGATCAAGAATTTGGTAAAACTTTGCTTCTATGTTTGAATGAGCTAGAGCTGTGGCTCGCTCCTCTTATTGTACCTCCAAAAGAAGAGCTGCCTGTGCAATTGCTTCGCCGTCATATTTCACTGTCGGTCGCACCAATCAAAACAATATAATAAACACTGTTGTGTGTTTATGCGATTTTATATTTATATGACATATACTTAAATATTTGCATATTTCGTGCCACGCAGTTAACGAGAAAGACATGCAAAAATAGGCCTGGTTGCAGATTTCATATTTATGCTCCAGTTTAATGCAGATCGCTTCACGAAAATTAGACCAGGTTGCAGAAGCTGGAAAAGGTACAATTCTCATCCCTTTATGTAAATAAACTTCTAGTTCAGTTAATGTTACAGTTCAAGTAAAGAAGATATTTACAACTTCTCTTAGCGCTGCCATAGAATTTGAAGTTAATAACTTTTTCCACACACTGAAACTATATTTGCGCTCAGTTGACGATGTACAAATTGGGTAGATGGTCAATGAAGTACAGGTGTCATAAAGATTTTTTAAAGGGCACTAGACATATCAATCATTTTTTCAAGTTTGATTTCTTCCTTTGAAGTAGCAGTTTTCGCTTCAAAACAAAAAATTTCGATGTACTGAAGGCGGGGAATTCAATTAAATTAAATTTAATTAAGCTTTGCTGCTTGATGATATGCAAGTCAATTTTTTCGCGTGTAATCTACCTTCGGGAACGAGTGTGCTGCTTAGATGAACTGAAAAAGAGAGCACTCATCTCTTATGACAATTTGAGTTGGCCGTTGTAGCGTACGTATCTTTCAGAAGCATTTTGTATCAATAACAAACGCATATTAAATTGTTAAATAAAGACGGGTCTTCATAAATTCCTTCCGGTCATTTTTTACAGCGCAAGTACCTACTCTAGTTTATTATCATTGCCTGTTACACTGTCCTTAAACTGTAAAATTGAAAAGGTCAGCACGTAGCAGCGCTAGTACACCTTGTCACTAGCCGCCTTTCATAGTAAGACTTTGAACTGACGCTGCTGAGTGGCTTCCAGCAGCCCAGATTTTTCAAAAAAATTCAGTACAAGCTAGTACAGCTCGGCACGTAGTGTATCTCACAGTTATCACTTGTAAGTTCCTTTACGAAGCTCGAACGCCCCTTGATGTGTGAGAGTTCAAGTAGCGCGTAACGAGCTCTTTCATTGGCCGGCGAGCACGCAGGGGCGTGTGCACAACATTTTACAGGGACACTTACGAGAGTGTGATTCATAGATTGTATTTCACTCTCAATGTAGAGATATTTTTAATACTTACAGGTCATGGGCATTACTAGTTGCAACGTTAGTAAATCAGGCCCTATTAGCTATTCTATGTTGTAAAATCGAAGCTGAAACATTCTCTGCAAAACCAAATTCCCCGTTCAAGGGCTTTTGTCCTGCTATTACCGTCAGGAGCCCTGTAGAAAGTTACGAATCGGAAGCCTGCGATCGAACTGTAAGTGGCGATTGCTATAGATGTTCTCACTCGCATTGTGCTTATGTGACCCCTCTTAATTACGCATTCGTTTGTATTGACAGTCTCGTTGGAGGCGCTGGATATAACTAATATCACGGCCCCGGCTCTTGTGGCGGAGGGAGACGATGTCACCCTCACCTGCCACTATCATTTGGACCCTAAGGATGGCGGTTTGTATTCTGTGCGGTGGTACCACGAAGACGAGCTAGTCTACAGGTATTACGCTGGCAAACCGTTGCGAGAGAGCCTCACCGTGCCAGTGGATGTGAGTAACTGATAGTTCGATCAGCCGCGCCTGACTGGCAATTTAGTGTTTGATGAAAGGTAAGTCAGAGCTAGTCGTGATTCTAAGGTAAATGTTAAGTCCACTTCACGGCACTTCCTCCTGGGAATCTCACATGCACTGATTCGTGCTGGAGATACAGGCCAACTGGCTCCCGAGGAGTGTACGACTGCAGTCTTGTTAGAAATTTCCATTGAAAAGCGTAAAGCGTAATATCAAAACCATTGCGGCTTCCCGTATGCCGATGGGAAAGCACGTGCTGGCGTGCTGCAGCACGGAAATTACAGTTTCGGTGCTGCAGGAGCCCATTGTTGCAGGTGCTGCTCTTCTTTCCTCGGGAAAGCGTGCTGGTTTTGGGACGACGCTTTGCTCAGAGCTTTCTCTTACGCAACAGAAAAAGTACACAGCTTTTTGAGTTTAAGTTCGCGATAAATTTATTATGACATCAAATGATTTACTAGTGCCAGTTGCTGGCATGACGGCTAACATTTTAGCAAGTGTTTAGGTAGACATACAACTGTAGTTGTGAGGCAGCAACAGAACTTTCGAACATTGTGTACCGCGTGCGGGGACCATAGCACAATAGTGCGAACCCGGTTTGAAGGGGAAGTAATTTTATTACCAAAAGCAATTAAGGGACGTAACCGGAGGATTCACAAGAAATTAACATCAAAAAGTGACGTCATCAATGACGTCCCATCGACGAAGCCTTGGCCTAGCAGCCGATGAGTATTTTAGCTAATTTTGCCAGATAAATCGTCGTATATTAATTGCAAATGTATCTCTTAAGAGCATAAATAAGTGAAGAGATTATATACTAATTGAGCAATAAACAATTATCCATCAATAGAAACTTGCAGTGGAGGCTGGTGGAAACTTTCACAGCCCTAGCGGCGATAGCTGGGCTGGTATGAAGCCCTGATTTGATTTTTTCTTTGAAATGAAACCTTATTTGTACTTCATATTCAGTTTGCAGTGCTCTTCACAAAACGTACTTTAAACATATCATCATATTTTTTTCGTTTTTTCTTTTTTCGACTGAATTCAAATCTCCCAGTCCTGACTGGCCAGCTACTTGAGCTGCACCCATACACAAAACACGGTAAAATGGTTGTCGTCAATTACAGAAAAGTTTGAGTAATAATTGTCTCCGTGGTTTCTCTCGCGTACAGAATATAACGCGGCTTATATTTGTTGGTAAGGATTAGAACCCAACCTACGAAGTCAAGAGGTGCCACCCTCAATTACTTCGATTCGTCGATGTGACGTCATTTCGCTACATGCGGTCTCGGCTAAGTTTAATTTTAGTCTCATTGAATTCTCCCGTTACAATAAGTGCTGCATGTTTATAGCTACACAAATTAAAATTGTTTCTGTTGAAGGTCTTATTAAGAGTAGGATGGCATGGGTGAAGACTCGCGGTGCAAACAATATAGATATTTGAAGAAAACTTAAGTTCATATAAATAAAATCTGAACATTTCAGCCTTCAAGGCCATTAGCAGCATCTTGAAATGAAAACAAGGCGATTAAAAAAAAAAATCATCTGTCGACTCAAGGTACTACTATGAAGAGAATCTAAAAAGTAACCTATACTGGCTATATAAGTACAATCTATCAAGAATCTATGAAATTGCATGTTGTAGTGGATAAGCGGACTGCATATTATTCAGAGGTGGCTTAAGACTGCGCAAATACTACAGCGCAAATGCCTGGAATACTTGGGGAATGCGACTTTGTTTTTATTGCCAAACATATCTGAAGCTTCAACCTGATTCTTTAACCCAGTTAGCTTAAAAATTTTTAAATTTCATTTCCTAATGCTGAATTTCTTGGTTTATATCACGCTGCAGGGCGTTAATTGCGAACCGATTTATCTTAAAACGACCGAAATTGTCAAGCTTGTTGAACAGAATCTCACATTAAACAGATTTCATTCTAACTAATGTACGAGTCCCGTCTAAAACTCGATGCAAAGTGCCAAATTTCAAACTATTAAGCACAACGTATCATTTTACTTCGTTCAAAATAAACGACCAAACACTACCAGAGATACCTAAACTTTTAGAGGCTTTGCATCATGAAATAAAATAGATTGTTTTCACTTTATATCCCATCTTTTTTCCAGAACAATAACTTACCACAGCTAAATATGTTTAGTTTCCAACTTTGTATTCTCAGTTTAGAAATGACAGCAACGCATAACTTTAAAGTTATGCTGATAATCCCCAGCTACTTCTATTATTCACTACACATTCCTGGAACATCGGCCAATATTCTAGGCACGTACAGGGGATAAAGAAAATTGCTTGGAATTATCACATGGATTAAAATCTACTGTAATGCTCCGGGAGTGGATTACTGGGCTATCTCACTGTTCACCATCGTACGCTGCCTTTTGCTCTGTCACTCACGACCTAACAAACAAATTTTCTGCCCTCATGGTTTTCCAGCTAGGGAGATCAACAGACCGATCACTGCACCTGAGCAAAGTGTCAGCTGAAGCATATGGCAGGTACACCTGCGAGGTGATAGCCGGACCTCCGGCCTTTATGGTGGTGTTTAATCACGTCAATCTCACTGGTGTTGGTAAGACATTAAGTGGGGCGACTGGTCTCATTGTTATTGGTATTATTTGTGAAACACGAATGGTTACCAGTCTCTCTGTCATTGATGCAAATTTAAAGAGATGAACTGGTCTCATTATTAGAAGTAAGACTTTTAAAAAAATGCAGCTAGTCTTGCCGAGTTCACTGTAAATTCATAGCTGGTAAATTTACGGAAATAAATTCATTGAGTAGCAAATTCATTAATATTAAATTTATCGAATCAAAAATTAATAAAATAAAATAAAAATGTAAGTGCTACCCGCGGTAGCAGCAGCCTAGGGTGCTGAACTCATGACAGGGGACTTTGAAGGTTTGAATGCTAACGTAGGCATGCGACCTCATGGAGTGCTTGACTGGCTGACTCTGCATTTGCTAGGTATCTGCACAGCTGCCTTGAAGGTACTTACCTTTCCTTGAAATTATTTACCTTTCCTTGAAATTGGGAGGGTGGGAGGCACGGGCCCTGGCATCAGAACCTTCCGTTGATGGCGCCATAATGCTTGACGATATTTGGTCGACTGCAGTCGTACATATCTCTGGGGCCAGTTTGCTTATTTCTGCCGCAAAAATTAATGCATGTGGGATTCCAAATAGACGGTGAGGCCAAGTTGCCGTTACCTTTACGTTTATTTGATCAATTTTCCCCTTGGTAACTTTACCGTTTGATGAGTATATCATTCAATCAGTTTACCATTCAATAGAGTTGCTATTCGATGAATTTAACACTGATCAATTTACCTTTCGACGAACTTACTATTAGGTGAACTTACCGTTAGATGAATTTACCTCTCGATGAATAATCATTGGACAAATTTACCGCTCGATGAATTTACCACTTGATGAATTACTACTCCATGCATTACCACTCGACGAGTTTGCCATTTGAAGAATTTACCAGCTTCCATCTCACGGTTGTTTGTAAGACTCGAAGAAAGTCAACAATTTTCTCTGCTTAGTTCCAATGAAATCTATAGTTGGGGAGAGAAAAAAGTATTTATACGTCACAGGCGTAACAAAACATCTGTTCATTACCTCCGCCAAGGAGGTTATGTTTCTGTCGGGCTAGTCTGTCTCTTTGTCTATTTGTTTGTCGGTTTGTTACCAAGAGAACTCAAAAAGTTATCGATGAATCTTAACGAAATTTATGGGGATTATAAGGTATGTTAGAAGGAACAGATGATTAACTTTTGGTAAAGGTCCATCCATCCGTTTGCTTGCTTGTTTGGCTGCCTCATTTTTTTCAATGCCATGACTCAAAAAACTATGAACAGATATTTATGAAATTTACAAGAGTTGTTAAGTATATCACAAAAAGTAAATGACCAAATTTTTGTGATGATTTGTTTGTTCCTTCGTATGTTTGTCGCTGTATTTGATATTATGTTTGTTATTGCAATAAGTAAAAACGTTTTCAATGAATCTTTATGAAACTTAGGGGAATTGTTAGTAATGGTAATAGACATATATGATTAAGTTTTGGTGCAAATCAGTTGGTTCGTTTGTAAATTTGAATTATGTTTGTCATAATGTTTGTTAGCAGCATAACTCAAAGAGCTGTGAACGGATCTTAAAAAAATTGCAGAAACTGTTAAAACTATCAAGAGGCACAAATGAGTAGAAAATCGTTGTTTCCGAGCCAATTTGAATTTGTTGTTACTTTACTTGGCGAAGGTATGCGCTCTCAGAGTGCTCTAGTTTCATTTTTCCCCCAGCTGCGGTCTTAGTTCACTCCAAAAATATTTCACAACCTCACCCAACAATGAATAGAATTAGATTGTCTGGGAATACCCTCGACTTTATAACCTCACGTTCCAATAATTAGTCGTGCGCTGTGCTAGCAGGATTCCGCAAGGCACGCATCACGCTGTTGTCAGTTCAGCCTCGCTTTCGCTTCACTATAGTGGAAAATGAATATGAGAACCATTTTATTATCCAAGGTTGGAATTAACATGAGCGCTTATGGAAAATGATTTCTATAGCACATATTTCGTAAACAAGTAGCAGCGGTGCAGTGCTACAATAGAATATTGTAAATTTCCAGCTGGTATTTACTTTTATTTTCAAATAGAAGCTATGGTTACTTTCAATAACTCCTTTTCAAGTGATTATGACTTAGCTATGCCGGTCAGTATCGCCCGACAATGCCAATATCACGGTTCATTTCCTATGTTTCTTCCCTATTGTTACACTTTACGATTCAAAGATTAATGCTTATTATAAAAAACTTTGCATCTGAAATAATTTTAATTCAACGATACCATTTATGTTTCATACATATTTGTTAGTTGCTATTAGATATACTTTTTCACAATAACAGAACGGAAGCCAACCCCACTCCCTGAGCTCCTCCTGAACACCACAAGAGGGAGTCCCTCAGCCGCCGCCCATGCTGGCCCTCAGGCAGCTGTGGGTCCTTCGCCTCAGCCCTCTCTCTTGATCCACGGACAACCTGTGAGTCTTAAGGCCAGTCTACACGCTAGTCGTCTGAACTCATCCACTCGTTCAAAAGTTGCTAGAGTCATTGTAAACACAACTACATGTATGTGTAATGTGTATATATCACCACAAAAATTGCTAAAATCTTTGCCATCAAATCAGTTTCCTCAGCAAGCGTCATTAAGTTCGTTACGGAAATCTCTTCAAATTTTACTTGAAATAAATCTTAGAAATAGTAGAGTTTCCTGCTGATTCCATGGTGCAGTACCTTATTTGAACGAGTAGATGAATGAACACGTTCAAAAGACTATCGTGTAGCCCGGCCTTTGCTTGCAGCCTTAACATCGCTAACGAAGTGAAAGAGGTGATAACGTTTTCGTTGAAGATTGAAGTATATACTGTATATGTATACATATTCATCACCCGCGAACGATGTGAGAGAGGTGATAATGTTTTCGCTGAAGATTTAAGTATATGTACATATTTGTTTGTCTGTTCACCCAGTAAATGGCCGAAGACGTTGAGCAATGTTCAAGATATTTTGTAAGGAGTCTCGAGGGCTGTCCTCGATGTTATCCACGCTAAACAACTAGGATTAGCTGGTTATCAAATATGACCGCGGTGTAATTTACTCCCACCGCGGGTGATGGTCGTACGCCACGAGGCGTTCAAATTATTACTGTAATTTTCAACATTATCATTGGTTCGATGTGATCAAGACCGTGCTTGCTTGGAACTACTACAAAGCTCGAGGGGTCCAAAGTTAAGAAGAAAAAATTGGCGTGTATTGCACAGGGGAAAGACGGAACCCAAGAAGAAAAACAGCACAGAAAGAAACAAGAAAAGGAACAATAGGTTAAGACACATCATCTGCAGTCGCTGGTTTGCTCCGCCTACTCTTTTATAACAGCAGTTCGAAATCTCGCTCCTCGAAAGATATACCGGCATAGAGAACCTCGCTGGTGAAATTAAGGTTTAAGTGCTTCGACATAATGCTGACTATCACATTAAATTAACCTTCTATGAATCAGAGCCATTCACCTATCAAGCATATTTGAATAATCTATAATACTATACTCTAGCTCTGGCATAATAGAAGGCTGATATCTGAGCAATAAACTCACAGAATATATACTGTATATACCGGGTGTTTTTTAGGCGGACAAATTTGAACCATAGGTAGAAAAACTCCAAATAAATAAAGGATAAAATGCCGAAAACTCCTTAGTTTTCGAGTTACAATGACTTGAAGAATATAAGGCTTCAAGTATTTTACTGCGTGCGTGCCAATGTTAGCGCTAGTTTGATAGTTCAGCACGTTTCTGACCCCACCAAGGCAGCTTACATTAATTTTACAATAAAAACTGCAAATATTTCATGTTTAGGACAAAATATCTGCAGTTTCAAACTTAGCATTTATCGTAATCACACTACTGCATGGCGGACACTAGGTCGCTAGAGACACATCCGTGTCGTTTCCAAAAAAATGCAAGGGTTGCTGCCGCCAGATTCTGAACATTGTGTACAATTTTCAGAGTGGCTCATGCAACAGAGAACAATTTAAGGGATCCCAACTTCTCGAAGCTGATTCTTTTCCACAGATGAAGCGTATTTTACTCGCGAAGGGGTTTTTAACATTCACAATAATCATTATTGGGCTCATCCCTAATAATCCTCATATCATTCGTCCAAATAATCATCAACATCGATATACTGTAAACGCAGGGGCAGGAAAGTAGTCGGAAAACGTGCTGAACGATCAAATTTAGGGCTAACATTGGCGCGCACGTGGTAAAATACTTAAAGCTTTAAATTTCGGTAATTCATTATAACTCGAAAACTAAGGAGTTTTGGGCATGTTACCATTCGTGAAAATCGTTTTGTTTTGGGTTTTTCAACCTATGGTTGAAATTTGTCTGCCTATAAAAAAAAACACCCGGTGTATATACTGTAGCTATTATATGTATATATATATATATATATTATACGCGTATTTTCAAGCGATTCTTCCCATACTTAAAACTAACTGTTAATGTCGTGATGTAGCCTGATATAGCGATAATATAAGCATGACTTTGCAATGATGTAGTGATGACATAGTAGTAGTGATACAGTAATGCTTACAACAGTCATCTTCGATAATGACCCTCAACACTTACTCTTTGCACTGACCAACATATAGGCATTTGTGCCTCGCCCTCTTTGAACGAGATGATTTAATTTGACAAAATTCAAAACTTTGGAGCACTTTTAGAGCGTTCACTACAAACCATTAACGTTTGAGCTGGCCGCCGCTGAAGCTAAAACCGTTATGCAGCTTTTTGACGCATGAAGGCGACCTTAAATTTTCATAGGGATGCATGAGTTTGCGGTAATGACTTGAACATGCCTTACCCATTATCGGGTAGGCACCGTCTTTGGCTAGCCCGGTGTATAATGAAGTTCCGGCCGGAGAATGCTCCAGTTAAAGGGTTCCTGCTGAAGGGTAATACTCTTTCGTAATTTGATCGAGTAAGACCTCTCTGCTGATAAAATATGAGTTATACTGACAATGCAACCTTTGATATAATTGATCAGCACTGATATCAAGGATAACGAAAATACTGTTGGTCATCAATAACTCGCTTTCGCCTCAATTGAGTAATTTATTCACTTGATGAAGCGTTTTTGTTGTTAATAATCACTTCCTTGAAAACACTACTGCTTAATAATCTTGTCAAAACATATAGTACTGCTGTTGACGAGTAACAGCAATTGTTTAACAATTTCCTCATCGGGATTATGATAATCCGTAGGTGGACAACTTAACGAGAAAAAGCAAAATGTGTGCCTTCAGTTTATGTAACATCTTAAACTCCACAAAGTTTTGGAGATTTGCATTTTGCTAATCTGCTCCGTGTCTTTCAAGGCAAGTTCGGCGAGGGTGACGACCCCTCCGAGCGGCGGAGCAGCGGCCCCCGTCGAGCCCTCGGTTGTTGCGGAAATCCGTCTTCCCCTCACCTTGAACCTGCAGCCTGGACGCGCTAGTGACACAATAAGGTACGGCTTATGCCTCAGGAGAAAAACTGAAAATAATAATGTAAGTAAGTGAAAATACTGAAGAAATTATTACACAGTGTTGATGATACAACGCAGTTGGCCCTAACGAACTGACTCCGTACCCCCCTCCCAGGATCCAGTGCGTGGCCGACGGAGGAGGAGTCTACAAGCGCAAGTTTGAAGCCTCCTTCAGCGTTGCCTCCGAACTGCCATGATTGCCACGATAGCCTTAGAGGACTACAAAAGAACGCTCTGCACTGTAACCCTGTACCAGCCGTACAGTATACTACCAAGCGGAGTTCTAATCGCGACCCCTCACCACCTTTGCTGGACTACCATGAAACGTCTTTTTTTTTATTGTGACTCCGCACCACCTTAGTGGACTACCAAACAACCTTCTTAATTATTGTGACCCTGCACCACGTTAGTGGTCTACCAAGCAACTTTCTTAATAATTGTGACCCTGCACAAGCAGCATTTTTAATTGTGACCACGCACCGGCTTTAGTGAACTACAATGCAACGTCGTAGTTGAACCCCTCACCAGCCGTACTGGACTACCAAGCAATATCCTAATTACAACTTCGCATTAGCCGTAGTTTATTTACTTAAGATTATATTTCTTTCGATAACGGAAAATCTCCAGTAGATGCAAATCCTATTGCCAGACTTCAATAACTCCCACCAAGCTTCTAATTAGACTCCGTGTCGCTAAAATCGATGAATTACAGCTGGTTTATTCTAAGAAAGACTGCCAATATTCCAATATTCGTGACCAGTTCTCAGCAACGCTGAGAAACAGAATGTTCGGTAATTCTGATAAGTTGCCTTTACGCCACAGAATTCTGCCAGTCCGGAAAAAGTTTTTGGAATTTAGTTCCTGGTTTTTAGCTTTGTCCATCAACTTGAGGAACAATAGTGTAATTTTTGATGGAATAATATAACCGTTGAATTTACTTAGCCTTGTTATTTATACCTAGTTAAATAGATAGGAATGTGTTGTGCCGGGGCCTCCTAGACTACAGGACTCGGCCCATGGCTCGTAAATGTTTTTTTTTTTTATGACGCATAGTCCTTGGATGAATTATTAGACGGCATCCTGATATCTCTGGTACTTACTCAGGCATATTTCGTACATATTTAGATGAAAGGCTTAATTTCAACTACTTAAATGTTACGAATTACGATAGTTTGAGTTTCCTATCTAGAAGCCCGAAATATGCAGTGTACGTATCAAATATATCAGGCTGCTTCTAATACATTTGTAGTTACCCAGGAACTGTACCAATCAGACTAACTTGGTGACGTACAGACCCAGGCCTGTACTTTAGGAGGCCTTGGCTATGTACATTGTCAGCAGTGACGCTCTTTTGTTGCTTTTGCTGGAGTATTGCTCCCTGGTCTGGGCTTCGGCTGCAGCTAGTCGTTTGTGTCTGCTGGACCTACTTGCTTTTCTAATAAAATAGCAGGCTGTGTAGTCAGAATGATTTAGTGAATTTGTTACATAAACGAAAAGTTGCTGGCCTTTTTGTTTTGTAATGTATGTAACAATGAAAAACATTGGTTGTAGTCTCTTATTCCAGGCCTGAAAATATTTGGAAGCCATACATGTGTTGCTGTTGCCCACCTCTTAACACTGGAGCTCATTATGCGTTGAGCTCACTAGTTCAGTCGATTTTTTTTTCCCTACTCCGTTTCCATCATACAATTCGTTGCTGGAATTCGCGTTCAACCCTATGGATTTAAACTTTCAAGTCAGCTATTAACGACTTTTAGCGATACCTTCTTAGAACATTTTTTCGGGCTTCCTGGTGTTTCTTAGCTTCATTTGGGCTTATTACCTGTTCCTGGAGGCCGAGCGTATAGTATGAACATTAACCGCAACAGTACTGTTGCGGTCTATGGTTTAAATAATAATTAAAAAAAAAAACCTTCTCGATGCGTAATGATTAAATTGGCTATAACTTTTTACCTTTTCTTGTGTTGAACACGAAGCGAAAATAATCTAGTTGAAATCAATAATGAGGTACAGCATGCTTCTTGGTACAGCTCAAATTGTTCATACATTGTACATTTAGAGTGGATGATGCTTAGAAATATTGTTGAATAATGAAAAAGTTCCATGAAAATATTTTGTATTGCCTCTGTTCCTAAATAGCTGTGACAAAACCACCGGGCATGTAGACTTCAAAAACAGATGAAGAATTTGACAATGGAGTGTCAGATTTGTTTCCATGTCGTAATGAAATAACCATTCTGAAGCAATATTGCCTCATCGGAATATATCAACTAATCTATAGCAGATTAAAACTTGTGTTCATCACACAATTTAACAAGTATGTAACCTTAACAAATGTCGACACGCTGAATCTGAGTCTGGCTTCAACGTGTTCAACAGTTCAAAGCCTCAATCTTTGGGTCAGAGTAACGATTTTGGCTCAAACGCAAGTGTTTGGAAATGAACGCCTAAAACCCAGTCCAATGTGGTGAGTGCTAAGGTCAGCGCTGCAACTCAGGACGCGGTAAAGCAAATCGGATTAGATTACACGATGGTAGTTGAAAAATCAATAGCAGCTTCCCATTTGGTACATGGGGAAACCAACCATGGCTAAACTAGCATACAAGCAGAGGTTCTGGACCAGGGGTAAATTTACCCCAAAGGGTAAAAATTTATATAGTCGGGGTAAAAATTTGAAATACCTGAAGTTGGACCTAAATAAGAAAAAGATTTTTTTTTGTCACTTCACGTTGGCCATGAATTTTTGTGTGGAAGTGATGGGAATATGGGGTAAATGGTGGAAAAGCCCTGATATAAGGTGGAAATAGCACCAAATGGGTGGCGTCACAGCTCGTTTTAGCCAATGAAGCATCTGTACATTTTCCACCCTAAGGGTGAGTTCACACGTCAGTCATATCAATGCGTTCGCTCATCCACTTGTCGGAATGTCTTACTGTGCCCTAGAAATTGTAGAAAAGCGCACAGTTTTGCGAGTTTGTTTTCACGCCTAATTTGAGAAGATATATCCGTAACTTGCCTAGTGAGACTTTCAGAAGAAACTGATTTGGCATTTTAAACATTTCAATAACTTTTGTAGCCCACACAAAGTTGTGCAGACAACGACGCTACAAAACATACGCATGAGTGAACTCGTTCAGATGAATGACGAATGAACTCGGCCTAGTAGGGTTGACTCCGGTGATTGGTTGTGACGACCTGTGACGTCATCCATTTTTGGTTATGGTTATGTGATGACATAATTTTTTGTTAGTTGAGTACTGGAACTATCAGCAGCGAAAAGGTAACGAAAGCAATTGTTTAAATTTGAAACAATGGCCGAACTAGAACTCATACCCAGAAAGCCAATGATGTTTAGGTCCCTGTTTTATGGACGACTGCAATGTACGGAAATACGGCAGGGATCCACTAGTATATATAGGATGAAGTAATAAAGTACGTGCTGGAGTATTTTTTATATTTATTGAAGTATCAGGAGTAGGAATTTCTAAGCTGCCATCTGTTTTTGCGTACACAAAAGTAAAACAAACGAAGCTCTCAAATTTTTTCACAGGGACTTGGCGTATGAGACACTAAGCTCAAACTTTAGCGCCACATACTCTTCTTGATATCCCACTATTCTTTTAAGAATAGCATTAGAAAAAATCTGAGATTTTTTTTATTCCACTATGGCTTCAGGTATCGAACACTGAACCTAAATATTAGCATCTGATAGTTTTATTAAAATATGTACTAATACGTGAACTGCTGATAGGACATAAATCATTAATTAGTTACTCTGGAACGTCAATGTAATGCACACTGAACACCACCATCGCCAAGTAGTCTTATGATTCTAATGAACATTATTATAATGTTCCTATAATCGGGGTGAATCGGTGAAACTGCCGGCCTAACCTACTGCATCCTTCGTTTACCCAGTCACAAGGAAACTGTTGGGACACAGGACGCCTATCGGCCAATTGATAGCTCTAACTTACGGAAAGCTAAAGCTGTAATAAAACTTAAGTAATAAATCCACTGATGTTCTCTTACGACTGCAGTACAAGTAATGAACAAAATTATATATCTATTACGTGCATGGCATAATAAGTTCGTGGTATGCAGAACGTAACAACCCTATACAGGGTGTTTTTATTTTGTGCTGACAAATTTCAACCATAGGTAGAACAACTGAAAATAATTCGATTTTCGCTAGTGTAAAAAGGCCCAAAACCCTTTGGTTTTCGAGTTATAATGACTCGAAGAAATTTAAAGCTCTAAGTAGAATTCTACATGATATGAAAGCAAATGTTTGCAAAATTTTAATTATATATAAGTATCATATGATAATTGTATGCATCATACATATGATTAAAGATGCACGCAATAATAGAATCTACATGTAGTAACGAAATCAGAATGACTGGTATGACTAATACACATTCATTAAATAAAATTTCAACTGTAAATTCACTAAGGAATGTATGGGAAATAGGATAACTGGCAAGCTCGGCCGGGCATGTAATGTAAGGATGGCGACACAGGATGTGGCTACCAGCAATAAAATCGGCCGCCATGACAGAAGACAAGGCTGGCCTGATATGCCGGTGGTAACATGACACGGTATCACTCATACGATTATTATTATTATGCGCAGTGATCATGTGAACATGGATCAGAAAAATCTTAGTGGTTCATAGTAAATCAACGGCAGAAACAGTTGATAGGAGTTATGAACATGTGTTGGTCTTCTCAGGCACTTGTTGATCAATAAAAGATAATAATAACGGAGATGATTACGGAGAGTAGTTAAATCATAATGTACGGTTAAGCGCTAATATATACATGAGATTGTAGAGAGCGCTGAATCTGTTGTCTGCTTTTGTAGGCAAAAAAAAAACTAAGTGTCTTGTGGTACACGTGTTGATGTTACTGCCATAAAGCTAATAGCCAAATCTGTGTTCATACATACATTCTGGAGCACGAAAATATAACTAAACAAAAATTGAGTGATAAGTTTCAGCAACCGCTTTCTTCAAGTAGGCATTCAAGGACCTGTACATATATGTAAGTGTAAAGCTATAGGGAAAAGCGGTTGGGTATCCAAGGTGCTGTATGTCTAAGAAGACAAACACGGAAGGGCCATCTGGAAGGCTAGAAAGGAAAACATGAGGTTCTTAAATATTCAGTTTCGCAGAAAAATGACAAGGAAATTAATGGTAACACAATAACTTAGGACGATGCGATTGGTTGAAAGAAACTGGAGGGTAGAGCAAGGACATGGAGGACTTGGCCAATGTGAGACACGCTCCAAAACCCGTCGCTTGGGATTAGTAGACTTGACGAAATTTGGACTGCCGTCATGTTGGGTCTTTAGGAGGAGACCCCTTTGTTGAAGGCAAAGGTTGGCAAAGAATTTGATGGAGGTTCAGTTTGTGAATCTGGTGAGTGCAGGACTGACGTTCCTGTCCCTGTAGGCGCATTTCTACGTAAAACAAGACGGGAAGAAAAAGGCTGGCTATCACATACTCAACTCAAGATTTGATAAATATCGCAACATTTGCCAGCTTGCTACAAGGCAGCAAGTAAAAGAAAGTATATAAATACACTGTGGAGCAGCATAGCATAGCTGGTCTCGCTTGGTAGGTTCTGAGGAGGAGCCAGAGAGATGACCCATGTGGTCGTGGTTGGCTCTTAATCTTAATCGCAGCTGATGCACTCTTAACAAAATTATCTCTTCATTGTAAGTCTGCACTCTTGAGAGAAAAGTTTTTATCATTTCAGTTGTGAGCAAGCTAAGGCGCTGTCAAAGCGTACGAATAATTTTTATTGAAATGCAGGGCCTACTGCAATGAGTCATTGGTGTGGATGAGGGTAAGTTATTTTGTAAAGAAAGACTGCAGAGACTTGAGCAATTAAGTTCAATCGAATGATATATTGAAATAAAGAATGTCACGCGTTCCAGATTCAAAGATAATCTAATATCATTATTTTTTAAAGGATAAATGAGTACCTAAGCAATTTTGCTTGCTGTGTTAACGCAAAACGGATCATGTGCTAAATATGTCAATTTGAATGTAAATACTGAATTTATTTAACAAAATGAAACATCAATCCATCAAGCATTTATTGGGAACGAAGAAGTCATTTTATTTGCATAACTCTATAGGGAAAATTTTGTTCTTACAAAAGGGAAACCAAAACCACAACCGAAACAAAAACAATAACAACAATAATCCTGTGGAAAATCTTTTGAATTTGGATGAGCTTGAATCGAAGAACATGTTGTGAAACTTGTCTAGCAGACTCTAGAACTTTCTGCAACTAACTCAAACTTCTTCACAGCGCCTATAAGAAACTGCCATTGCCATAAACAGCTCCGCATCTGCAGTTTGTTCTTGATGCATATTGTTTGAATAGTATTTGACATCGAATGGATAATCTATCTGTGTACGTATGTTAAGTGATAGCATTTCATATACGTATGACGGTGGGGTACCCCAGAGATCGGATGAACACGTTTCTATATGTGTGTGATGTGACAGGATGAATTTCAAAGAAAGTTGTGCAACTCCTGAAAAGAACCCAGGATGCCACGTTTACTTGATTCTACGTTCCTTATGATAGTATGGTTAGGATCTTCTTTTCGAATGTGTGCTAGAGTAAAATGCGTAGCATTTTAGGATGTTTTGCTAACCTTCTCACGCAGAGTTACGGCGGCATTATTGTATGGAAAAGGTGAGGAACGTTCTCATAGTGCATGCTAGTCACCTTAAGCAGATATACGTGTGCTAAAAATGTGCTATCCGGTCCTGCCATTTTTTATCAATGGCCAAAGGCTCCCGCTTTGGCGCTTGTATTTCACTGATGTGTTAAGTTGTTTGTCGTTGAATTTGGATTGTTCGGGCTACACATAGTGACAGTGTCAATTGAACCATCATCCAAACAAATTGTGCTTTGTTTTATGAGAGACTCGTGTCAAAAAATCATATATACATATATATATATATATATATTTGCTCACTTGAGCGCTTATTTTCATTTATGTATATATATATATATATGCCTTATTCAGAAACAAGTTAACCATTACGGCACACGCGATTATCGTAACAACCTGCGCGCCAAAGTTAGCGCTAAATTTGATAGTTCAGGACGTTTTCCAACCCCATTCCTGCCCGCACTTTTGCACTGTATCGATGTTGATGATAATTTGGGGGAATGACATGATTATTATATAAGGTTGAGCCCAATGATGATTATTGTGAATGTTAAAAACCCCATTGCGAGTAAAATACGCTTCGTCTGTGCACAGAATCAGTTTGGAGAAGTCGGAATCCCTGGTTCGCTGCTGCACGAACTACTATGAAAATTGTGCACGAGGTCCAAAATTTGGCGGCAGCAGCAACTCTTGCATTTTTTTTATCGCGACGGATGTAAACACTGGCGACGTAGCGTCCGCCATACAGTAGTGTGATTACGTTAAAGGCTACGTTTGAAACTGCAGATATTTTTTCCTAACCATGAAATATTTGCAGTTTTTATTGTAAAAATAGTGTACACTGCTTTTGTGGGGTCGGAAACGTGCTGAACTATCAAAATTAGTTCTAACATTGGCGTGCACGTAGTATCCTACTTAAAGCTTCAAATTTCTTCACGTCTTTATAACTGGAAAACTTAGGATTTTGATTCATTTTATCACTCATGAAAATCGATTTATTTTAAATTTTTCTACCAATGGTTGAAATTTATCTGCACAAAATAAAAACACCCTGTGTATAGCTAAGTAACACGTAAAATAATATTTTGATTATGTATCACTTTGGTTTCTTATTGTTATAATCTTATTATTATGTTATAATTATGGTTACATTATACACAGTAGAGTAGAGCGTACGATATAATTAGCGTTTATTTAATTCATAACAGATTTCCCGAGTAATACGTGATAAATACTCAAACTTGTTAACAGAGTAATATTGTATAACTACAGTAGTACAATTCGAGGGATTGATGTGAC
This sequence comes from Parhyale hawaiensis, assembly GCA_001587735.2. Taxonomy (NCBI): domain Eukaryota; kingdom Metazoa; phylum Arthropoda; class Malacostraca; order Amphipoda; family Hyalidae; genus Parhyale; species Parhyale hawaiensis. The sequence goes on from LQNS02278097.1 coordinate 11,082,453, forward strand.
AAGTGCGCTAAGACCCAAAAAAAGTAAAATTCGTTGACTTCTTGAAGCAGTGAAAGAGTTACAGCAACTGTTTTATCGTACGCTATAGCGCCACTTGGCATATCAAGCGGAATGCAGCAATTACAGTAATAAGAGTTACAGTACTCGTCATATTTCATTGAGTTACGTATGCAGAAATATACAGGCTTACATCAGCTTATATATTTTACTGAGTTTCAGCGCTAGTAGATATTAACTGGATTATAGTAGCGGTCATATTTTACTGAGTTACAGTTCTTGTGTTGTTAGAGAAATATACATATATATTACTAGGCACATATAAGTATAGGTTACCGAGTTAGAGCAGTTATGTGTTTAAACAGAGCTTCGAATCTCCTCGTATTGACTGAGTTACAACAGCTTCATTACAGACCGAAAATGCAGTACTTATATTACCCGGTATATTCCACAGGTTAGAATTTACTGGATTCTAGCGCTTGTCTCTTTGTATGGGATTTGTCTCTTTGTATGGGATTTATATCCTTACAATCATAAGGGTGGAGTATAAGAAGCAGTTTCCCTAAATTCATGCTGGAAAAGAGAGGCTTTGAAACGGGAAATAATCCTCCAGATAACTTTAAATGATGGAGAAAATTTGACAGTTATTGCAATGCTAACTCCCATTATCGTTGCATATTACTTCCAGTTCTGTTACACCTGCTGTTATTTTAGATACATATAATGTATCTATTTCGTACATGTACACATACATACATCGAGGGTCAATTAAGTCATTAGAATTTTGTAAATTCTTTTCAAGAAAGTGCAATTGGACTTGTTGGACATCCGATATGTATGTACAGCGTATACAGTAGATAACAATTTATTGTCTCTAAATATCTAGTTCTTATATCGAAGATCACAGTGACTACTGTCGTCCATATATTTATATAAAAAATAAAGGGAGTATAGGACCAAGTTCACACGTATGTATAGATATCAATCATGGCGTAGTGGAGTGTTTTGATCTATTTATGGCAACGCGTGGTTACAGGTGCAGGAAATTCTCGTGTGTGTGTCCCACTATATGCATGTTTTGTTTCCGCGGAATGAGTTTTACTATCCTCATCATCACCCCGAGTATAATTCATAACATTAGCTATGCAGGTAGTTCATCGTCACAGAATGAGACACAGAATTCATGGTTCTGATAATATATTAGCCGTAGGTGTTCAATATATAATTATCAGCAGAATTTCCCAATTATTGATATATTCATATATACATGTAGTATATGTGTGGTGACAGCATATTGTGTGTATAGCCACGTCTGCGCCTCAAAAGGCCAAAACTGCAGCCCATTGCATAATTATCAGAGTCGATAGAGCGTTACCATGTCCCTGAGATGCAGTGCTACGCTGTAGGATACAAGTTTCCGCGAGAGCTCTTGCTTCTTTCGTAGTCGTTTTTCGAATGTCTTAAGGGAAAATTATTGCCCGTTTCTTGTTTATAAAGTTGCACGTTGTTTCAGGATATATTTTCGAGAAATTGATTCAGCAGATTTTTTAAAAGCATCTATTCTTTTCTGTGCGGAATGTATTGTATGTAATAATATACTGCCAGTGGTTACAAACCTGCGCATTAACAGGTCTCTCAGACAGCTGTATGTCATTCTTGTAATCGTGTAAAAGAAACAGTGTGTATGAGAACAAAAATAGAGCGTTTGTGCATAAAAATCAAAATTTATGCATAAAATAAAAGGTTTGCACATTAAAATAAGGAGTTTGCCCAAAAGAAAAAGTTTATGCGTAAAAATAGAGAGTTTGTTTATAAATAGAAAATGTATGTGCATAAAAATAGAGAGTTTACCTGCAACTCTTTAGTTTTATGACTTAACAAATGAAAAGTTGGGAATCATTTATAAAAACAAGCTACATGTAGTAGTAATTAAGCTCTAACAATGTTGTTGTCGTATAAGGTAATCAACAAACATTACACTTATATAGCTATCTCAAAATGACATGACGAACATTGACAGTCTCATCTGCCTGCAGCTGTTCTCCTTTCACAAAGAAAGGTAAATGACGAAGCTCAAAGTACGGGAACTTAGCCGATCGTCAACATATGTATGTTACCTTATGTATCAATCAACCGCCAGTGTCACCATGTTATCTGAGAAGAGAACGTGGTTTGATCCCTGCAATAGTAACACCTGTGTATCAGGTGAACCGACCCGCAACTGAGAAATGTACTTAACAAAAGAGAATGAGTTATGTTTTTTGTAGTCATTAGTATTATTAAAATTGAATCTCCGGGAGTCAAGTGACCTGTACTGACAATAATAACAAAGCGACAACGCTATTACACGCTTCAAGGGCTTGTTTTCCCGAATAAATCCAATAGGACATAGCACCATTGTGGCAAAGTAACAGCGAGATTAAAATAGGGTTATGCGACCCTTGGCCGCCCGAAGCGCAGCTATTAGAAGAATCATATGGCAAGTTGTAGACACTGTGGAGTTACTAGCAGAAGTTATGAAAATTATCCATGCACTTCAGTCACTCATGAAGACCTTGTTGAAACGTTCGTTGATCCTCTTGTCTGACCGTAGTGGTCTTAACTTCCCTCCATCTCCTGCAAAAGCATACAATACAATGTTATTTCTTCTTAGCACCATGCACCGAAGAAAAAGGAAGAATCCACACATAGAGGAATATGGAGCGTACGCAAAATTTGGGTTATCAGTGGTTGCGAAATAAGAAAATTAGCGTATCAGGTGGACCCACGGAACCTTGACATTATTAGCATAGCAATGCCGAATTACTCTACAATTCGAAGACTCCATGCGAGATATATTAAGAACAGCTTCATCGCTAATGCTTCCTACGCTCCCGTCTGTTTGGATTCGCGGAACTCTCCCGGTACCTAGCAAGTAACAAGGAAGATTGCATCAGTTTTAATACAGGAAAGCGCATGCTCATAACAATTAATGGGACCTTACCCCAGTATCATAATGACATGTAGATACGTTAGCGTAAGTATTTGGAAATCGTGACGCACGCCTCATAGGTATAGGTTCGTAGGGAGATAGGAACAAGCTTATTACTATACAGATGTCCCATTAAAGTAAGTGCCATACTTCATTGTAGGCTTATTTAAATAATAATAATGTAAGTTTAAAGACACAATAACAAAGTATTATGCAATACAAGGAAGGTTTCCAATAAAGTCATTATAGTGCAACATTTTCAAACAGACTGATGCAGTTAAGTAACTTGATGCATTTTGACCCAATTTCTAGCATGTCACGCTTTATTGCAGGTGTCTAAAATATTTAGTTTAGGTGAAGAAAACGAGCTTTATTCCTTGTACCAATATATAATTCACACGATGAAATAGAGAGAACAATTAGAACATGACATATGTACATATCTGCTGTACCTACACTATATGAAAATTATTTATTTTAATTGTCGACGTGTTGTCGTTGTTTTCAAATGACTATGAAGTGTCTCTCGTCCATTGGATCAGTCAGCCCTTTAATTTCAGCAGATGTCATCAACCTAGCAGCACTATGAATTTTGTGCCACAGAGTCTCCTTCGATGAAAACTGAACACCTCACTCATACACCGTCTTCTTCAGGATAAACCGCAGATGTTGCATGGGGTTGAGGTCAGGAGAAGGAGGGGGCCGTCATGAGATGCACGGCTCAGTAACGCGTCGGTGGCCTTGGCAGAATACGATGCCGCATGATTATGCATGAACATCTACTGACGTCGGCTTGTAAGTGGCAGTCTTCCAGCCATGGCCCTAGCTTTTCTTCCAGAAACAGGCAATAACTCTTTTACATATGATTTTGACACCTTTGGGCACTCGAAATAGCCTTACACTCTCGCCACAAATGATCACTGCCCAGACCATTACTTCACCCCTCCCTGCTGACGCCGATGTCCAGTAGGATGGGGTTCTCCAAAAGGTAGCCAAAGCTTGGTTCAACTGTCGGGTCCATCCAAGGTAGCTCGAGCCCATCTTTGAAAAGGACATTGCGGAAGTTGCTCTTAATGTCTTTCTGCGCCCATGCGATGCGTTTCTTCTAGTGGGACTTGTTCAGAAGGGGGCTGGGCATGGATTTCACATTTTAGCCACCTCTTTGAGAATCCTGCAGCGGGTAATTTTCGACACAGGCATATTCCCGGCATCTTCGAATAAGGCAGCACTGGTTGTTCTGAAATTTCGTATTCTCCGCACTTCCTTCGTGGTTATCGTCCTTCGCTGGCCTTTGTCTTTCCTGATCTTGATGACAGGGTTTTTTTTGTGGGACTTCAATGTCTTTGGGTTCCGTCAAAGTACTCTAGCTTACTCCACCACAGAAACACCATAATGCAAGCCCTTCGATTATCAGCTTTTCTCTGCAGCATCTTGTCACACATGCAATAAAGCGTGACACGTGAGAAATTGGGCCACAGTACCTAGGAATCACGTAACTCGGCGATTGCTGCATCAATCTTCTTGAAAATGTATCACTAGTGACTTTGGTGGAAACATACCTTGTGTTGGGTATGCCTTTAGTATCTTGTCTGTAAGCTTGAATTATTTTTAAAAATTAAACTACGTTAGAGCACGACGCGTACTTTAAATAGAGAGGGGCTATATGGCAGGGGGCATGTAAGTCTCATTTGACCATTTATGGACCACAGTGAGCATCAGTTTTCGTAGGAACAGCACTGTTAGGAAGTGGACTTTCGGAACCTTACTGATAAAGGGTTAAATTTTGCGCCCTTGGTTGTGGCAACTGCCCCACAAATTTAAGTCACACTGTGGTCATATGAGGCCGACAAAACTTGTCACGCGTCCGAGCGTTTAGTTCCTGACTTCTATACGGCAGGAATGTGCACAACCTGTGGGTTCCAATCGTGCACTCCAAACTTATAGTTATGTCCAAAAAATTTACAACTTTCACTTGCTAATAGCTGTAGGTGACACGACAGCTATAGTCGAACCATCGTAATTAAGGAGTCCGATAGGCGTGGCTAAGAGCACAAAACAACTTCGCCAAAGCTCAATTGATAAAATTATATTTATATTCGAATACTCAAAGTACGTTAGTTAATAGATTGAATTTGGTACTGCTGCGTTCTGTTCAGTCCCGCCCCTAAAGGACTGCTTACGCTGGTTTGGCTATTATATTGTAGCAAATCTTTTTGTCAACACGCGGTGCTGTTTACGCAGCAGCTGCAAGACGTCTGGGCAAAATGTACGTTATCAGGGAAACAAAAGACTACGATGTGAACCCGCCTTAATATCTACCACCTATTCAAAAATTTATAGGCGTTTATCGGCGATCTAAAAGTTAATAGTGAGCGGTATTGGATATCTGATAAATATATGCACGAATATACGATAAGGCAGTTCTTGGCTGTGCCACCATTAGAACAAATGTACGCAAGCATATGTTATGAACATACGAAAGTTATTGGAATTAACATGATATCGTCTTATCACATGCGGGCTTACATCGAGGCTTGCAAGGGCTCGACTGTCACAAACCACTAGCCTGTCTCAATTTGTGTGTTCAGTAAAACGAAGATATGAACGTTTCACTAGCAAATGTATTTCAAAATTTCTGGAACACATCACAGGAAATGTTTAAACTGTAATTTTCTTAATGATCCGTCCACAATATTTTGAGTTATGTCTTGACAAACACTGCGACAAACATATAGTTAAACACACAAGCAACGAATCGATCGTCGCCAAAATTTAGTCATTTGTGTCTCCTAACATTTCCA
>LQNS02278097.1:11104124-11120954 GCA_001587735.2 Parhyale hawaiensis
TCTTTTTTTTTCTCTCTCTCTTTTCTCCTGTCCTCTATATCCTACTAACATAATGGCAATAGCTCATAGAGTGCCGGGGCGTATGTTCCGGTGTCTCTTTGGAATGGGCCTATTGGTTCGTCTACTGCCGCCTATCTAATCTAATCTAAAAATTTGTGGTTCTCCAGTACGGTAAGCCTCGTAGGAAGTTCTGCAGTGTTAACGGGAAGAGAACACGACTCCCACAGGTTGTAAAAGCTTGTGACTTAAAAAATTCTCAAAGCACGTGTTAAATTTAAATCTCAAACTCAGTAAGGCGAAAGGAGCTATTTATTCTGCGTGAAAATACCTGCCGAGAGAAGCCCCGATGACCCTATATTATTCAATTTTTTATCCTCAATTGCCATACGATATTACCGTATGGGGCGGGGTCTCCGATAGCTCAGCTAAACGACTAATAATTAAAATAAACGGTGTATTGAGAATTATTTTCAATGTTAAAAAAGATCGTAACGGTATCCCGCAAATGTCACGTAGTGAAATGTATAGAAGGTTACAACTTTTGAAGTTTAGAGACGTGTATAAAAATATTTTATCATCAAATCCTTACGAATGTCGATATCAGGGAAAAATAAGTTTTTTGACTCTCATTACCGTTCACTCTTACCAAGGGACAATTACAGTACTAGAAATAATAGGTTCAACTAGCCAGTTGTTAGATTAGACGTAGAAAAAAGGTTTATTATTTTTCAGAGTCTTCATGCATACAATCAACTTCCTCATCAGTTAAAAATACAAATGTCCCACCAATGTTTTAAACACACGTATAAAACCGAATGTATTAACCATTACCTTCACTAATATATTATGACATAGGCCAAACAAGCATGATGAGCATTTAACAGGCTTGTTGGCAATTTCTTTTTATCAGGATATACCTACCATTCTATTGTATATTTTTAAAGGTGCTTTTGAGAACAATAACCGAGTTACGAGTTATGTATGATCCTATCTCAATAACCTACCGTTCGGCAACCTAATCGTACAGTTGCGATTATCCGCCAGCTGAAAATCAAAGGTCTCATCCCCAGCAGTTATCCCGAAACACCCTAATTTTCTCTCTGGAATCCTACAATTTGAAAAGTGGATTTACGTACGATGTGAACCAAGATGCTGCCGCGTGTACTCACCGTGAGGCAAGGTGGTTGGTGGCCCAGCAAGTACGTAGACCTTCCTTGGAGCTTCGTCGGGCCCAACTTGACTGGACCTCTTCCTGTAGTACAACTTCGGCGCAATAAGGATGAGCAGCCAATCCAGCAAATACTCTAGGAACTCGAAGCAGGTGATGACAGAACAGCCAATGAACAGTGCTAGACTCCCGCTCATGTTTGCCATGAGAGCGAAACACACATCGTTACGAGTTTACTAGCTATATGTATACATTGATATGAGTTGCAATGGCACAACCAGAAGTTGCGATACATACGACACAAGTAAACATATTGTCATAATAGCGACTTGGACAAGAATTTGCTTGAAGTGTAACAGACTGCCACCTACGACACTGAGACGTGTTGCGGTGGTATGTGCAGTACTTGGAGCTTAACCAATGACATAAACAAAAGTTGTGAACTATTCAACTGAGACGTGTTGCAATGACAGAAAAAGTTGTGAACATAGCGAACATTGAACCTATATACAGCACCAATAAACAAGTACTTATGATTGTGATTTGGACACGATCCTCTATCTAGACCCCTCACTCGACGGTAAGGATGAACTGCTTTATTTTAGCAAGTAAGTAAATGTTCTCTTCAACTTAGGCAAGCCCTATCAGTATGATACTTTTTCCCGTTGAAAGACAAGAATACATAGAATTATTACAGTAAACTAACACAGCCTTGTATGAATAAATTGACAAATGATTACAGTCCTCTTTTGATCAAGCTATTTTGCAGCAAGCCGATTAAAAAGAGTTCACATTAAAAGAGTATAATGAGAATGTGAAATACAGTTTGCAGAAAAAATAAGCTAGGGCTAAATGTTGTGACTTTGTAAACGAAACGATTGCAAGGTTTTCAGAGCTGGGTGAAAAGTGGAACATGCTTTTTAGAAGATACAGACCTGCTAACCATTCTTTTTTTCAAGAGTGAGAGAGAAACAGACAAAGAAAACGCTACTATTTTGTGATCTAGCTGCTACGTTCAACATATTACAATTTTACTATTCAATAATGTATATTCTTCTGCTCTTGCTAGCAGAAACTAAGGTTTTACAGACAACAATGCTTCCTTCATCTGTGTCTAGTGTGCCAGGGTTCTCTGAGGGCGGGCGGTCCCGTATAGCTTTCGCGGACCCTCCGGCATTCGAGAATCACCTCCTCTGACGGGCCGGGGCAATATGATGCATTTGAGGACGGTTCCGATATTACTCGCGAGGTCGTCCGGCTTGTGCTAAGCATCCTGTAGCTGTTGGCCGTAGCCGCTATATAGCTGCTTTGGCTAGCGTGGGGATCCCTATTTGCGCGCCAGACTATGGAAGCCCCTTTAAAGACCGAAGGTGCAGCCGTCGTGATTCCGCTAAGGCTTTAGCGGAGGGATCCTAAGAAGACCTGAGAGTGCTCTCTACGCCGTTTTCAGTCCGCTAAGGCTAACCAGTTCGTGATCCTGGTCATGTGACAGACGGCGAGAACGGTCTTCTCGACAGGTTAACCACTCAGGCGTAACCTGTCTTTCGAGAAAAACGTAGCGTCAAGGGTAGCAAAACAAAGTAAGTAGAGAAGCTCGTTTTAACTTGGAAGGTATTTGCAACATCGGATGTCATACCGGCTCAAGCATTAAACAACAGATAATTAATTCTAACATAATTACCTAATTCTATACACTCAGTAGGTTTCCACATACACAGATATTAATTTCATATAATACTGATTAAAGTTACACATACAAATATATTTCTTTTTCGTATAAAGTAGACAACTCTGGAGAACAAACATGAGCGTGAAAAATGACTCAACTGAGCTACAAGTACCCGCGGTGCGATGTTGAGCGTAGTAAGCACAGTAGGCGGTCAGCCTACTGTGTGCCGTTCAGGGTGGTATTCAAGGGTGACTAATGTACGATGGCGAGAGGCACCTGGCGCGGCGGGACACAGTGCTAATTAAGCTAGGCAGAAAAACCTAATGTATTAGTCACGCACAATGGAGGTACTCACGGTGTAGAGCGGGATGTCTACAAAGCGCTCGTAATTTTGACTCGCCAGGTAGACGTGGAGACGAACTGTAGAGTTGTCGCAGCTGTTCCAGTTAAGGATAAAGGGTAAAATTCCTAGAATTTTCATTTATTAACCTGAAGTAACTAAAAGACTTATTATACTATTATTGCACTGACCTACAGCACAATTTATTGTTCAAAAAATATTGCACTTACAGTACTGTACTAACTGAAGGGGATGCATGGTCGCTGACGGGAAAACCCAAACAAAACAGGGGGTTACATCAGAGATTCAAGCTAAAATAGAGCACTCTGAGAGCGCATACCTCCGCCAATTAAGCGAGGCAACGGTAGCAAAAAATTCAGACTGGCTCTGAAACCATTATTTTCTTTATATAAACTCCAAAATCATATCAATCGTCCTTCTGTATAGTAATAACTGCTTGTGCAATTTTCATGAAGATCCGTTCATAACTTTTTGAGTTATACTGCTAACAAACGTTAAGACAAACATGCGTCAAACGTACAAACGAAAAAACCGATCTGCATGAAAATTGAATCATTTATGTCTTTTGACAATACTAACAGCCATTATAAATTTCATATATATCCATTCAGTACTTGTTGATTTATTGTGCTAACCAGCATAAAATTAAAAACAGTGACAAACGAACAAACGAATCATTGCCAAAATTTGGTTATATACTCTTTGTTATACTCTTAACAACTCATGCTAATTTCATAGAAGTCCATCCATACCTTTTTGAGTTATGACTTTGAGAAAAATGAAGCAGACAAACAAACGGATATACATATCTTCACTAAAAGCTAATCATCTGTTTCTCCTAACATAACTAATAATCCCTGTAGATTTCCTCCGAATTGGTTCATAACTTTTTGAATTATCTTGGAGACAGACAGGCAAAGAGACAGACAGACAAGCACGACGAAAACAGAACTTCCTTGGCGGAGGTAATAAAAAGAGGATTCGGTTTTGAGCTGTGATAAAAAAATATTCTGATAGCAAAAATGGAAATCCGGCCCTATAGTTTTGTCAGGACTGTTTCAAGGATTCCCAAGCTGCCATTTTTTTTCTAGCATGAAAATTCATTGAGTTCTAGTTTTTGAAATTTCCAAAAATACATACAGATTTCTATGTATTTCCCATTATCTCAAAAACTAAGGCTTAAATCGAATACGTCGTAACCGCAAAATCGGTTTCTTTTTTAAATATACATATTTTGAGCAAGTTTCAGAACTATCGGTCCACAATTGAAGATTTTAAATCCCTATGCCCCCCTCAAAACTGTACCAAGGGCGAAAGTTCTACCCAACTTTTTGAATATCCTCATTATATGGAATAGGAAAATGCATGGTAGACCTGTAGAAGAGAAATGTACACACCACCCCCCCCCCCCTCCCCCGAAAAANTATAGCCTGGATTGTGCAAGTGTGAAAGATATTTTATCATTTCACTCTAATTTATGGCTTGACTGCAAATGCTACAAATCCATTAGCAACTTCACAATCAACTTCGAATTTCAAAAACTATGACAGAAATTGGAGTTTGGTGCGCACTGTCGAAAATTACAGGGTGAAGTATATATCATTAAGCAGAATAGTTCCCCTCACAAGCTGGTTAATATGAATAGTTTAGATAGCTGGCAGTAGACGGACCAAGAGACCCATACCCAGAGAGCCACAGGGACTTACGCCCCGGCCCTCTATGAGCTATTGCCATTATGTTAGCATCATTTTTAGACATCTCATGGAAAAAAGAAGAAGAGAATACATTCAGCTACCACACTCCCTACACACTTTCAAACACTTCACGCTCCCTACTCCTAACACTTTTCTGGCTAATTCAGAAAACTCCCCTTACAGACTCGTACCTCCAACAGTACCATTTTCTTCCTATTACTCTTGCCGCGAAAAACAGTACGAGCACGAATTCAATATATATATATATATATAAATTCGTGCTTCCACATTTTTTTCGTAACACTCTCGCTCCGCATCCTTCCCTAACGCAATCCCTTCATTCCCCTCACTAAAATAATGCCCTCACGTTCCTCAGTCCCCTTATTCGTCTACACTCTGCTTACTTACAACCCTTCTTCAGTCCTCTTACTCCCCTCCCTTTCTCCATTCCTCTCTTTTTCCTCAAAATTTTCACTTCATTCTCTCCCCTCACTCTTTGAACTCTTTCCCCAGACCTCTGTCTCTCCCGTCGCTCCCCTCAGTTTTCTCTTTCACAGCAACCCCTCACTTGTTTTATTCCCAACACTAAATATCAACTCACTCCACTATTTTAACTACCTCATTTTCCACTCTTTTTCCTACTCTCCTTCCCCTCACTCCTCTCCTTACCCTCATTCCCCTCACTCTTCTCATCGCCGTAGCCCCCATCATTCTCCAGTTCATTCCCTCAGTCTCCTCACTATTCTCATTTCTTTTATTCCCCTCAATCCTCTCAGTGCATTCACTTTTCGCTCTCTCCTCATTCCCTTCACTCCCTCTGTCTACTATCTATTAGCCACCAATTACAAGCACTTTAAACTTTCCGGCATGATTTGCTGCGGTTTAGTGTTTCTTCGGGTTTTCGTGTCACTGGTCCCTTCCGGGGGACTGACCTCCACCCCCCCCCCCTCTTCCTGTCACTGCCCTGCTTGTACCTGTCTCCCACTCCTCTCTCAGAAAAAAAAAAAAAACGGATAAAGTGAAGAGACCGAGGGAACTCGGCAATGAAAGAAACCAAAGGAAGGAGGATAGCTTAAATGTGGAAGTAAATCGTGGAATAAACAAGTTAAACCAAAGATAATTACCGAACAAAAGAACGGGAGTAAATTGTGGAATAAACAAGTGAAACCAAGGATAACTAGAGCACTCTGAGAGCGCATACCTCCGCCAAGTGAGCCAACGGTAGCAAAAATTCAAATTGGCTCTGAAACCATAATTTTTTGCATGAACTCCAAAATCAAATCATTTGTGCCTTTTTATATTAATAACAGCTTGTTCAATTTTTTTGAAGATCCGTTCATAACTTTTTGAGTTATACTGTTAACAAACGTTATGACAAATATGAGTCAAACATACAAACGAACTAACCGATCTGCACCAAAATTTGATCATTTATGTTTTTTACCATTACTAACAACTCCTATGAATTTCATAAAGATCCATTCATTATTTTATGAGTTATCTTGCTAACAAGCATAAAATCAAAAACAGTGACAAACGAACGAACAAGCGGACCATTACCAAAATTTAGTCATCTATTCTTTGTTATTTACCTAACAACTCATGTTAATTTGATCAAAATCCATTCATAACTTTTTGAGTTATAGCATCAAAAAAAATGACGCAGACAAACAAACAAACAAACAAACGGATGGACATATCTTCACCAAAAGTTAATAATCTGTTCCTCCTAACATCACTAACAATCCCTGTAAATTTCATCCAAATCGGTTCATAACTTTTTGAGTTATCTTGGTGACAGACAGACAAACAGTAAAAGAGACAGACAGACACGACGAAAATATAACCTCCTTGGCGGAGGTAATTACGGAACTAAAAAGCGGGAGCAAATTGCGGAAAAAAACAGTGAAACCAAGGATAACAAAATCACTGTGAGAGCGCATACCTCCGCCAAGTAAGGCAACGGTAACACAAAATTCAAATTGGCTCTGAAATCATGATTTCTTTCGTATCAACTTCAAACTGTAATAATTTCTGCCTTTTAATAGTATTAACAGCTTCTGTAAATTTTTTAAAGATCCTTTCATAACTGTTTGAGTGATGCTGCTAACAAACATTATGACAAACATAAGTTAAGCATACATAGGAGCCAATTGATCTGCAACATAATTTAACCATTTTGCCTTTTAACATTAACAATTCCTGAGGTAATTACGGAACTGGAAAACGGGAGTAAATTGTGGAATAAACTAGGAGCAATGAAGATTATTATGAGGCTATGAAAATGGGAGTAAATTATGGTATAAACAAGCGAAGACGAGGGTAATTATAGGCTCAGAAAAACAGGAGCAAATTGCGAAGCACACAAACGCAAACGAGATAGAATAGATGAACGAAAACGAGAGCAAGGTGACTTGCAAAAATATTAAAAATAACGATGATAACGGCAAGTAAACGAAAGGAATAGGGGTAAAATGAAAGAAAGAAGAAACGAAGACTAAATTTGAAATGAAAAAAAAAACAGAAGCGAGGAAAAAACAGGAAAGAGAAACAATGAACCGATGATGAAATGGGAATTTGGAAAAATGGGAAACGAAAATTAAGCGCGACGTCGGCAAAATAAGCGAGAGTTAAACGAGTAGTAGGAGCAAAGAGAAGATGCAGAAAACAAAGGAATACGAAAGGAATGGAGAGTAAAAATGAGAACCATATGAATTTAAGAAAACATAGAAAGGAAAATAAGTATATAGAGGGTACTAGACAGAAGATAAAGGAGGAACTAGACTAATTGAAATGCGGGTCAATGTGGAATAAATGTAGATGAAAGTAAAGTACACAAAAAGTGAACAAACAGAAGAAATATGTATGAGCCAAGAACTGGGCAAACAATGAAGAGTAAACTAGAAGTACACAACAAATTAGAAGGTCCAGGAGAACTAAGGAAGAAACGAAGGAAAATCAGGGAAAACACTGACAACGAAACGATTCCGAAGCGGGCGGCAAAAATAAGTGCTAGAAGCCGTCCCTCCCCCACTACCTGTATATGGAGAAAATCTCAGAAATACCCACAGAATTGGCAACGTTGTAGAGGAATTTGACCATGCCCAAACTGCCTTGATAAAATGGTCAGAATATAATTGTCTTCAAGCTTCCTTGCCATGATACAGGCCAGGGTATAAACAAAGACTGAACCATCTCTTCTTCTGTCCGGAAATTTCACTGGTGATGGTAGCATTTTAGCAAGTTAGGACTTATAGATTCGCTTGTAAAGTTAAGAGTGAAGTCGCCTGAAAATGTGCAGGTAGGTGCTGCAGATACATCCTTGCTTTGCACGGCTACAGTCAACTGCAGATTGTCAGAGCTAAAGCTTCATAGACTGTAAGCTGAAATAACAACTGCAATCCTCCCACCTCCTCCTCCCCCGACAGTTCCCATTTGTAAGTTGGGTCAGTGCCTTCACAGCGAATCATGAACGTCAGAAACAGTAACGGTGTAATTCAGGATATCGAAAATTTTCGCTTATCTGACTAGGAAACGAACATCTGACAAAGTCACAAAGGAAACAGCGCTCCTACCCCTATGCTATTAACAGCCGCTTGTGGTCGCTCCTTATACACACTACAATTTTTGAGAGACGTTTAAAACAATGATGAATGGGGATAAGTCGGAGTAAGACAGATAGGAAGGGAAAGCACAAAGAACGACTTAAATTTTAGGGGATATTTGTGGGCATATTTACCGCAATCTCTTTCCACGGGCGAAATTCTGTAAGCCTGAAGTCCCTCTATTTCCGTAGAAAACAAAAATGAAAAAGTTTTTTTCTATAACTTAAGGATCTAAAAGAACGTTCCGCTCACCTCCTGTAATCATTCCCTAAATACCTTACGTTTGGGGGGATCCAAGCAAACCTTATGCAACTTACAGTTTTTTAGTCACCCATGTTTTTATTTCGAAAAAAAGACGAAACGTATATTTTAGGAGCTAGGTACTTATCCGGAGTACCGTATATCTTACCCTCTACCTATCTTACCCTCTTACTATATTACCCTCTACCCATCTTACCCTTTACCTATCTTACCCTCTACCTATCTTACCCTCTTACTATATTACCCTCTACCCTTCTTACCCTCTACCTATCTTACCCTCTACCTATCTTACCCTCTTCCTATCTTACCCTCTACCTATCTTACCCTCTACCTATCTTATCCTCTTACTATCTTACCATCAAACTATCTTACCCTCTACCTTTCTTACCCTCTAACTATCTTACCGTCTACCTATCTTACCCTCTCCCTATCTTACTCTCAAACTATCTTACCCTCTACCTATCTTACCCTTAACTATATTATCCTTTACCTAGCTTACCCTTTAACTATCTTATCCTCTAACTATCTCACCTTCTACCTATCTTACCCTTTAACTATCTTATCCTCTAACTATCTCACCTTCTACCTATCTTTCCCTCTACGTACCACACGCGGTCGCCGTCGGAGCCTCGGGCCACTCAGCTACAGAGATGCTAGAGCCATACCCTCACCACCGCCCCTCACTACCCTCAGAAGCAGGATGTTGTCACTTAGAGGCAATGAAGGAATAATTGTCGTCAGACGACCTTAATTAACGGGAGCTGGCATGTGTGTGTTCGTGTATGAGTATAGATGTGTAGGTGCATAGATGTGTGTGGATGCAATCAAGAATACGTAGCTAGTGTAGTAGGTATGTACTGTATGTCTGTCTACGTATCAGTATATGTGTTGGTAAATAGATATGAATGGAACTAAAACTACGCTCTGCGAACACGTGGATGCACTGACAAAGGTAAAAGTAAAGTCAGCTTCACCAAACTTCTCAGTGCAAGACTCGTATGCACTGGTTCGCGCTGCAGATGCAGGTCAACTGGCCCCGGAAGAGTGTACGGCTGCAGTCGATCAGAGATCATCAAGCGCTATGGCGCCATCGAAGAGAGTTTTCGCTTAACGGCTTGTGAATCCCCCCGCCCTCTTCGTTGCTGGCTAGAGTCAATACCCCCTCAACAGCTTCATTTCTGGTTACGGTCAATGCCCCTCAACAGTTTCACTTCTGGTAAGGGTCAATACCCCTCAACAGCTTCATTTCTGGTTAGGGTCAGTACACCCTCAACAGCTTTGCGGGATCAAGTACTAATAAAGCAGCTCAAGCGACGAAACAGCGCGCCTGGAATAGGTATGCATTAAAGTGATGGTATTAATATGTATCACATTATATATACAAAAGATTTTGTGCCACCCACACCTGGAATTATCCAGCAGAGAAGCTAAAAAACTTTTCATTCTTTATCAAGAACAATGCATCAAGGGCTCGACCGTGGGGCTCCAACCAGGCACTCTAGTTAGTATAGCACAGTGGTTCCCAAAGTGAGCGTTAGCGCCCCCCTGGGGGCGTTGACGAGTTCTGAGGGGGCGATAAGGCCAAAAGGGGCGGTGAGACTAAGAGGGGCGGTAGGGAGGCGTTGAGGAAAAAGGGTAGCTTGAGGAGGCTCCAGATTACAATTGGGTTTCACATACACTGAAGTAAAGAAATGCATCATTGCATTTGCATGATATTGAAGAAGAATCCGCTTCAATATCCATATTATACTAAAAGTCTGTGAACCGGTCTTGCTTGTGTCTTGTTTATTTGTGTATTGTGTGACACATCTTCTTCACTATTACACGAGAAGAAATTCGAGGTATGGGAGGGGGGGGTGGGTGGCAGTGACATTTTTTTCATGGTTTAGCTCATTAATTCGATTGTATCTGTGATACGGAAGTTGAGGGGGCAGTGGCATTCTTTCCATGGATTTGCTCTGTAATTCGATTGTATCTGTGATACGGAAGGTAAACTGAGCTGGGCCTCAAGAACGGGCATGATCAATTCAGCGGTTCCATGGGCAGGCAATACAACTGTAATACGTAACAAATAATAATTTGACTGTGCTTACAGCCTGGGTGTTGAATATTCCTTAGAGAAGCAAGCAAAGAATCTGTTGATAGTAAACCGAACGGGCCGCTCCTTGACGGGCAAAACAGGACAGCCGAATAGCGGGTGGTCTGCGCCTATCTAAATACCACATTTTTACCGAAAGCGAAGACGATCGTGATGTCCCAACGGGTCACGGGCCGTATAGTATTGGATAAAGGCGTGGCACTGCTATTTAGCAGAGTAGTTAATGTTGTAGAATGCGTAGGCACGTTAATTTGATGCTTCTACACAGCAGTTGAAAATGACTTGCCAAGTTAAAGAGCAGATTAGTCTACAAACAACTTATTTGCAGTGGTATCAGCTTTGCTGAGGTTTACGAATACCGCTTGTTAACCCTTCTGTATGTGCAATAATTCATGTACCAGACGAACAAGCTTCATTCTACAATGCAAACAATTACTACGCGTGCATACCAATTGCGTAAGCTGTACGGCGAGAAGAACATTACAGCGAACTTACCCAGGGATGTAGAGTGCTAGTTGAATCAAAGTTTCGAACCGTTTCAAAACTCTTGGCTTTCGCGACAGTATTAGATGTCTGCAGACCAGCTGAAATGCCCAGCTGATATCCTAGGTTTACTAGCCCATGAGAAATGAGTTAATATGTAACAGAGAGCGGATTTAAAATTTACTACTTAGAGTAACTTTTTCATTACAGAAAAGTGAACCCAGCAGATGCCATAAAAAATGACGAATGTATTACAAGATTGTTCCAAAAGTAATGCGCCATATGTTAAATTGAAAAAGTTGAAGAGCTACAAAGGTGAAAGTGGCATCATTAAAACGAGCGAACGTTTCTGCTCCAGAATTTATTATTCCATGTATCACCACCATTCTCAATGCACTTTTGCCAACGATGAAAGAGAGCGTTGATGCTTCGACCGTAAGAGTCAGCGCCTGCCAAGGTAATTTTTTTTCACGGCTGTAATTACGGTGTTGTCGGGAAAGTGCTCCCCACGCCGTGCGTCCTTCCGAGAGCCAAACAAGTGGAAGTCTGGCGGCTAAACGGTGGGTGAGACTCACATTCTGTGGTCTTCAAACCTGAGTGCTTTCTGTTGTTATCGTATTGCTGACTAAAGGTTTTCGTTTTGTTGCGATTTGGTCAGCGTGATGGTTAGAGGTGACTGTCGCCTGCGGTTTCAAGATCGAGGAGCACTTTATTTTCCCGGGCGGTGGCTGTGAATCATCGTCCGAAGCGCACTTTGTCACTTTCATCTCTGTCGCCACTTTGAAATCGGCAAACCCATCTCCTAACCGTGCGGACATCAACTGCATCGGCTTCGTAATTGTTCAGAAGGCATCTGTCAATGTTGATTGATTCAATTTTTTTCTGTATGGAGGAATTCATTGACTGATTTTTGCTTTCAACGCACGTACATGACAGATTACTGTTTTAGAGTTTCACACCTTCAATATCTGCAACAGACAGATAAAACTTTCAGGTCATAGGTGCAGAAGTTTAGTCACCCTAACAGGGCAATTTGCTACCCCCTGTGGTCTATTCGGGCGGTTTAAAATATGAGAGGCATTGCTTTCGGAACGACCCTCACCATGCGTGGCTACAGTAGTGCAACAGTTTTTTGGGCTCATCGAAATAATGGGTGATGCAAAAAAAAAATCCTACTATTTCACACATGCGGAAAATATTACAGTACAATTTAAAAATGAATTATATCTCACTCATTCGATGTTGTATGAGTAATAATTGTTAGGGTTCCGTACGCTGTGTATGATAATTGCATGACTGCCAGAGGTGGATCTTCGCATATCTTAGTAGTGATTCTGATGCTGCTGTAGCAGATGAATTACACTTGCTTGCTTGATATTTAAAAAAAATGTTGAATGCCGCTATTTCCACTCTGGAAGTGTTCTAATCCTCCCAACGCTGCTCAAATTTGTTGTTGAATAAATAGTAGGCCTACGATCTATAGCAGTATCAGCAATACGCGCCATATCGTCACGTATAACTTTATGCTGCTGCAATATACCCTCGCGGACCTAAGAGCTATTCTGAGTGCCTTTTTCCAGAGGCGATGTTGCCGCTGGCTGCAGCTCCTGTTGACGAAGTAAGTTGGTAAAGTTAGGAAGTCCCCAATTCTTGTCTATCAGTTCCGTGAAGTGGACCGCCGAACGCCGAATGGTGCTGACCCATCCCATTCTATCCCATGGGACTTCTGCCTCCCCTCGCGTTGGGGGCTACGGAAGAGACCTTCTGTACAGGCGTTTCTCTTTCTATCTCCGTCTCTTTTCGTTTTTTCGTCTCTTTACCTAGAGCGGCATGGCTGAGCGAACGACAGTATCGTATAGGGTTAGAGATGCTTTGCGCCTTATTTCCTGTCAGTAGTATCGTACTGACTCTGGGCACTTTAAGACTATTAGAACCTTCTTGAGTTCGCCTTAAACTAGGGAATTTTCGACAGAGAAGCAGAGATATAAATCATTGATAATTAGGCTGGAGGCGAGAGTATTGCTCGCAGCGCTTTTAAACCATTATCCAGTAGTAGCAACTGCTATGCTGCTGCAAGCCCTTATTAATAATTTTGGGTGCCATACTAGTACAGAGACGGACGGTCTACGGAGCCTTCAACGGCGACAGAATAGGCCTATAGGAGAACAACTAACTCAAATTTAGACTTTGGGATCCAGGACCTCCAGGCTGAAGTGCCCGATAATGAACCCGCTTCAGTACAAAATGCTATTGATTTGAAGCCAAAATACGGAAAGTAGCTGGTTAGAACAAAAATACCTGAATGTCCTGCAGTATTGTGGAACAAGCGAAAATCGTTGGGCATTAGTGCAGTCACCTTGCTTCTTTCCAAGAAAAAAACTAGCTCAAATTTAATGAAGAGAGAATCTGCAACTCCTCCTAAGCAAGACAGTTGTGTTGAGAAGCCAATATCCCTGCACGGGCTGCCACAAGCCCATCTCTCTCATTGACAGAGAACAATGATCAGTGAAATATGTTACCATGATTTGTGGCGAGATCTTCATATATTCTTTCATATTGCTGACAGATAAATGATAAAATTGGTTACTGATCTAGGTTTCTTTTGTTTCATGACGTTTACGCTTCTCTATAACCTTCATTCCAGTTCAAATGATACTAAAAAGTGCGTGTTCGACTGTTTATTGCAATTGGTGACTTGGGCGGGGCCGTTCATAACACACCTGGCCGCCAAGGGGGCTCTAGTCCAAAAAAAGTTTGGGAACCACTGTGCAGCTAAAGGGTAATACTCTCTTCACACAGAGAAATGGTTGTTTGCCTATTAAGCCAAATTATTTAACTGTAAACGATTTGTCGTTTGAATTTGCGTCAATGCACATTGTCGTTTGTGATTAAGAACTAATGAACAATAGCGTTGTGATGAACAACACTGTCTTTTGCGATTAACTACTATTGCTTTGTAGTTAAAATATTACGTCGTTAGTGATAAGAAACGAGGTGTTATTTATCGTAAAGAACATACTTTTCTGCGTGTTGTAGTTTGATCGAGTAAGACCTCTCTGCTGATAAAATATGAGTTATACTGACAATACAACCTTTGATATTATTGATCAGCACTAATATCAAAGATAATGAAAATACTGTTCGGCATCAATAACTCGCTTTTGACGGTGTTGAGTAATTTATTCACTTGATGAAACGTTTTTGTTGTTAATAATTACTTCCTTTAAAGCACTTCTGATCAATAATCTGGTAAAAAATATATAGTACTGCTGTTGACGAGCATTTCGTTTTGGGAAACATGAGTAATTGTTTGGTAATTCCCTCATCGGGATTATGATACTCCGTAGGTGGACAACTTAGCGAGAAAATATCGAAATGTGTTCATTCAGTATATAACATATTAAATTTCATAAAGTTTTTTGGAGATTCGCATTTTAGTAATCTGCTCCGTATCCTTCAAGGCAAGTTCGGCGAGGGTGACGACCCCTCCGAGCGGCGGAGCAGCGGCCGCCGTCGAGCCTTCGGTTGGTGCGGAAATCCCTCTTCCCCTTACCTTGAACATGCAGCCTGGACGCGCTAGTGCCACCATAAAGTACGGCTTATGGGGGTACATAAGCCGTACATGAATCAAACCATGCTTCCGAAATGCATAAAATATCAGTGTCATTATCATACGTGATGGCTTTCACGTCTTCATGTTTGTCATCCGAAAAACAACTCTGAGCATTTATGTGTGTAATTTTCAGGTTGTTTTTCATGAATCTTTCAGATTGCTTATTCGTTCGATGATGTGTGGAGCGTGAGGCTGGCGTTGGTCAGGCAGAAAGTTTTTGTGAGATAGATGGAGGANATAAATAAAAACACGACGTGAATTATTATATAGTACTGATTATCAAGCAAAAGGATGGACATAATGTATCACACATCGAGTCTCGGTGTTGAAGAACAAGTGTGGTGTCTCCATGCTAAAAAATGAAAGTTTCACGGGTCTGTCTGAAAGGCCTTGCAAAGCCGTGAAAGTTTCACGGGTCCAGCTAGTTGTTATAATACGAGTAGAGACGTTCTTTTGCACTGGAGCCACGATATGTATTGGCATGTTTATTAATTTGGGAAGAACATTTGGTATCAAGTCTACAACATCTTGATTGAAACGTCGATGGTATAAGTAGATATTTATTTTGTCACGAAATTGTTCTTCACTTAGTACGGTAAATTCTCTGTAGCGTTGGAAATTTTCATCAATTTCATGGAGAATACTGGTTATCAGCTCATTTACAGTGGGCCAATTTGCGGCCACATTAGCAGGCAGTGCTTTCAGCACTGCATGCAGTATGCAATGCCCATATGCAGGAGTAGAAACGATTTTTTTCCCAACTGACTAAGGACTGTTTTCAGCGGCAGTGGAATGATACGCACAGTCATGTTCTCATCTGAAGGCTCGTTTGTGCTACCATGGTTAAGATCAGTGTCCGGTAAAGACAGTGCGAAAATGTAAATAATAATGTAAGTAAATGAAAATACTGAAGAAGTTACTACACAGTGTTGATGATGTAACGCAGTTGGACCTAAAGAACTGTCTCCGTACTCCCCTCCCAGGATCCACTGCGTGGCCGACGGAGGAGGCGTCTACAAGCGCAAGTTTGACGCCTCCTTCAGCGTCGCCTCCGAACTGCTGCCATGACTGCTACGACAGCCTTAGTGGTCTACTAAACAACGTTCTGCACTGTAACCCTGTACCAGCCGTATAGTGGACTACCAAGCAGCGTTCTAATTGCGACCACTCACCACCATTGCTGGACTACCATGAAACGTCTTTTATTGTGACTCCGCACCACCTTAGTGGACTAGCAAACTACCTTCTTAATTATTGTGATGCTGCAACAGCCTCAGTGGTCTACCAAGCAAATTCCTTAATAATTGTGATCCTGCACACGCCTTAGCTAGTTGAGTAACAAGCAGCGTCTTTAATTGTGACCTCGCACCAGCCTTAGTAGACTACCAAGCAATGTCCTAATTACAACTCCTCACTAGCGTAGTTTATTTACTTAAGATTATATTTCTTTCGATTGCGGAAAATCTCCAGTAGATGCAGATCCTATTGCCAGACTTCAACAACTCATACCAAGCTTTTAATTAGACTCCGTATCGCAACAATTGATGAATTACAGCTGGTTTAATGTAAGAAAGACTGCCAATATTCCAATATTCGTGACCAGTACTCAACAACGCTTGTAGAAAACGATATAGAAAATATTGGGGGAAAAATTCATATGCAACAGTAGAGTTAAGTTTATCTTTATTTTTCGGGTTTTGAGTTAAATTTCATGTTAAATGAGAGGCTGAATTAGTTTCCGGTAAAAGGACTGCTGTGCCCATATGGAGCCCTCTGAAGTTTGAGCAAGTGGCCTCCTCGTTGTGGCTTGTGGCAACAAGCTGTAAAGATAAACATAGGAGACCTATAAGTAATCAATGTAATTGACGTTTCAATTAA
>LQNS02278097.1:11133017-11149900 GCA_001587735.2 Parhyale hawaiensis
TGATAAAACCCGCTCAAATAACTTTGTGCGTTTATTCTTCTTGCTATTTATGGATGGTAGTTAGTATTAAAGTTGTAATCAAGGTGAGAGAGAATGAGCGCGGGCTATTTGAGTGAAAGTGGCTGTAAATACCTTACGTAAACTATATGCCCATAGAATCTAAACTTGAAACTGTTAATAACAAACAAAACAATAAAAAACTAACGTGCACCTGGAACCTACACATGAAAATGTGTACTCATACATATCCGGGGGGTGAATGAGAGTCCGTGTACTAAAGTATTGGGTGGGTAGAGAAAAGAGTGTATAGATTTTGTCTCTGGTTTTAGCCAATTAAGCATCTGTACGTTTCCCACCCAAAGGGTGAGTTCACACGTCAGTCATATCAACGCGTTCGCTCATCCAGTTGTCCGAATATCTTACTGTGCCCCGGAAATTGTAGAAAAGCGCAAAATTTTGCGAGTTTGTTTTCACACCTAATTTGAAGATATATCCGTAACTTGCCTAGTGAGACTTTCAGAAGAAACGGATTTGGCATTTTAACATTTCAATAACATTTTGTGGCCCACCCAAAGTTGTGCTAACAACAACGCTACAAAATATACGCATGAGTGGACTCGTTGAGATGAATGACGTGTGAACTCGGCCTAAGAGGGTTGACTCCGGTGATTGGTTGTGACGACCTGTGACGTCATCCATTTTTGGTTATGGTCATGTGATGACATAACTTTATGTTATTTGAGAACTGGAACTATCAGCACCAAAAAGGTTAAGAATAGCGATTGTTTACGTTTGAAACAATGGCCGAACTAGAACTGATACCCAGAAAGCCAGTGATGTTTAGGTCCCTGTCTTTATGGACGACTGCCATGTACGGAAATACGGTATGGATCCACTGTAGTAGGATGAAGTAATAAAGTACGTGCTGGCATATTTTTTATATTTATTGAAGTATCGGGTGTAAGAATTTCAAAGCTGCCCTCTGTTTTTGCGTACACAAAAGTCAAACAAACGAAGCTCTCAAATTTTTTCACAGGGACTTGCATATGAGACACTAAGCTCAAACTTTGGCGCCACATACTGTACTCTTCTTGATATTACACTTTTTTTCTAAGTACAGCATTAGAAAAAATCTGAGAATTTTTTTATTCCACTATGGCTCCAGGTATCGAACACTGAACCTAAATATTAGCATCTGATAGTTTTATTAAAATATGTTCAAATACGTGAACTGCTGATAGGGAATAAATCATTAATTAGTTACTCTGGAACGTCAATGTAACGCACACTGAACACCACCAACGCCAAGTAGTCTAATGATTCTAATGAACATTATTATAATGTTCATATAATCGGGGTGTATCGGTGAAACTACCGGCCTAACTTACTGCATCCTTCGTTTACCCTGTTACAAGGAATCTGTTGGGACACAAGACGCCTATCGGCCAATCGATAGCTCCAACTTAGGTTAAATTACGGAAAGCTGAAGCTGTAATATAACTTAAGTAATAAATCCATTGATGTTCTCTTACGCTGCAGTACAGGTAATGAACAAAATTATATATCTATTACGTGCATGGCATAATAAGTTCGTGGTATGCATGCGTAACAACCCTATACAGGGTGTTTTTATTTTGTGCGGACAAATTTAAACCATAGATAGAACAAATGAAAATAATTCGATTTTCGCTATATATAGTGGTGAAAGGCCCAAAACTCCTTTGTTTTCGAGTTATAATGACTCAAAGAAATTTAAAGCTCTAAGTAGGATTCTACGTGATATGAGAACAAATGTATGTAAAATTATAATTATATAGATGTATCATATGATAATTGTATGCATCATACATATAATTAAAGATGCTCGCAATAATAGAATCTACATGTAGTAACGAAATCAGAATGACTGGTATGACTAAGACACATACATTATATAAAATTTCAACTATAAATTCACTAAGGAATGTATGGAAAATAGGACAGCTGGCAAGCTCGGGCGGCCATGTAACGTAAGGATGGCGACACAGGATGTGTCTACAAGCTATAGAAATCGGCCGCCATGACAGAAGACAAGGCTGCCCTGATATGCCAGTGGGAACATGACACGGTATCACTCATACGCAGTGGTCATGTGAACATGGATCAGAAAAATCTTAGTGGTACTTAGTAAATCAACGTCAGAAACCGTTGGTTGGAGTTATGAACATGTGTTGGTCTTCTCAGGCACTCGTAGCTCAATATTAGATGATAATAATAATAATAACGCAGATGATTACGGAAAGTAGTTAAATCATAATTATAATGTACGGTTAAGCGCTAATATATGTGAATGTAGAGAGCTCATTCTAGAAAACCATATTCCAGAAACACATAGTCTGGTTTAAATAAAGAATAAGATTTAATTTGAGCCTGTCATCTTTGGAGGCGAAGAACGCAAGTCGTAAAGCTGTGGCACTTGAGTCGGTGTCTGTTACCATCGAAAATTGCCAGGCCATGAAACGGATTAAGATAATAAAAATTATTTAGCTACGTATGGCAAATTCTTTCATTTTGAGAAAGCTGTAAGTCAATGTTCCAGTAAGCAGTTAGAGCTCGTCAGTGGATAAGTTTGTCGAGTTTGGCGTACTGCTATGAGAACACGGATATGTGTTGGGATTTTGTGAGGAGGGAAAAAAAGCATTAAATCTGTTATATGCTTTTGTAGGCAGAAAAACTAAGTGTCTTGTGGTACACGTGTTGATGTTAAGGCCATAAAGCTAATAGCCAAGTCTGCATGTGTTCATACATACATTCTGGAGCACGAAAATATAACTAAGCAAAAATTGAGTGAGAAGTGTTAGCAACCTCTTTCTTCATGTAGGTCGGTTTGGTATCCAAGGTGCGGTATGTCAATGTCTAAGAAGACAAACATGGAAGGGCCATCTGGAAGGCTAGAAAGGAACACTTGAGGTTCGAAAATATTCAGTTTCGCAGTGAAATGACATGGAAATTAATGGGAACACATGAACTTGGGACGATGCGATTGGTTGAAAGGAACTGGCGGGTAAAGCAACATGCAGGGACTGGCCAATGTGAGACACGCTCCAAAAATCGTCGCTTGGGATTGGTAGACTTGAGGAAATTTGGACGGCCGTCATGTGGGGTCTTTAGGAGGAGACGCCTTTGTTGTAGGCAAAGGTTGGTAAAGAATTTGAAGGAGGTTCAGTTTGTGAATCCGGTGAGTGCAGGACTGCCGTATCTGTCCCCTGTAGGCGCATTTCTACGTGAAACAAGACGGGAAGACAAAGGCTGGCTATCACTCAGTCAACTCATGGTTTAGCAAAAGAATTGATAAATATCGCAACATTTGCCAGCTTGCTACAAGGCAGCAAGTAAAAGAAAGTATATTAATACACTAATGGCAGCTGATTCACTCTTAAAAAAATTATCTCCATATTGTAAGAGTGTACTCTTAAAAGAAAAGTTTTTATCACTTCACTTGTAAGCAACCTAAGGCGCTGTAAAAGCGTACGAATAACTTTCATCGAAGTGCAGTGCCTGCTGCGATGAGTCAATGTTGTGGATGAGGATAACTTATTTTGTAAAGAAAGACTGCAGAGACTTGGGCAATTACATTCAATCGAATGATATATTGAAATAAAGAATGTCCCGCGTTCCCAATTCAAATATAAACTAATATCATTGTTTTTAAAGGATAAACGAGCACCTAAGCAATATTGTTTTTTGTGTTAACGCCAGACAGGTCATGTGCTAAATTTGTCAATTTGAATGTAAATACTGAATTTATTTACCAAAATAGAGCATAAGTCAGTCAAGCATTTATTGGGACCGCGGAAGTCAATTTATTTGCATTACTCTCATAGGGGAAATTTTGTTGGTACAGGAGGGAAAGCGAAAAAAAAATAACAACAATAATCCTGTGGAAAATTTTTTGAATTTGGATGAGCTTGGATGTGTGCTAAAAATTTGCTGTCTGATGCTACCAATTTTATTTCTGGTCAAAGGCTCCCGCTTTGACGTTCGTATTTCATTGATGTGTTAAGTTGTTTGTCTTTAAATTGGGATTGTTCAGGCTACACATACAATGACAGTGTCAACTGGACCATCATCCAAACAAATTGTGCTTTGATTTAGAGAGATTCATGTCAAACATCATATATATATATATATATATTTGCTTACTTGTGCGCTTATTTGCTTCTATATATATATATATATATATACCCTATTCATAAAAAAATTAACCATCAACATATATGCATGCAGACGCGATTTTCGTAACAACCTGCGCGCCAAAGTTGGCGCTAAATTTGATAGTTCAGCACGTTTTCCGACCACATTCCCGGCCACGCTTTTGCACTGAATCGATTTTGATGATAATTTGGGCGAATGACTTTAGGATTGTTAAGCTTGAGCCCAATGCTGATTGTTGTGAATGTTAAAAACACCACCGCGAGGAAAAACGTTTCGTCTGTGTACAAAATCAGTTTGGAGAAGTTGGGATCCCTTGGAATCCTTGGTTCGCTGCTGCAAGAACAACTCTGAAATTGTGCACGAGGTCCAAACTTTGGCAGCAGCAGCTCTTTCATTTTTTTTTTTTATCGACACGGATGTAAACACTGACGACGTAGTGTCCGCCATACAGTAGTGTGATTACGTTAAATGCTAAGTTTGAAACTGCTGATTTTTTCCTTATCATAAAATACTTGCAGTTTTTATTGCAAAAATATTGGGAACTGCTTTGGTGGTGTCGGAAACGTGCTGAACTATCAAAACTAGTTCTAACATTGGCGCGCACGTACGTAGTATGCTACTTAAAGCTTCAAATTTCTTTACTTCTTTATAGCTCGAAAACAAAGGATTTTTGGGCATTTCATTACTCATGAAAATCGATTTATCTTGAATTTTTCTACCAATGGCTGAAATTTATCTACACAAAATAGAAACACCCTGTATATAGCTAAGTAACACGTACAATAATATTTTGATTAAATATCACATTAGTTTCTTATTGTTATAATCTTATTATTATGTTATATGTTTACATTATACACAGTAGAATAGAGCGTACGATATAATTAGCGTTTATTTCATTCATAACAGATGTCTCTGGTACAAATAGTAGGTGATAAATACTCAAACATGTAAACAAAATAATATTGAGTAAATAGTACAATTCGAGGGAGTGTAGTGACAAGTGCGCTAAGCCCAAAAGTGGTAAAATTCGTTGATTTCTTGAAGCAGTGTAAGAGTTACAGCAACTGTTCTATCTTGGGCCATAGCGCCACTTGGCATATCAAGCGAAAAGCAGCAATTACAGTGATACGAGTTACAGTACTCATCATATTGTATTGAGTTACAAATGCAGAAATATACAGGCTTACATCAGCTAGTATATTTTACTGAGTTAAAGCGCTAGTAGAAATAAACTGGATTATAGTAGCGGTCATAATTTACTGAGTTACAGTTCTTGCGTTGTTAGAGAAATACATATATCTTACTAGGCATATATGAGTATAGGTTACCGAGTTAAAGCAGTTACGTGTTTAAACGGAGTTTCGAAACTCCTCGTATTGACTGAGTTACAACAGCTTCATTACAGACCGAAAACTCATTAATTATATTACACGGTATATTCCACAGGTTAAAATTTATAATTTATAATTCAAATTTACTGGATTGTAGCGCTTGTATCTTTGTATGGGATTTATATCACTACGAATCATAAAGGTGGAGTACAAGAAGCAGTTTCTTTACAATCCTGCAGGAAAAGATAGGCTATGAAACGGGAAAAATCCTCCAGATAACTTTAAATAATGGAAAAACTGTGAAAGCTATTGCAGTGCTGACTCCCATTATCGTTGCATATTGCTTCCAGTTCTGTTACACCTGCTGTTATTTTAGATACATATAATGTATCTATTTCGTACATGTACACACACATACATCGAGGGTCAATTAAGTCATTACAATTTCGTAAAGTCTTTTCAAGAAAGTGCAATTGCACTTGTTGGACATCCGATATGCATGTACAGTGTATGCAATAGATAAAAGTTTATTGTCTCTAAAAATATCTAGTTCTTATATTGAAGATCACAGTGACTACTGTCGTCCATATATTTTTATAAAAAAATAAAGGGGTTATAGGACCAGGTTCACACGTAAATATAGATATCAATCATGTCGTAATGGAGTGTTTTGATCTATGGCAACGCGTGGTTACAGATGCATGAAATAATTCTTTTGTGTGTGTCCAACTATATGCATGTTTTCTTTCCGCGCTTTGAGTTAGTCTTGTTATCGTGATCATCACGCCGAGTATAATTCAAACATTAGCTAAGCAGGTAGTTTATTGTCACATTACGAGACAAAATTCATACCTTATTGCATATATTAGCTGTAGGTGTTCAATGTATAATTATCAGCATAATTTCCCAATTATTGATAGATACATGTAGTATATGTGTGGTGACCGTGTAACGTGCGTGTACATAGCCACGTCTGCGCCTCGAAAGGCTAAGACTGCATGACTGCCAGCCAACCGCATAATGATCACAGTCGACAGAGCGTTGCCATGTCCACGAGATACAGGGCTATATACGTCGAAGGATATACGTAAGTTTCTGCTAGAGCTCTTGCTTCTTTCGCAAATGTTTTTCGAATGTCTTAAGGAGAGATTATTGCTCACTTCTCATTTATAAAGTTGCACGTTGTTTTAGGATATATTTTCGAGCAATTGGTTTAGCAGATTTTTTTTGAAAGCATCTTTTTTTTGTGTGCGGAATGTACTCTATGTAATAATATCCTGCCAGTTATTACAAGCCTGCGCTACAACAGGTGACTCTCCTACAGCTGTATGTCATTCTTGTAGTAGTGTAAAAAGAAAGAGTATGTATGTGAACAAAAATATAGGGTTCGTGCATAATAATCCAAAATTTATGCATAAAAGAAAAAGTTTGCACTCTAAAGTAAAGAGTTTGTTTGAAATAGAGTTTGTTTATAAATAGAAAATACATGTGCATAAAAATAGAGTGTTTGCCAGCAACTCTCTAGTTCTACGACTTAAAAAATGAAAAGTTGGGAAACATCAACAAGAACAAGCTACATGTAGTAGTAATTAAGCTCTAACAATGTTGTTGTCGTATAAGGTAATCAACAAACATTACACTACATAGCTATCTCAAAATGACATGACGAACATTGACAGTCTCGTCTGCCTGCGGCTGTTCTCCTTTCACAAAGAAAGGTAAATGACGAAACTCAAAGTACAGGCCACACTTAGCCGATCATCAACATATTTATGTTACCTTATGTGCCAATCAACCGCCAGTGTCGACATGTTCTCTGGGAAGAGAAAGGGCTTTGATCCCTGCAATAGTAACACCTGTGAATCATGTGAACTGACTCGCAACTGAGAAATCTACTTAACAAAAGAGAATGAGTTATGTTTTTTGTAGTCATTAGTATTATTAAAATTGAATCTCCGGGAGTCAAGTGACCGGTACTGACAATAATAACAAAGCGTAACGCTATTACACCTCTTCAAGGGCTTGTTTTCCCGAATAAATCCTCCAATAGGACATAGCACCATTGTGGCAAAGTAACAGTCAGAATAAAATAGGGTTATGCGACCCTTGGCCGCCCGATGCGCAGCTATAAGAAGGGTCACATGGCAAGTTGTAAACAGTGTGGAGTTACTAGCAGAAGTTATGAAAATTATCCATGCACTTTAGTCACTCATGAAGACCTTGTTGAAACGTTCGTTGATCCTCTTGTCTGACCGTAGTGGTCTTAACTTCCCTCCATCTCCTGCAAAATCATACAATACAATGTTATTTCTTCTTAGCACCATGCACCGAAAAAAAGGAAGAATCCACACATAGAGGAATATGGAGCGTGTGCAAAATTTTGGTTATGAGTGGTTGCGAAATAAAAAAATTAGCGTATCAGGTGGACCCGCGAAACGTTGACTTTATTAGCATAGCAATGCCGAATTACTCTAAAATTCGAAAAACTCCATGCGAGATATATTAAGAACAGCTTCATCGCTAATGTTTCCTACGCTCCCGTCTGTTTGGACCCGCGGAACTCTCACCGTAGCCAGCTAGTAACAATGAAGATTGTACCAGTTTTAATACAAGAAAGCTCATGCTTATAACAATTAATGGGGCCTTACCCAGTTGCAGCAGACTGCTGACCCCAGTATCATAGTGACATAGTAAATACGTTAGCTTAATTTGGAAATCGTGACGCACGCCTGATAGGTATAGGTTCGTAGGGATAGGAACAAGCTTATTACTATACAGATGTCCCATTAAAATAAGTGCCATACTTCATTGCAGGCTTATTTAAATAATAATAATGTAGATTTAGAGACACAATGCCAAAGTATTATGCAATACAAGGAAGGTTTCCGATAAAGTCAGTGTAGTGAAACATTTTGAAGCAGACTGAAGGAGTTATGTAACTTGATGTATTTTGAACCAATTTCTAGCATGTCACGCTTTATTGCAGGTGTCTAAAATGTTCAGTTTAGGTGAAGAAAACGAGCTTTATTCCTTGTACCAATATATAAATCAAACAATGAAATAGAGAGAACAATTAGAACATGACATACGTGTCTGCTGTACTTACACTATGTGAAAATTGTTTACTTTAATTATCGACGTGTAGTCGTTGTTTTAAAATGACTTTGAAATGTCTCTCATCCGTTGGATCAGTTAGCCCTTTAATTTCAGCAGATGTCATCAACCTAGCAGCGCTTTGAATTTTCTGCCATAGAGTCTCCTTCGATGAAAAACTGAACACCTCAATAATACACCTTCCTCTTCAAGATAGACCGCAGATGTTGCATGGGGTTGAGTTCAGGAGAAGCAGGGAGCCGTCATGAGATGTTCGCCTCATTGAGATCTAGGCTATGTATTCAGTAACGCCTTGGTGGCCTTGGCGGAATACGATGCCGCATGATTATGCATGAACATCTGCTGACGTCGGCATGTAAGTGGTAGGTCTTCCAACCATGGCTCTAGGTTTTCTTCCAGAAACAGGTAGTAACTCATTTGCATGTGATTTTATCACCTTCCGGCACTCGAAATAGTCCTACACTCTCGCCACAAATGATCACTGACCAGACCATTACTTCACCCCTCCCTGCTGACGCCGAAGTCCAGTAGGACGAAGTTCTCCAAAAGGTAGCCGAAGCTTGGTTCAACTGTCGGGTCCATCCAAGGTAGCTCGAGCCCATCTTTGAAAAGGACATTGCAGAAGTTGCTCTTAATGTCTTTCTTTACCCATGCGATGCGTTTCTTCTAGTGAGACCTGTTCAGAAGGGGGCTGGGCATGGATTTAACATTTTTAGCCACCTCTTTGAGAATCCTGCAGCGGGTAATTTTCGACACAGGCATATTCCCGGCACCTTCGAATAAGGCAGCACTTGTTCCGAAATTTCGTATTCTCCGCACTTCCTTCGTGGTTATCGTTCTTCGCTTGCCTTTATGTCCTTCCCGATCTTGATGACATGGTTCTTTTCGTAGGACTTCTATGTCTTTGGGTTCCGTCAAAGTACTCTAGCTAACTCCACCATAGAAACACCATAATGCAAGCCCTTCGATTATCAGTTTTTCTCTGCAGCATCTTGTCACACATGCAATAAAGCATGACACGTGAGAAATTGAGCCACAGTACCTAGGATCACGTAACTCGGCGGTTGCTGCATCAATCTTCTTGAAAATGTATCACTAGTGACTTTGGTGGAAACATACCTTGTGTTGGGTATCCCTTTAGTATCGTGTCTGTAAACATGGATTATTTTTAAAAATTAAACTACGATAGAGCACGACGCGTACTTTAACTAGAGAGGGACTATATGGCAGGGGACATGTAAGTCTCATTTGACCATTTATGGACCACAATGAGCATCAATTTTCGTAGGAATAGCACTGTTAGAAAGTGGACTTTCGGAACCTTACTGATAGAGGGTTAAATTTTGCACCCTTGTTTGTGGCAACTGCCGCACAAATTTAAGTCACACTGTGGTCATTTGAGGCCGACAAAACTTGTCACGCGTCCGAGGGCTTAGTTCCTGACTTCTATACGACAGAAAAGTGCACAACTTGTGGGTTCCAATCATGCACTCCACACTTGAAGTGATATACGAAAAATTTACAACTTTTACAATAGTGTAGGTGACACGACAGCTATAGTAAAAGCAGCGTAAGGAGTCTGATGGGCTTGGCTAAGAACCCGAAGCAACTTTGACAAATCTCACTTAAGCCCGTGGTATAACTTGTCTCAATAGATAAAATTATATTTATATTCGAATACTTGAAGTGCATTATTCAATAGATTAGATTTGGCACTGCTGCGTTCAGTTCAGCCCCTCCCCTAAAAGACTGCTTACACTGGTTTGACTATTATATTGTAGCAAACCTTTTTGTCTGCACGCGGGGCTATTAAATTTACACAGCAGCTGCAAGACGTCTGGGCACAATGTACGTTATCAGGGAAACAAAAGACTACGATGTAAACCCGCCTTTATATCTACCACCCAATCGGAAATTTATAGGCATTTATCGGCGGCCTAAAAGTAAATAGTGAGCGGTATTGGATATCTGATAAATATATGCCTACGAATTTCCAATAAGGCAGTTCTTGGCTGTGCCACCATTATAGAACAAATGTACGTAAGCATATGATAAGAACATTCGAAAGGTATTGGAATTAACGTGATGGCGTCTCATCACACGCGGGCTTACATCGAGGCTTGCAAGGGCTCGACTGTCACAAACGACTACCCTGTCTCAATTTGTGTTCAGTAAAACGAAGACATGAACGTTTCACTAGCAAATGCATTTCAAAATATCTGGAACACATCACAGGAAATGTTTATACTGTAATTTTCTTAAAGATCCGTCCACAATATTTTGAGTTATGTCTTGACAAACACTGCGACAAACATATAGTTAAACACACAAGCAACGAATCGATCGTCGCCAAAATTTAGTCATTTGTGTCTCCTAACATTTCCAACAATTTTACTTAATATTGTAGGCGTACTTGTGAACCTGTTGTGTTCTTAAATAGAAAGTGTTTTATTTGATTTAAATTTGCACAAATGTCGTGAAAATACGTCTATATCTCTTTGAGTTATGTTACCAAGATAACGAGAGGCAGACAAAAAAACGGTTGAATCGATCTTCACCAAAAGTTAATCATCTGTTCCTATCAAATGCCTAAAAATCCATGAAAACTTCGTAAAGATACTTCCACAACTTATTGAGTTAATTTGGTGGGCGGTGCCTCAGTATGGCACGAGACCGAAGAGGACCCGAACTTCTTCCAGCAAGATCCAATAAGGCAAACAGCAACAACACGAACACTCAAACAGACAGACAAACTCGACAAAACATAACCTCGATGGTGGAGATAATAATGCTTTAATACCAAGAAAAAGAAATAACGATTCGAATCTGCCAATTTGTGGTTCTACAGTAATCTTCCTAGGAAATCCTGCAATGTTACAAGCCGGAGGAAGCGACTCCCTCAAATTGTTAAAGAAGACCTTATCTCAATAACTTACCGTTTGACAATTTAATCCTACTACATATTGGGATACTCCGCCTGTTGCAAATTAAAGGTCTCATCAGAAGAAATTAGCCCGGAGCACCCTAAATCCCTCTCTGCAATGCTGCAATTTGGAAAGGAGATCATCGTACTTTGAGAATTAAGATTCTGCCTCTTGTTCTTACCGTGAGGCAACGTGGTTGGTGGCCCAGCAAGTACGTAGACCTTTCGTGGAGCTTTGTCGGGCCCAACTTGACTGGACCTCTTCTTGTAGTACAACTTCGGCGCAATAAGGATGAGCAGACAGTCCAGCAAATACTCCAGGAGCTCGAAGCAGGTGATCAGCGAACAGCCAATGAACAATGCCAGACTTCCGCCAATGTTTGCCGTTAGAGTGAAGCACTGCCCAGTGAAACACAGATCGTTCTGAGATTACTAGCTACTTGCATTGATATAAGTGACAAGGGCCCAAGCAGAAGTTTTGATCCATACAGCACGAGTAAGCACTATATAATAGCGACTTGGACAAGATCGTATTTAAACAGTGCCATTCTGCCACCTAAAATTGCCACGAGGATGAATCGAAGCACATACATTGGTATAGTACTGAGACGTTTTGCAGTAGTACATTTAGCACTTGGAACTTAATCAGTGACATAGACAAAAGTTGTGTGAATTACCCAAGTGAGACGCGTCGCAATGACATATAAAAAAATTGTGAATATAGTCAAGATTGGACCTATATACAGCACCAACTAGAGTGCACTCTGAGAGCGCCTACATACGTCCGCCAAGCATGGCAACGGTAACAAAACCGTGATTTTCCTTGTATCAATATCAAAATCTAATCATTTGTGCCTTTTGACAGTTTCAACAGTTTCTGTAATTTTCTGAAGATCCGTTTATAACTTTTTTGAGTTGTGCTGCTGACAAACATCATAGCAAACATAAGTCAAACACATAAATGAATCAACCGATCATCACCAAAATTTAATCACATATGTCTTTCCACATTACTAACAAGTCCTGTAAATTTCATTAAGATCCATCCATAACTTTTTGAGTAATTATGCTAACAATCATAAAATCAAACACAGTGACAAATAAACGAACGAACAGATCATCACGAAAATGTGGTCATATCCTCTTCGTAATATACCTAATATCTCATGTAATTTTCGTGAAAATTCATCCATAATTTTTTGAGTTGTGGTATTAAAAGAAAATAGGCAGACAAGCAGATGAGAGGATTTTTACCAAAAGTTAATAATCTGTTACCGTTAACATGCCTAATAATCCCTGTAAATTTCGTAAGGAGCAGTTTGTAACTTTTTGAGTAATCTTGGTGAAAGACAAAGAGACAAACAAACACAACAAAAACATTACTTAATTGGCGGAGATAATATATATAAACTTATTATTGCGATTTTAACACGATCCTGTATTTAGCCGTTCGCTCGGTAGTAAGGGTGAACTGCAAAAATATAACAAGTAAACAAATGTTCGCTTCAACTTAGCCCTATCAGTATTTTCTCCTCCGTAAAAAGACAAGAGGACAAAGAATTCTTCCAGCCTTGTATCAATATATTAGCAAATGATTACAGTCTTCTTACGATCAAGGTATATTGTAACAAGCTAATATTTCAAATAAGGTATAATACAGTGTAATAACTTTGACTCTCACACCATTTCAGTGTTACCACTAATGCATAATCACACTTTTGAAACAGAACATAAAATTAGAGATTGTCATCTAGTTTCAAAAGTNGATTGCAGTCTTCTTACGATCAAGGTAATTGTAACAAGCTAATATTTCAAATAAGGTATAATACAGTGTAATAACTTTGACTCTCACACCATTTCAGTGTTACCACTAATGCATAATCACACTTTTGAAACAGAACATAAAATTCGAGATTGTCATCTAGTTTCAAAAGTAAGTAGTCACATGTGATTATGAAAAAATACATAGGTTTGTTGCTGTCACCTTTCGGACGCAAGTTTAACCAAAGGAATCTGTTTTCACAACAATTCTAAGTTGTAACCGTGTCAACACAAGTTCGCCATTGCAGTAGCCCTCTGATGTTCTTCTTGTTGCAGTCTTTGGCAATTTTTTAGTTCGTGACGAGCGTTTTTCTAGTTAGTGACTTAGGTATTGAATGCGCTTTCCAGATTCCTTACAGAATATATTTAGTTACTATTGGCTATTTTATGTACTTTATTCCTACTGCAAGCTTTAGTGTACTCTCAGAGTGCTCTGGGAACGGACGATGGGTGATAGGTGACAGAAAAAGAATGAACATTGAATAGACATAGCGAGATGAAGGCTTCGTTGAATTAGCGAGCCAGAATAGAATACCATACCGGATCAATAGAATTTATCATTACGAAACAAGCTTGCAAAAACAAGGTAGGCACCAATAACATTTACCACACTTGATGTTTATTATGTAAATAACATAGTTCATGAACAATTAATTGATTCTTCTAGCAATCATAAATAAACCTTACTATTTAAGAGACACGTTTCAGCATCCGCTAGCTGCTAGCATGAACCAAAGTTTTAGGGACAAGCATGCATACTTATCTATGTCCATTGATAATTCAACTAGGGAGAAAAACCTTATGTATCAGTTATACTCACGGTGTAGAGCGGGATGTCTACGAAGCGCTCGTAACTGTGACTTGCCAGGTAGATGTGGAGACGCACTGTAGAGTTGTCGCAACTGTTCCAGAAAAAGATAATAGGGTAAAATTCCTGGATTCAACGCGTCACTTGTACCTACCTATATGAATTTCTAAGCATTTAACCTGTAGTAACTAAAAGGCACATCTCAAAACAGTTACTCCGGTTAGTTTTGCTCAGCGGTAATCAATGAGTCACCGGCGAGCACGAGTGAAAGTATGTTCCTTAATAACAGATCGCAAGTAGGAAAGCCACATGCACTAGTTCGTGCTGCGCACAAACGCTCGCTAGGCCCCAGAGGAGTGCACGTCTGCAACTGACCACACATTTCCAGAGCGAAATCGTCCGAGTCTCAACACTGTTAATTGACAAGCGCAACCCCCTACCGCTCATATCTAGCCCCCTCCCGTTGGGCCATCGCCCTCGCAGTAGACTGTAATCATGAGCATCGTCAAACGTAGCATCCTCACTGAGAAACGAACATCTGACCTCGAGACAAGATATTAATCACAACATTTTAGAATAGTGAATAAAACAAATTATGAGTTAATAGCGAAAACTAGACATGGCCTCATATGTAGCAGTCATTTCTTATTTCCCCCCCCCCCCTCCACCTACTGCTCATTTTTCTGAAACCACGGCCGTCTTCGGGTCAAAAGTTTCCAGTGAGGATGTGCACCCTTGCGCTGGGGCCCCAATGACACAACCGATGTAATGCGATTTTCACTGGAGACATCACGCCTCTGAGCGATAGTGTGTCCTGCGATCTGGGTTGTGTCGGTGGGGACAGTAGATTGCTGTACACGACGTTACGTTTTTTCATGCTCTAAAGTTGTTGTGTCGCAAATCGGTTGTTGCATGAAAAAAAAATATATATATATATTATCGGCCCATCTTGTACAGCAATCTACTGTCCCCACAGACGCAACCCTGATCGCACGACACGCTATCGCTTACAGGCGCCATGTGTCCCTAAAAAAACGTTATATATCGCTTGTTGTGTCAGTGGGGCCACGGGCTTATCACGTGAACAGGCCTTACATATCAAATATCAGGCCCGCTGCACAAGTTAAAACCGTAATTCATCCATTGCACAGCGGGGCCTTGATGGCCGTAAATTTTGTTAGGGAAATAATCACCATCGCTAACTAGCAACAGTACATGGACCACGTGATAGGTGTGGTCCATGCACAGTGAAATAAATTTAAGGCCATTTAGGCCAGCAAGAAAACCGCATAATATTATTATTGCACTAACCTATCGTGCAATTTTTTGTTCTACCAATACAATATTATACTAGCATTACTTTACTAACTGAAAATGCTGTGCGGCCACTGACTGAAAAAAAGCCTGCAAAACAGGGCTCTAGGAGATTCAAGCTAAAATATATAAACAAATAAGTAAAATTTGTTAACATAGGACCTAGCCCAGCCTTGCAATGGCACAGAATAAACGAATATAACTGAGCTCTTCGCTGAATGGGATTATTGCCCATTCGCGGTCTCCTTTAGACATCCGGTAAA
This sequence comes from Parhyale hawaiensis, assembly GCA_001587735.2. Classification (NCBI taxonomy): domain Eukaryota; kingdom Metazoa; phylum Arthropoda; class Malacostraca; order Amphipoda; family Hyalidae; genus Parhyale; species Parhyale hawaiensis. Next base: position 11,148,789 of record LQNS02278097.1, read on the forward strand.
TGCCTACAATATTCTGATCAGGTGGGTCATAATTACTCACAATGCTGCTGGTACTGGTAGGGTATGTAGACTACAAGAGTCAGTTTCAATATGTGTACTTATCTAGCAGTTATAGGTTTGTCACCTATTCTAGCTTCACTCTACTTTTCCTAAGGTGGTGTATGTTTAACATTTCAAATGGTACTGTTCCTACCAATGGGAGCAGCATCCTCCACTGGTACGGACCCCTCCTGCAGAAGTCCGAAACTCGTAACGACCAATGATTCTACATGCACCACCGTAATTCACTTTCTTTTATAACCCAACTTACTGAACGTCCCCGAGCTTCACGTATCCGCAACAACTGATGGTGCTTACTCGATCAACTCTTTGGCTTCGTCTTCTTCTTTTCTTCCCCAGCTATCTTTATGATTTTGATGTAATGGCAATAGCTCATAGAGGGCCGGAGTGTAAGTGACAGATGCTCTCTGGGAATGGGTCGGTTGGTCCGTCTACTATCTAATATACTGTAATCTAATCTATTAGAAAGGCATAGTAGATTCATGAGATAAAAGGGAAACCGAACTTATCCGAACACAGTCCCAACTAACCTAACCTATTCCAACTTATCCTAATATACAGTATACTCCGAGGAAGACCACATGATGTCCCGGGACCGTCACAATACCAAGGGGACGTTCGACTGGGCACCGAAATTAAGCCTTCGAGGCCAAACCTGTCCGGAATGCAAGTCAGAGGAGTTGACTTGTTACTTTAGTTGGCGTCGCAAGTGTCAGAAACAAAGCGAATACGTCGAGCCGAGTGAAAACTCCATTTTACGGAACAAGACCGACTTCCTTGAAGTCTCAAGGGTAACCGATCGAGGGCCAATTTCTGAAGCTCATTTCACTGGGTCGAAACAAGAGCACCTGTCAGCAATTTCGGACAAGTGAAACCTCCAAAGCTTAATTTCGGCGCACAATCGACCTTGCTCTGAAGCTCCTTCCTCACCTGCACGAAGGATTGCAGATATCGTCTCCGGTGTTGATGTTCTTCAAGTTCTGCACGATAGTGTAGAGCTCTCGGTTCTCCTCAGCCTCAGTCACTTCTGTGTCGTACACGGTCTCCCTGCA
>LQNS02278097.1:11198574-11219623 GCA_001587735.2 Parhyale hawaiensis
TTGGGCTCCAGACTCCCCTTGTTCGGTTCCACACTCCCATTTTTGGGTTCCAGACTCCCCTGGTTGGGATCGAGACTCCCCTGGTTGAGTTCCAGACTCCCCTGGTTGGGCTCCAGACTCCCCTCGTTTGGTTCCACACCCCCATTTTTGGGTTCTAGACTCCCCTGGTTGGGATCGAGACTCCCCTGGTTGAGTTCCAGACTCCCCTGGTTGGGCTCCAGACTCCCCTTGTTCGGTTCCACACCCCCATTTTTGGGTTCTAGACTCCCCTGGTTGGGATCGAGACTCCCCTGGTTGAGTTCCAGACTCCCCTGGTTGGGATCGAGACTCCCCTAGTTGGGTTAGGAACTCACCTGGTTGTTTGTTGGCTTCCTGCACCGTCACAAACGCCCCGAAGGTGCCATGGGACGCCAGCTGGGTCGCCACAGGAAGCGGGTTGAGGTTACACAGCGTCACGGCAGGGAACGGGAGCTTGCGCTCGTGCACCGACTGTTGAAATACGTTAAAATTTAGAGGTAATGAACCTCTCGATCACATTTTGAGTTATTTTCTGACAAACATTTTGACAAACATTAGTCAAACACACTAAAGGACGAATCGATCATCACCAAAATTAGTTCAATTGTATCTTTCAACATGTTTAAAAATGCCTAGAAATATTAGGAAGATCCATTCATAACTTAGAGACCAACAACAAAAAAAGGACGTACAGATCAATACAAAAATTTGCTCATAGTAACAACCCTAACAATTTATGAAAATTTCATTAACATCAGTCAATTACTTTCTTAGTTATGGTACGAAGAAAAAACGTAGATAAACAAACAAAAAGTTGTCTGTATTTTCACCAAATCATCTGTTCTTTCTAACATACCTAAAATCCCTGTAAACTTCGCAAAGATCCGTCCACAACTTTTTCAGTTATATCTTGGTGACAGACAAACACACAGCCAAATAAAAAACAGAAAAATTCGATGAAACCGTAACCTACTTAGGGTAGGCAAAAATACCCCTATTTTGTTATAAACAAATGTCAGCTACGAATATCTACGACTCAGAGGCAGTCATCGACAAAGTCAGATTTAGCCCGCGAGCCCCATGTTGCCGACCCCCGCATCCAATTAATCATGTTAAAATAGCGACTAGCTTTGCTAAGTATGCACTGTAGGTGGAAAACTGCTCCAAATAAATTATGTGACTATAAGAGAACGTTCGAGGCGACCGATGACCTGGCATTATTATTTCAAAAGGCTCATCTTTCCTTTTTGATATTTCATACAAGATGTTATCGACTCAATTAAGTTAAAATTAAAATGAGTCTATAATAAACCTGTAATACCATTAGCTATTCTCAGTGTTATCTCTGCATTTCGGAAAAAAAACTGCGATGAGGAGATCTTCATTTGGGAGCTCTATAAAAAAAAATTACGAGGTTGGAAATACTCATTATAAGATTTTATGTGCTCAGTATGCATTAAAGTTTTGGGTCAAAGCTTCTTTAACTCCAACTCATTTCTTTCCATTTTGTTTAGTTATATGGGTAAAATGAACCATTTTAAGACTTCTTTGATGTATGACGTTTTCGGGCAGATGCTTAGTTCTCAAGATATTTGACTTTGACGTTCTTATTGTATTTTAAGGGAAAAAACAACCAGCGCCCCATAGGAACCTAAACTAACCTAAATTAATTTAGGTTCCTATGGGCTGGCCTGTTATTTTTTGCCGTAGAAAATCAATGTGAACTTAAAAAAGTCAATTATCTCGGAAACTAAGCATCAGCCCTAAAAAACGTTATTTATGAAAAAAGTTTTAAAATAACTCATTTCACCCTTATAAGTAAATAAAAATGGAAAAAATGAGTTGCAGATTGGAGTTAAAAGCAACATGCACCAAGTTTTGGATAGGCGATAAAATTTATTTTGCCACAATTTTCTAGAATTTTCTGTTTTGCGTAAACTTTACCACAGCACAGCTTATGAAGAAGGCCTCCATCACAGTTGACATTTTTAGCGTATTTAAATTCGGTATTATTACTTTAGTTTGAACTCGAGTACACAGCACGCAAGGTACTGATATCACTCTTAATACTAGAATCACGACCTGATTAAAATAAAGTCTGATGCAGTTTTATCTTCGTCAGTTTTTAAACTGACTTCAGTAACATGCTTTAAACTAAATCGTTAGGTAGCCTAAGCCTACCTACATTGCCAATTACAGAAGACAGCAGGTGTTCCCTTCATCTCACTGAAATACTATTCTTTCATTTTTCTTAAAGGTTAAGTCATCCGCAACCAGGGGTTAAAAAAAAAATGTTTACGTGCAAGGGCTTTCTATTTCATGAATTACCTGACACTGAACTAGGCTACCGTCGGAAATCATTGATTGTTGCCATGGTTGCACTAACTACAGTGCACCACACACACTAGTGAAGCAGTCACTATTAATGTTTAATGCTTAGCTGCAGTCGACATTAAACGAGAGAAGTTTAGTTTATCGGCGAAGTTATTTAACGTTGAAACTTTGCTAAGCGTTCGTACGTCATTGCGCGTTTGACTTCAGGAAGCTATCGTCGTCTCGCTTCAGTTAATAATTATGGGCTATGTTGTAACTTCCAGTGATGGGCCCATTCGCCATTTTATATATATCTTACATGCTCTCGCCAATTGTGCCTCATTTTCCCACGCCGTATCATAGATACCGCACCGCGCTCTTCAGCTTCGAATTTATTCCTAATTTATTCCCATAGTGCGTGACAGGAAAGATATTAAATCTACAATAAAATGAAGACCGATCGTGTATTTATCTATTTGTTTGTCTGTTTATCCATTTTCTGTCACGCTTTAACAAAACAGATCGGCGGAAATTAGTTAATAATTACGGGCTATGTTGTAATTTCCAGTAACGGGCACATGCGGCCATTTGCAACCATCTACGGCTTCCTGAGGCCACCGGTGGCACCTGCCGCATGTTACAGACATCTGTGGCTTTTTACGGCCATTTTCAATTATTGTAACAGCTTATGGCCAGCGGCAGCCGCTTACTGAGCAATGCAGCCAACGCTACGCTCACAGTAACTCCATCAAAGCTGAACACGCAGGCTGACGAGACCGCTGCTGCTGAGATCAATAGTTGAAAGTTAGTCAGGCAGCAATTAGCCATTACGAGTCTGAATGTATTCAGTCAGGGTCGAGGCTTATACTTTGGGGGCTACGCTCGGAGAGCTCCGCCCGTCCGATACAAAAACTCTGGTGAACTCTGCTGCATCAATGATCAGTATATATGTACTGACCGTTATTACGTCATCATTTCTGCCACGGAGACTTGTGTAAAGATATCATCGTCTCGGTTCCCATTACATATAACCGAAATCTACACCACTCCTGAAAAATGACTGGATTAGAAAAATTTTAAGTTTAGACCTTGATTTTTTATTGCAAAATTTTTCATTGAGAGAGAGGTAGGTACTACTACTACTTCCACCTCGTCAAAGCACTTTAACAGTTTGCCCGATCTGACAAGAATTTTTTCAACACTTAATAGTCGTAAACCTGATAGTCACTTGGCACCGGCCGCCAAAAAAATAACAACCTCAGTTTTTTTTTTTTTAGCCAACATCTTTTAAAAAAGTCTCCTACCCACCTTAATTCAAGATAAGACTATACTGATTATAAGCGCTCTCAAAGGAGATGCTTCAACTGTGATTAAAAATGGACAAATAGCTCCCACACAAATGAACAAATGCATGTATAATTAAATGGACAAATGCACAAAGGTATCCGTTATGTGCTTGATTACTTGATAAGCAGACAATTAATTATTGCATAAAAGATGAGAATTGGAAGAGAATGATCTTCCGGGCATATAGGGACGCACATTATGGATTAGTTTATCTAATTACTGCTGGGTCTTTTTTTTTTTTTTGCTATCAAATTTTAGTTTTAGTATTTTTTCTTAACTTCAGGTTTTTATGATACTTATTCCATGTTTTTTATATTTGTCATGTCTGAAAGTGCTGTCGTGAATTTATGCATTTTTCATGTTTTATGTGTTTGAATGTAGTTAGGTATCTTCAGCTTCAATTATTCGTTTTGGTTAACGTGTTTTCCTTTTCTATTTTAATATTTTGATGGTTCATGCGCATGTGTATGTCATTTCACACGTGTGTATATGGATCTTATGTTAAATTTTTATGCGTTTTCATATTATTAATATATTTTATTCATTTTTGACATGTTACGCCTACTCTTTATGCTCCGTGTTTTTTTTTTTTATGTCTTTCATGTAGACTATATCCGTCTTAGCTTTTTATTTGTTTTCTTTCTTCATTATTATTGCATAATGTTAGGTTTTGTGTATTATATGTGCATCAAGAACGCATGTTATTTAATTTTATGTTTTTCGAGCTACTGATTCGTTAATCGCAGTATTACATATTATCACCCACGAACGAAGTGAAAGAGGTGATGATGTTTTCGTTGACGAGTCAAGTTTGTTAAAATATATTTGCCTGCCGAATGAGTTAAGCAATCTTCATAATTGCTTGCAGGGAATTTGGTAGGTTGACCTAGATATAACCCATGACAAAAAACTAGGCTTAGCTGGCCATCAAAAATGACAGAGTTTAATTTCCCTCCACTGCAGCGAATTTACCTCCAACGAGGCAGATCGTCTTAATCCACGAGGAGTTCGATATTTTTCTGTTATTGATATGAGATCTGATTGGGGCTATGCGCTAGCGTTGTTGGACAGAGCAACCATATGAGAAACTATAATTAGCTGGCCATCAAAAATGACTTCGTTGAATTTGCCCCCACCGCGGGTGATGGTTTTACGCCTCGAGGCGTTCTATTTTTCCTATGTTATTATTGAAGAGATAATCTCTGGGAATGGGGCTGTGCCCCAGCCTTATTTATCAAAAATGACTTCGTAGAATTTGCCCCTACCGCGGTTAATGGTCTGACGCTACGAGGCGTTCTAGTGTTTTACAGGTGTTGAGGCGGATATAATGTGCTTGATCTGCTTCTAATTTTTTTAGTGTTCTTACGGTATTTCCATCTTTTATTTACATTTTTGTTCTTTATTTAAGCTGTTGTGTTTTCAAGGTTAGAATTTTTACTAACACTCAGTATATTCTGATGTTTGGACGGTTGCCAAGCGTCACACGCGCACACAGTTTGCAGTATCCACGCATAGTACAGAACCCTCTTGCCAACTGCATTGATCTAACTCGATGGAATGCTGCTTTGCATTTGTTAAGCGGCAAGTGAAATATCGTGAGCCCTTTTATTCGGTTCATTTCCTAGCTCGGAAAAAACTGGACCATAAAAAAAGCTGCACCAACTGTGAATATTAGTTACTCCATAAAAAATATAAACATTCATTTTATTTGTTGTATTAGTACAAACAGAAAAGACTTTTCTTTCATGGCAGTTCGCAGCGCTGAAAATTATTATTATTATTTTACTTATTTTACTTTCAGGAAGAATTCTTATGAGATATGCCCAATTTCAAATGATTGTAACTTCGTAACAAATACAGGTATTTTATGTTTGTTTGCTACATTACATTACAAATATTTTCTCTCCGTCGTCGGCAATCGTAACGGCAAAAAATAATTATTTCGTTATCGAATTGCAATCTGCACTGTGCTGCCAATTTCCTTATTTAGTGCGCATTACCACCAGGTAGCTTCGAAAATAAAAACCCAAAGAAATAACTTACTTTAGTCTCTAGAAGTATGTCGACGGCGTTGATTGATGATCGTTAAGTTTACAAACCAGTGGGTTTTTGTTTACCTGCTATGCTGGTAATAATAACATTCAAAATACTGGATAACATATCTAATGATGGAGCAAAAATGTGCTTTTCTTGTGCCCAGAGCATACGTAACAGTAGCAAGTACTTGTAGGTATGCGCATACGGTAACGTTGACGACGATAAAAAAAATTAAATAAGTCATGTCGCCAGAGATACAATATGTGGAAGTAGCTGCTTCGAACTGAGTAAAGAAATTAGCATTTCTCAACAAATTCACACTGAGGCTGGCAATACAAAGCCAACAAAAATACGAAACATTCTACTCTCAACTACCCACATTACTCCTGATCATGCTTCGAATAGCTCTACTTCTACTTCAGGTCAAGGAATAGTTATTTCATAGAACAGTAGCATCTTAGTACAAGTCGCTAAGTATACTTACGTCTACAAAAGTAGCTTTAGGGTAGCGGCGATATTCCCTCACAATGTAGACCAAGTGGATGATACACACAATGAGGCAGATGAGGAAAATTATAATCCATACGATCTTCCTGCACAAGTTTACGGACCTGCACGCAGGAAAGTAAATAATATAATTAATGATATATGATCGATGCTCCCATTGCTTGATGTCCGATTTCATGCATCGAGTAAGATGAGCACCGTCACTTCCCCATCGGCAGATAAAAGGTAAAGTCATCTTTAACTACACCCTCTACTGGGAAACCCAATCGCACTGGCTCGTGCGGCAGATATTGGCCAACTGGCCCCAGAGGAGTAAGTACAGCTGCAGCCGATAATTGTTCGCTGAGAATTATGGTGCATTTAGAGGAAGGTTCATCGACCCACCACTCCCCTACCCTAAGGTAAGTACCCCCACGATAGCTGTGCACACGAACCAAATTTGCTGATTCAGCGATGAGCGCCGTGGCAAAGACCGCTCACCTGGCCTGGGGATCGTTCTCGTGACCTTCAGTACAACTGTGAGGCACGCAGGGTCCGCTGCTACCGTGGGTTTTGATATTGAATATTCAACAGAAATTAAGAAGAACTGACAATTGAAATCAGCTCTTACATGCACTGGGGTAATAAAAATTCGCTGATGGATCATCCTTTATGCTTAGGCTACGACCCAAAGGGGAAGAACCAGCATTGTGACTCTGTATAAGCAATGTGGCGTGCATAAGGTCACCTGGACCTCGTCCGAAAGCGCCTAGCATTACTCAAGGTAAGGTAAAAACTGCAGGTCTTCAAAAAGTACACCGTATCCCATTTCTATCCAAAATGGAGATGGGATACCTGGTGGAGGTATCGTTGCTGATACCTTGACCAAGGCGGAATTCCTCTCGGCTTACTTCGATTGGAGTTGGAGACAGAGCTGAGATGTGTAATGATTGCCTCATGGATGTCATCCTGTGCCTCGTTTAACGTCTTTGGCATTCAGATCTAGCACTATCAGAGTGCTTCTTCACAACCTAGACCCATGTGGTGATGTGAACCCGGTCGGCATGTTTCCTCTATTTTACAAGCAACGTGCTGGCGTTCTCGCCCCCAAGCTGGAAGTAATCTTCTAGCCACTGATATGATTGGAAACTTTTCCCATTGTTGGTGTACTGGGAATATTACCTCCATTCTCAATGTTTCAGTGTTGCCAAATATCACCCACTACCGACCAATAACACCGACACCCATTTTGTCGAAGGTGTTTGGGAATCTGGTGGCTTGTAAGCTCGGTAATTTTTCTGACATTGCTAGACCGCTGCCCATTGGTTAGTTGGGTACTAAACTATAGCTTGGGTTTTGTAGCGCATTGTTGTCCGTGTCACACCATTTAGAGTCAGCGCTGGATTCTCATTCCGAAGCGCCTTGTACAGTTGGTCTTCAATGCGGTATTCGACAAGGTTTATCACAGGGGTGTATACTGTACAAGTTGGAGTCCTTTTGAGTGGGTGGCAAAGGTCTGTCAATCATTCGTTATTTTGCTTCTGAGCAAGCTCACAGTGTGTTTGTTGACAGTTTTTTGAGAGTCTCTATCGCGGTGGTAATAAGCGTCGCTCAGTGAAGCGTGCTTCGCCCGCTGCTGTTTGCTCCGTACACTAGTGATATGCTCTCTACCCTGGCGAACAAAATGATCAGCAATATAGACGATTTCACTATGATAGCAGTGATACCAACAACCAGCATGAGTAATAAACTATGACTGTCAGTCGGTATCGGATACTTTTATCCCAGCATCTACCTCGGAAAATAGATGATACTTTGCTTCAGGAATCTAGCTCCCTGGAGATTCTCGGTGTTGTCTATGGTGAGAAGCTTACGCTTGAGGCGCGTATTAGGCGCCTCGTACCATATACTTCGAGTAAGATTGGGTTCTTGCGTTTGGTAAATTCTGTATTTTGTGACAAAAATGTAGTCCGTAGATGCTTTTATGCTTTTTGCTTCCAGTGTTGGAGTATTGCTCACCGGTCTGGGCTCCTTCTGGTGAGAATAACTTGGATCTGCAGGATCGAGTTGTTCGCTCAGCCAGCAGGTGGTGCAGGTTGTGAGCTTAGTGTGATCAGGTGAATTAGTCCCACAGGCGAAGAGTTGACGACCTCTGTATACAGTATTCTACAAAGCATACAGTAGTCAGTTCAGATGGTGTTTTCTGCCCTGGTCCGTTTCGGGCGGGAATTCATTGCCAGGATTAACTTTTGGTCGCGTTGGCCTGCAGGCGTGTAAGTCAGCTGTTAATGGCTTCCTGATGGATTTCCCTTGGCAGCGTTCCGGGCTTTATAGTGTTACATAATGCTTCACTTAGGTTGCGCAGTCACTTACACTACCTGTCCGTGTTGGCCAGAGCGTGAAGTTTTAATTAATAATGATGGTACGGTTGAAGCGAATAGTGTTCCCCTCCAGATTTCTAATGTTTACTGGAAGCAACGAAAGAGCAATAAAAAATTAATGAATGATATTTATCGCACTCAGCATGACGAGCAGCAACGATAATAAAGTCAACTAGAGATATTGCTCATCATGCAGAGAATTGTCAACCCTGTATCAAGAAACGTACCTGCAGAAAGAAGAAACAATAGAAAAGTACGGCGGATATTCTGTCGCTAATGGTGAAGAAAATTCCGTGACAAAAAAATTGCCACTGTATAAGCTGTTCAATATCAGCTGCAATAGACGATTTTGAAAAGATAGCATATCTCTATAATGAAAGAAAAAGATACAATACAAGATGTTGCTTCTCGCGTTGACTTAGGAAACTTAATTTTGCAACGCATTGCAGCAATAAACTAAGTATCCTTTTAGAGCAACTGGAAATGGAGAAACAAGTAAACAGATAAACACGAGAACACAGCGATCTCCACTATAAATAATGAGGTCTGATGCTTTTATTGCTTATGAGGTCATCTCTACATCGCTCAGCCTTCATCACCCAAATGATGCACAGTCTTCATAACCAAAACACACTTTCCACCACTTCCCATAATTGCCTTCCCTATCAGTGCATCAGAATAATTTATCGTAGTAGTTCTCGCGATTGACCGGCCATGACACGACTACGGCCCGCTGCTGAGGCCGATCATCGCGTGACAGCGATCACAAGAGCTGGACTGGGGCTTGACCTTAGATTGCCCCGAAAGACTACTTATTCTAATGAGAGAAATGGCAGTAAGCAGGCTTCTTCTTCTTGATTAAGAAAGAATTTGACCACCGTATGCTATGCATTCTTTTCGCTGACTATAGTTCTATATGCATAGTCTTATACCCCAGATGGGAGTGGTCTTGACATTAAGTGCCGATAAATCCACTCGTTGGAGCTGACTTACTATTTTGCTCCCTACCTGGGAATTGCCTTATCAGCAACACCCCTAATTATATTAGCTTGTTTGGAAAATACTCTTCGCTTCGAGTGCACTGCCCAAAACGTTAGGCTATCCCATCAAGCTTTTACTACACACTTTTTAATAACTCAACAATATTATTATGTAATCGGCAGTTTTGACACATGCTCGTCTAAAGATTTCATTTTGATGTAAAAAAAGAAGAAGTAATTTTTCTGTTCTTGAATGAATTCAAGTCGCTCGTTATTGTCATGCTGACAAATTTCCCAAGGCTCATGAGAACATCAAAAGTAACGTGGGTTTAATACACGAATCTGCAAGATATTTATAACTAGTTTTTGTAGCTGAAAAAATTAAACCTGTAATAGTAAAGCGCTGTAGGCAAATTCTGGTCGACGATAATAACGCACAGCGACATGTTGCTGGGATGATGCTACAGAAACTTAGTGACTTGGGATACTATTGCCTTTCTGCCACATCCTCCGTATTCTCCCAATCTCTCCCCATATACACCCTATTTTAAGAACCTTTATACATAATTAAGCAATATAACACTTTCTCGTTAAAAACAGGTCTGTCAATTGGATTCAAATTTTTGCACACAATGTTGGAGGATTTTAGCTGACGAGACGTAAATGAACTTGTTCATCGACGGCAACACTGCTTGGATATTCAGAAACTGTTGTGCAGCTAAGTAAAACGTTCGTAGACTCATTTTTAAAGAATGGGTAATTGTTCTTGATTTTTCTAACCATTTAATACAGTGTACCAATATCCGCCCAGTAAATAGAAATAACTTGCTGCCAATTTGATCATGGACATCATTCGAAGAATATCCTCAACACAGTCATGTTCCATAATTCGTACGACTTATTTCATATTATAAATAACATGCAGGTCAATACAAACTTTAATCACAGCCGTGCACCAGACTAGGAATGACGGCCATTTCATTTCAAAAAATTTTCAGCTAATGACAAAATAATCACCAGGTATCATCTTGTCGAGCTTTGTTGGGCCCAGAAGTAGTCATCAATATAAAAAAAAGGCCTGCACTTCCAACGCTGCAGGGTCTAACCTCAAGTGCGTGACTGCGGCAATTTCGGCCTTTGCATTATTAATAAATACAACTGATGGCAAATTCTGACGCCAGGGCCGAGAAAAGAAAAGTTGTGGAATTTTTCTCGTTTGTAGTGCGTGAAAAAAAAATAAAATAAACACTGCCAACTCCACAAAGAAAATTGCATATTGCATCTTGAGCCTTTCTGTTAAACTATACTACGGGAGATGAAACAGTTTCTTAGGTTTCTTAGTTACAATACTAACGTAACTAGCAATGACTATATAAGCGCTTCCTACGTCGTATAAGAAATGCTTAGTTTCTTAATTTGTGCCATTGCTTAACTAGCAATAAATATGCAAACGCATCCTAAGTGAGAAAAGAAATATTTAGGCCTTTAGCTCATTTCATTATGTTACAAGCAATAAATATACAAGCGCAACCTAGATGAGATAGGAAATGCTTAGTTTCATGCCTTATGTAACTACCAATGAATATGAAAGTGCAAACTACGTGAAAAATATCTGGAGCCGACAATGAAAAACATGCAGAGGACATAAACGAAAGTAAAGTTTAAAGTCCTCTCTGTAAATAAATGTTTAATCTTATAACTTGCATGAGTGACATCAACTACAGGCTCATAAAATACTGGTACCTGAGTAATAAAACAATTGAAACCGGCTGGACGTACCACAGGTAATTTCCATGTCGTGTCATCAATAATAAATTCCAGTGCTCTGTGTATGTGCAACCTTTTACATAAATGTAAATACGAGTTCATGAATTCAGAGAGAACGAGCGTCCTCACGGAAAGTCACAGTCCAAACTATAGCAAACCAGCAAGCAACACTCAGACATACAGTGATTGAGCGCTGAGCTCCGGACAGACATCGTCTCCGGGAGGTCGGAAACACAGGCACCATTCTGTCGCCAACACAGCCTCGCTTTCAGTTCAACACTCCGCAAGTAAAAGATAATAAGTACAGTTTGTATAACTGCTAGAAATATTGTTGCTGGTAAAGCGATTGTTCAATACATAACAAAAGAAAATTCATGTATATGTTTGATGGTGAGATAAGATAGAGTGAAGTAAAATCGTAAAAATACGAGCATAGAGCGCAGAACGCAAAAAATACGGGTATATATTCGTTTTTATTAGGCATTCTGAAGAATGTCGAAGAAAAAGAGGCAGAAGACAGCTAGATATTTTCAGTAGCATTGACAGTGACCCTAGTTACCTCTGTTACCACCGATAGCAATTTCCAACAATATTGACAGTGATACCCATTACCTGTGTTACCAGCAATTTCCAGCAATGTTGACAGTGATATCATGCAGTGAACGAAAGTAAATGAAGAAGAGAAAACTAGGGGTCAATATTTGTCCTAGATCTCGGTGGCACATGGTTTGTGTACGCTATGGCACTCGCAATGGAAACATTGCTCACGGTAAACTGATGTGCTGTACCCCATATGAAGATCTACATGTGTAGGACGGCATGACCAAATCTTTCTCTTTCTCCTGTCTTCTATATCCTACTGACGTAATGGCAATAGCTCATAGAGGGTCGGGGCGTAAGTCCCGGTGTCTCTTTGGGAATGGGCCTCTTGGTTCGTCTACTGCCGTCTATCTAATATAATCTAAATCTGGGAGCTCTCAATCATCGACAGAGATAACCGTGTGAGGTACGACATTAGACTAGAGTAGATTAGCATTCTCCAATGCACGGAAACTGTTTCGTAAACAAAAACTCACCAGGACATGCACACTGGTTTGTGCAAGAGACACAACGTCTAAAGTGATGATTATCTAAGGTTGATGTCAGGGTTTCAAAAGTAAACGAGAACTCTCACCAGTGCATGCGGGCAGGTCCATGTAAGGTGAATGTCTCCAGAAACTCATGGCTTCTCTCCTTCAACTTCCCCTTGCGTGTGTTGGTGTTGTGACGACGGCTGAATTCATCCGGGGGGTCCAGCCACTCGTCCTCCGTCCTAAAAGACACACAAGGAATGTCTTATTATCGTTTTCAACCTTACCGTGACTACTTCGTCTCACTGATAATTGGTTTACGATAGAGCAAATGCATTTTACAATCTTAGTTTATGTATCGGTAAAGTCTATTTTTGGATAGTACGTACTTGGGTGCGCAATTGACCCTGCTGAAGCCCCAGTTGTCCACTCAGTAACCAAATTTTTCCCACACAGAGTAAGTATTCGTTTTAGGGAACTTATGAATTGAGAAGGTACGAAATGTAGAATGTAAATTGGCATAATTATATAGGGACAACCTTGAACTGCAGATGGACAAAAATTAATTCATACAATTCTGTTGCTTCGTTACTATAATATAATATGACTCCGTTGAAGACACCCAGCATTAACAATAAAATTGGAATCTTGTAAATTAGTAGCTGTGCCGATAGCCACCCAACGGAAATTCCTTAAACCCAGGACCTTGGTCTGCCTGGGATCTAGGACTTTTGCAGTGAAATTAAAAAATCATAATTTAGATCCATGAAGTAAAAAAAATCACCGCTTCGATGGCTTCTGCTATTACAAATCAAAATTTTTAAAATGACTAAGCTTCTGGTATTCGAAAGAAAAGCAATAGTGCCCCACTTTACATCCAACATGAGTTGGTATTCGTACCTGAGAACATGTCTCACTTATGCAATTACTATTAAATATATCAAGGCAAATAAAATATATATAACCTTGTGTTTTACAAAAACTTTGGATATAAACTCGCCCCCCCCCCTCCAAGCAACATCATCAAGTTTTTCCGATCAATTGTACTAAATTCTTCAAATGTCTTCTTTTGAAAAATTTCTTGTGGTCCACACCGGATGAAATGGAGAGAGTGTTTGATGACCATATAAAGTCCGCATTGTTGCACTAGTGTTATTTTCGTGCGTGTATTTAAAACACTGCACTGTCATGCCTTCCAGTCCCTAAACTACGTCCAGCAAATTTGACTACGCGCACCAGAACAAAAGCCTGAAATTAGCTGTTAGAAACTCTGTAGCGTGCACAGAGTTTCAATTGCAGAGAAGTTTCATACATTGGAGGTCGCACACTTAGGGCTTGTTCGCTTGGGCACCAAAATTAACTGATTAATTAACAGGCTTAACTTGTCCTAACCTTCAAGCAAAAGCTTTGGCACTGTCGCTCTGAACCGTGCTGCAAGTGTTAGAATCAACCCGATTACATTGAGCCTGCTCAAAACTCCATTTTAGGGAGCAGAATTGAATTTCTGAAAGTCTTTAGAGTAAGGGATTATATTATATTTATATATAAGGGTCAATGCCCGGAACTTAATTCGACAAATCAAAACCAGTGAATCTATCCGAAGTTTCTAACAAGTCAAGTTGAAGCCTTGAAGACTTAACATTGGTGCCTAATTGAAAATGTCCTTATTCTGTGCATAATTGAAAATGTCCTTATTCTGTGCCGAATTGAAAATGTCCTTATTCTGTGCCTAATTGAAAATGTCCTTATTCTGTGCCTAATTGAAAATGTCCTTATTCTGTGCCGAATTGAAAATGTCCTTATTCTGTGCCTAATTGAAAATGTCCTTATTCTGTGCCTAATTGAAAATGTCCTTATTCTGTGCCTAATTGAAAATGTCCTTATTCTGTCTCTTTCTCTCTGCGCACGGCAAAGGCTAAATCAACCTCACTCATCCGATCTCTTTACGGTCCATGCTATGCCCGGAGAGGATAACTGAGAGACTGAACAACTGGACAAATCGCAAGTTACAGTAGTTCAAATAAGCAATTAACAAGATGCTGCAAGTATAGCCATCCTACAGATCTTACCTCAGATTTATAGGTGCCCGTTAAGCAGCCGTATCAATGAATCCTGTCCCATTTTTTTAACACTTAGTATTGCAAGACAAAATGCTTGGCTGGGAAATATTTTGAAGATACGTGCATTAATTTGAGATTCTGCTTGGTAGTCCAACAAGGATTCCTAAGGCCCAGCGCACACGTACGCAACTGTAGTTGCAAACCAGTTTCAGTTTGCGACGAAACGCAACTCTTTCGGCCCAGCACACACGTATGCAACTATAGTTGGAAACCAGTTGCAAACCAGTCGCAGCGATTGGTTCGAGACCAGTTTGCAACCGTTCGGAAGTAGTTTCGTGCAACCGTGTCTCCGAGGTTTCAGTTGCGTCGCATTTGAGTTGCAGTGTTGTGTTGTGGCGTGCTGGTGATTTTTACGACTGTTCTGTATTTTTTGTGCTTTATTCGACAAAAGATAAAAAGATATCGATATAAAGCATGATAGAATGCATACGATGAATAATAAATGAAACATAAGAACTATATATATACATAATAAAAGCACCATTTCTCAACAGTAGGTGGCAATAAAAGTGTATTCGTTGAACTCAAATATAATATATTAATCGTATTTATCATCATCAAGATATCTTCATCGAAATAAATATGGTTGGGTAGTTAAAAATGTGTTTCAACGTCAGTAGATCAGCATACTATCTGTGCGGATTTATAGTTTTCTAGAGGAAGCAAAGAATGCAACGGGAGGACTCAATAGAACTAAAATAAACTTAGCCGTGACCGCACGTAGCTAATTTACATCACATCGACGAGTCGAAGTACTAGAGTGTGGGACCTCGCTCAACCTGCTGATGCAGGAGCGAGCGCTCTAACCACTACGCCACGGCGGCCTTGTTTATTAATACGGTGTTTTAACATAATAATAAAACAATTGGAAAGCTTACCTCAAAGTTGTCAGTAGTCTTACCTGTGCAGGTCCACAAACCCTCATGTTTGTGTCCATCTTTTTATTGAAGGGCTGACCAACTCAGTCAACTCAAGATTGTTTTGACAATCTGTAGAAAGCTATAAACTTCCTATCGGGCTCAGAAAGCTCTTTTGAGACACAAATAGCCTTATATTTGCATTATTCCTTAAATAAGGATGAACCCAATCCTTCCTTTTTTCGATGCGTCTTCCACGGTATTGATAATAATTAAAGATATCTTCCTCGTCTGAATCCGACATGACTGTGAGTTGATATCTCCACTTGCACTGATTTGCAACCAGACAAGATACCGTGTGCGAACAAGCGTTGCAAATCGGTCGTAAACTGAAACTGGTTTGCAACGCAACTGTAGCGATCGGTTTTGAGACTAGTTTGCAACCGTTGGAAAGTGGTTTTTGCAACCGTGTATCCGAGGTTTCAACTGGTTTGCAACTATAGTTGCATCCGTGTGCGCTGGGCCTAACTCTTCAATTACTGTAGCGTCGTTTAGTAGCCGTTTTTCCATTGATACCCTTGTTCTGGGGTCCAATTTAGAGGCACGCGTGAGTTGGTGCAGCACATACCAGCGCACTCTGCATAGTCTGTTCAATTTGGCCTCGTGGTTGGAATTCGGTGACCCAGCATACACGGTGTTAGTTGGTATTCATTAGGAAGGCATTTCTTCCCAATGACTTGGGATCACTACCAACGTGATAGTGAAAGCTTATAGGCAAGCTTCTAGCCTATAGAACGGTCTCGTTATACGTACTTAGATAGGTCATCTCATTTTATACCATTTTTTCTTTTATTTAGGTCCAAAATATTCAGTTTCAGGTGCAACATATATAAACTGTGCACTCATGAATCAAGAGCTCATAAATCGGATACCAGGAATCAAAAATTTTCTGAAACATAAGTAAAGTAAATAGTTAAAAGGAGCTGACCTATAACGAAACCTTCATGTACTCGTACCCGATATGTGTAATGAGGTGCGCGCGAGGCGTGCCAGTGAAAAGGTGCAATGGAGAACTTGTAAAAACTTTGGACTTTCGTGATCGTCAACTTGTCTTCATTTTCCTAAGTCACGTTTTAATCTATCTGGCTTACTCTAACATTAATGAACAATGGATAGTCTAATATTGTTTCTTCCATATAGAAATCATAGTATTTGGCACCCCACCACTGCAGGGTAGATTCATGCAACTGAGTGCACGATAACAAACGATCTAAAAAATAACTAGAGCACTCTGAGAGCGTATGCCTCCACCAAGTGAAGCAACGGTAGCAAAAAAATTCAAATTGGCTCTGAAACCATAATTTTCTTTGTACAAACTCCAAAATCTAATCATTAGTGCCTTTTTATATTAATAATAGCTTGTTCAATTTTCTGAAGATCCGTTGATAACTTTTTGAGTCATACTGTTAACGAACGTTATGACAAACATGAGTCAAACATACAAACGAACAAACCGATCTGCACCAAAATTTGGTCATTTATGTCTTTTAACGTTATTAACAACCTGTATATATTTCATAAAGATCTATTCATTATTTTTTGAGTTATTGTGCTAACAAGCATAAAATTAAAACAGTGACAAACGAACGAACAAACGGATCATTATCACAATTTTGACATTTACTCTTTGTTATATACCTAACAACTCGTGTTAATTTCATCCAAATCCATCCATACCTTTTTGAGTTATGGCATCAAGAAAAGTGAGGCAAACAAACAAACGGATGGACATATCTTCACCAAAAGTTAATCATCTGTTCCTCCTAACATACCTAACAATCCCTGTAAATTTCATCCAAAACGGTTCATAACTTTTTGAGTAATCTTGGTGACAGACAGAAAGACAAACAAACAGACAGACACAGGCAAACCCGACGAAAACATAACCTCCTTGGCTGAGGTAATCAAGATTTTGGCGAATTATCTAATTTTTCACTTCAAGAAATTATTATGGGTTGCCGCTCTTCTGCAGTCGCAACTCCATCTTTGTCTTACAATAAAGCACCGACATAAAGAAGAGTTAATAAGTCTGTTAAATATACACTTGTTCTCCCAGCTCAGCATTCACATGCTTTGCTGCGTTCATTAACACAACTGACAGATACGCAGCCTTCAGAATTTCAGATTGCTAATTCACTGCAAATTTGAAAAGATGTCCGGTCGAGGCCTTACTGGCAACACTTGGTAAGCCAAAAGGCTTGACCGCTGACGTATTAGCTAAATCTATTGACAGGGCATTCATATGTTTTTAAAGGGCACAAAACATAATTTAAATAATGCTGAAATAATACGTTCAATTCACGACGGCGTTTGACGGCCTCGAGTTAATGATGGTAGCGTGAAACGAGTAGCAAAGTAAGCGTTTTTTCTTCATGACGTCACGTGCGGGTGTAGGTATGTGTGTAGTGGCTGGTTCACCCGTTAGTCTGTTCCCTCACGTTTATATATCAAAGCATTTGGATGCATTGCTGTGTCTGTTCAGTTAACGGAAAAGTATATAATTTCCTAAGTGTTAATTCACTCCGAATCTAAAGAGCCATCCGAAACTTTACGAGTGACCCTTACTTTGCCAACTGACATGACAGTAAACATTTTTTTATGCAAATTTTTCAATTTGCAAAGCTAAAAACTAAGGTGTGAATCGGCTTTTAAATATTCCAATTTTGTGAATGCCTTTAACAAACAACAAGATAACGCAGTGTTTCTACAAGAGTAATAGGGGACTTTTTGTATACGTACATTGGTGCCTTTAGCAGTATTTATATATTTTCATATTTAAACCTAACTTTCAGTGATGTCATTGAAATACCAATAATAGAAATACCACTAAAATATCATTGATAGAAATACCACTAAAATATCATTGATAGAAATACTATTGATATATCAATGATGGAAATGACAAATCAACGCAGTATATTGCCTGGTGTATAAAAAAAATAAGTTTGCTATGCATCGTTTTAGCAAACATTATTCGCCCCGTTGAGTAGTGTTACCTTTCAGTGAGAATTTGTGTAGCTACTTGTATGAATTTGTTATTGACCTGATAACAGAATAATCACGAGTTTGCTATTGCTGGAGTAGCAACGTGAAGATTTAACGAAAATTATTTGCCCATCTACACAGCAGTGTATAATACTCGACCTATTTGTCATGAAGCATTTGTATAGTTACGAAAAATGCTTTATCATGTGCAGAAGCAGGGATATAATCCAAATTCATGACCTAACTAGAGCACTCTGAGAGCGCATACCTCCGCCAAGTGAGCCAATGGTAGTAAAAATTCAAATTGGCTCTGAAACCATAATTTTCTTTGCATAAACTCCAAAATCTAATCATTTGTGCCTTTTTACATCAATAACAGCTTGTTCAATTTTTTTGAAGATCCGTTCCTAACTTTTTGAGTTATACTGTTAACAAACGTTATGACAAATATGAGTCAAACATACAAACAAACTGACAGATCTGCACCAAAATTTGATCATTTATGTCTTTTACCATTACTGACAACTGCTATAAATTTCATAAAGATCCATTCATTATTTTTGAGTCATTGTGCTAACAAGCAAAAAATTAAAAACAGTGACAAACGAACAAACAAACGGACCATTACCAATATTTGGTCATCTACTCTTTGCTATATACCTAACAACTCATTTTAATTTCATCAAAATCCATTCATAACTTTTTGAGTTATGGCATCGAGAAAAATGACGCAGACAAACAAACAAACGGATAGATATATCTACACCAAACGTTAATCATCTGTTCCTCCTAACATACCAAACAATCCCTGTAAATTTCATCCAAATCGGTTCGTAACTTTTTGAGTTATCTTGGTGACAGACAGACAAACAGTCAGACAGGCAGACAGACAAACACGATGAAAACATAACCTCCTTGGCGGAGGTAATTATACCTGTAAACGGAACTTTACCGCTTAAACGCTTAAGTTTACGCTCAGCAGATTACATGGCACAAGGTGCTACTGATTAGTTAACGTTATTAAATTTGTTTCTTGCGT
Source organism: Parhyale hawaiensis (assembly GCA_001587735.2). Taxonomy (NCBI): domain Eukaryota; kingdom Metazoa; phylum Arthropoda; class Malacostraca; order Amphipoda; family Hyalidae; genus Parhyale; species Parhyale hawaiensis. The sequence continues at coordinate 11,218,035 of LQNS02278097.1, forward strand.
TAAGAAGTAACAGATTCAGACTAATTGCAGTTTACGCTTGAACCCGATGCATACAGACGACAAAAACTCACCGCCATCCAACTGACCATCCAGTTACGTCTCAATTGGCATGACTTTGTCTGACACATTCATACACCATTCAAAATAATACAAAATTTAAACGATTAACAATGGTAAAGTCTTGAATGAATTTCAAGAAATTGAGTTAGTATATATTTTCAAGGGCGTCTGCACATTCCAGAGTGGTAATCAAAAGCGCTAGGTTGTAATCGCAGTCGTCACAGGGAGGGTAGTTTGGTGATGGTGCAACTTTTGTCGTCCATGTGTATCGGGCTTTCATTTCCACTCCTTAGAATAAACACCCACCGGTGGTCTAGCAATATATATTTCATCACTCAGAGTCTATGACCGATATTCTAAGTCGTGACATACGACAGCAGTTTCAAGGAATAGCATAACCCATTGGTGATTATTGCAACCTTTGGCAATTCTAGAACCGCGTGTAACTCAGACGTATGATGTATACCAAGTTTTCGGATAAGTTTCTCTCACTTCAGTCGTGTCTGCTTTTGCCAACCCGCATTCACAGTGCAATTCTGCTGTTCATAGAGCAACTTTTGATCTGCGCAAACCAAACTTCACATCTCAGTATTGCGTGACCTCAACCAAAAAAGTGGCCGGCGTGTCGCAAAGCCAGCTATCGACCGCTGTTTTACTGCACACGTGTAAAGCAGAATATCGCCCAGCAAGTTACCATGGCGTCCCTCTAGCATGACGTAAGTTGCTATAAACATAAGAGGTTGGTAGGCCAGGAAGCCAGCGTTAATTTTCTCTCTATCCTCTTCTTTGATGTGATTATTTATTTTATTATTTCAGATTTATTTGAAGCTTGTTACATAGGAAAATTAGCACTTGACGGTGTGTATTTTGAAAAATCTGAAATTAATTTTATCGTGTTTCTTTCTGTAGTAGGCAACATTCCATTTTAATTTTAACACCCACAGACACACAGAAAACAATCTTCTCTTCATATTTTCAAAGGGTCCAATGCAAATATTGAGTGTACCCGTGCTGTTGTTATAGTTCAGTTTGTCTATCCCAACTGTCACAAAGCTACAGATGAAATTAACACAAAATTAGGTTATGATATTTAACAGGGTATGGTGTAAATTTTTTGGGAACCTCCCAGCCGTTCTTCTCAGTTTTTTTTACCGTTAACTTGCACAAACATGTAAATGAAAATTAGCCTTGGAGTTTTATAGTTAAATATCTGGTGCTAATATTTAGGCACCTCACTGAGGTTGTTATAGTTCCGATTCTTAGCTGTAACTAACACATGAAAACCAAGAGAAATTTGAACCTCCGTGTATGTTTTCTTATGTGACAGAGAACGACTTTAATTCTTTTCTTGTTGTGCCGCCATTGATTTCTCTAGCCTTGATCAGAATTATTCACACATACATACTAGAAAATCAGGTGGAAGAGTAAGACTCATGTCGCTGAATACTGTTCATAGCTTTTACCCAGAGCTCGGCATGTCCGATTATGGTACGATGGCAAAGTCGTTGGTACGATGGCCATCGCCATCG
>LQNS02278097.1:11269005-11292316 GCA_001587735.2 Parhyale hawaiensis
GAACTGACAATATTTTAACGCATCCTGTTCAGTCTAGCATTAGGGACCATACAGCACAGTGCAATAGTACCATCAAGGAAGACAGTTTTAAGATAATAGGCAGTGCAAACAGTTTTATCAACCTTAGGATTTTAGAGTCTTTGCAAATCACGAAGTTAAAACCAGAATTAAAAGATTCAAAGAGTTCGTACCCATTGCAAATCATTACATAACTTTAGTATTTTCTTAGATTTTTCTTTTAGATTTTTAACGGCTGTAACTGTTTTTGTTTAGACTTTAGACGATTTGTGTATTCTCCTTTCATTTAATTCTTTGTGTATTCTTCTTGATTTCCGTGCTGATGCTGGGCAGTACTTAGGCCCGAAACGTTATGTTTATCCATTTTATTCAAGTATAATTTTAAGATTCGCTTTGGCTCTTTTATTTATTCTGAAGTTGAGACTTGGACAATGTCAAAATCTGAGGGAAGAACTTTGTAGTAAACACTGCATGCACGAAAGTTGCTAACTCATCCAAAAAGTTGGCACGCATTGTATGTCAGAGCGACAGGCAGCTCCACTGTTGCCAAAGGGCGCTTCTTACAAAATAAAGCTGCTTGAAAGGTAATTCTTTTTACTTTGTATATGATAGTGATCATAATCATTTTAAATATAATTTGCAAAGCAAATGTAAAAGTTGAAGTTCTTTTGATCAGTACACACATTAAGAAGCGCAGCCAATGTATTTTATGCTTCAGTATATATATGTTTGAAGTACAGTATTAAAAATGCGCTTCCATGCTATCTGTGTAAAACCCCAGTCAAATATCAATTTTTGTAGAAATTGCGCTAACTTTCAGTCCAAAGCGACTATATAGGGTAAATCTTCAATTCTTCTTAGGAGCAGCGTTATTTGTTCTGTAAGTCTCTGCACAAATTTGGTGTCGTGAATTTTGTCACCTGGACTTCTTTCGAAAACACTTAAAGTAACTCAGTATAAAGTATGAAAAGCTCTGAGCGGTTTAATAATAAATGATACATCAATGTTTTTTGTCATCACCTTAATAAACCCTCTACAACCCAAAAGGACCCTTCAGCTTCACCTATCCGCTCTTCTTACACGATTGATGATTCTAGTTACAGGGGGTAGAGGGGAATCCTTCAATCAGTTAATTAATTGTTCCCAATGAAATTGTCTTCACGATATTCTTCGCTGCGTGTGAGCTGTAATGCCCCGGCCACACTAAGCAATCGCAAGCTCAACTTAAGAGCGCCATTTTAGCCCGCATGGCGTCTTGATATAGAGTAACAGTCCATGATGACATTCCCCCGACAGTAGTCCACTCCAGTTGGACGGCCTGGCAGCTGAACGTCCGCTCATAAGGTGAGCGTACTATTGCATACAGTGGTCAATTTTAAAATTGTGTCGATATTAAGACAGTACCAATATTAAGATAGTGCCGATGTTAAGATAGTGTCGATGTTAAGATAGTGTCGATATGAAGATAGTATCGATATTAAGATAGTGCCTAAATTAAGATGTGCCGATATTAAGATAGTATCGATATTAAAATTGTATCGATATTAAGATAGTATCGATATTAAGATAGTGCCTAAATTAAGATAGTGCCTAAATTAAGATGTGTCGATATTAAGATAGTGCCGATATTAAGATAGTGTCGATATGAAGATAGTATCGATATTAAGATAGTATCGATATTAAGATAGTATCGATATTAAGTTAGTATCGATATTAAGATAGTATCGATATTAAGATAGTATCGATATTAAGATAGTATCGATATTAAGATAGTGTCGATATTAAGATAGTATCGATATTAGGATAGTATCAATATTAAGATAGTATCGATATTAAGATAGTATCGATATTAAGATAGTATCGATATTAAGATAGTATCTATACTGAGATAGTATCGATATTAAGATAGTGTCGATATTAAGATAGTATCGATATTAAGATAGTGCCTATATTAAGATAGTATCGATATTAAGATAGTGCCTAAATTAAGATGCGCTGATATTAAGATAGATCGATGTTAAGATAGTACTGATATTAAGATAGTGCCGCTATTAAAATATTGGCGATATTAAGATAGTATCGATATTAAAATAGGTAGTGCCTAAATTAAGATGTGCCGATATTAAGATAGTATCGATATTAAGATAGCACCGATATTAAGAAAGTGTCGATATTAAGATAGTATCGATACTAAGATAGTGCTTAAATTAGGATGTGCCGATATTAAGAAAGATCGATATTAAGATAGCACCGATATTAAGATAACGGTTTGCTGCTCAGTGAACGCCTCCAACGGAGTCACTTGTGTGACGCGTCTCTGTAAGTGGCCGTCTCAATCGTTTTCGATTTCAGAGTAACATCTAATCCTCTATCCAGCAAAAAGAATAACAGTCGCTAATTCTTAAGTTTCTCACAAGTTATAGCTGATCGGATTAGACTACATCGACGCATGCATGCCAATCGAACAAGCCTTTCTACCAACTTACTTCGCATTGATCACCATAAAACTCCGTTCACAAACATTTTTGAAACTTCCTCTGCCTCAAATTTAAACAACAAACTCAGCATTGTTAGGCCTCACTGTGATGTTAAGTAGAATAATGATTGACTGCATTTGGATCAGTGAGTTCACCTATCCGTGTTTCTGCATATTCTTTCCGGGCGATGGTGTATGCCCTACCGAGTTGTAAGTAACCCAACGAACTCGAAATTTAACTAATATGAGTGCAATTTCTATTTAAAGTTTGCCTTAAAATTTGCTTCTGACACCCAGCTTAAGAATAATTAATGGGGTATATAGTGACATTTCTTTAATTTAAACAGCGCTCCAAATCCGCCGCTCACGGCCAGACCTGGAGACTCGGAGACGGCAAGTGCCGTGCGACGTTTTCATTGCATTTCCAGTTTTAGCTTCGAACTACTTAGGAATTTCACAGATGAAGCTTACGGTGGTTATTAAAAGCCAATAGTTTTTCATGTCTAAAATTTATTTTATGTCGCTTTAGCCAATATAAAAAGTTGCCTCTTCACAGCTTCATTAGAGACTGAAAGTTTACATTTGTTATATGATACAAAGGTGAAAAGGCGTTCAGTAAATTGCTTGCTGTAATGATCAAATTGGCCTCATCTTATATTCTTACTTTGTATATGCGTGCATTCATGAACACCAGAACGCGTGTATGTCGTTAGCGAGACAAAAGATAGACTGCAAAAGAACAGTGCAGAGAGTTAGAACAAAGACTCATTTTATTATCGTCATGTGTGACTGCAGTAGTGACGACCAATGCTGGTCTGCACAATCATTACATTTGTGCTTTTGCTACTCGCATTTAATGCGTTACTTTCTAGTGCTTTGACTGCATTAATGTTACTGCTACTGGTGCTGGACCTCTCTGCTCCGAGAAGTCATTACTTTGAGCTCTGCTATTTTCTAAGTAATACTTTATGTTACTGTTGACTGCAGTGGTGCTGGATAATTCAGCTGGTCATGGTCATTACCATGGTGTTCAGCTCTTTTCTAATATCACTTTTTATTACTTTGCCTGCGCTGGTGCTGGATAATTCAGCTGCGCGCAGTCATTACCATGGTGCATGCTCTGCTATTTTCTAAGCTTGACCTTCTAGCACTTTTACCATTTGGGCTGCGCTTCGCACTGAACAATCAATATCCATCTCAGCACTTCGGAACCAAAGGTTTTGTAGCTGACACGTCGAGTTAATAATGATCGACGTGTAAGAACTCTGTTCAGCTGAAGAATATGTTTTTTTTTTTTGCGGGGGTTGTGTATATGATACCATTTTTTGTTCACTCGGAGCATCGTGTTCATGATACAGAGTTGAGGAACTTCATTTCTTAGAACGGAATTCTTTCGATTTCATCATGTGTTTGGAGTACATTTTTATACTGTGCCATCATCTCTGTGCAACTACGTCTCACCAAAGGTAGCAATACCTTATAATTGACGGCATAAATTTATAGCAGAAAATTTAGTGCTAACTTATAAACTTTAGACGAGAAAATACCGATAATGAACACAGCATTTGGACACTCACCCGAGGTAGCTGTGGTACAGAGCCCACTTGTTATCTTTGGAACCGTACTGATAAGCCAGGTCCAGCTCGGCCATAGGCTCCGATGATCCCATTGTAGCTTAGGGTCCGTAGCTCCTGGGGAAAGAATGGGTAAAGACTAACTAATTTGAATGCAATAGGCGAAAAACGACCAATTGTATCCTAAAGAATAATAATAATGTAGGGACCTACTGACTAATGTTATTCTTACGGAAATGACCCGAGTCAGTTAAGTATGAAAAGATTAAAAAAGTACGAGAAAACGAACTAAAGCTTAATAGTTTAAGCTGCTTGAGAAAACAAACCAAATAATTTGTATCAACAGGATCAAAACGAGTATCAAGAAGAAAACTGATTAGGCATTTAGTGTTCCTAATATCTGAGAAAGTCAAAAACAAAATAATGTGACTATTCAGAGAATGTAAATAAAATGTCAAACTTTGGTGAATTCTTCTATCACCTGCCGCCTGAAGAAAAGAAGCTAGTGCGCTGCATTGAGAAAATACAAACTAAGATAAATGCTTGCAATGCAGTTATTTTACTTAATGAAATATCTATATATATATAAATCTATATATCTTGTTAACACTGTCAGTCTCCAACTTCAATACAAAAAATAACAAAAGTTGATAGTCTTGTACTACTAAAGAGGATGACGGATATACTTTTTACGGGAAAGCTCAAGGCGAGAGCTCAAGAGCCTTAAGTAAACCTAATACATGTCAAATACTGAGCTTAATTATTCTGTATAGCTATTCACTTGTATCGATGTTTCTTCAACTATTGATTACCTCCGCCAAGGAGGTTATGTTTTCGTCGTGTTTGTATGTCTGTCTGTCACCAAGATACCTCAAAAAGTTCTGAACCGATTTGAACGAAATTCACAGGGATTGTTAGGTATGTTTGGAGGAACAAAGGATTAACTTTTGGTAAAGATATGTCCTTCCGTTTGTTTGTTTGTCTGCCTCATTTTTCGCAATGCTATAACTCAAAAAGCTCTTAATGGATTTTTATGAAATTAACTTGAGTTATTAGGTATATAACAAAAAGTAGATAACTGAATTTTGGTAATGATCCGTTTGTTCGTTTGTCGGTCACTGTTTTTATTTCATGCTTGTTAGCACAATAACTCAAAATTTAATGAACGGATCTTTATGAAATTTATAGGGGTTGTTAGTATTGTTGAAAGACATAAATGATTAAATTTTGGTGCAGATCGGTTTGTTTGTTTGACTCGTGTTCGTCTTAACGTTTGTTAGCAGTATAACTGAAAAAGTTACTAACGGATCTTCAAGAAAACTGCACAAGCTGTTAGTACTATTAAATGACACAAATGATTAGATTTTGGAGTTTATACAAAGAAATTTATGGTTTCAGAGCCAATTTGAATTTACTACCGTTGCCTCGCTTGGCGGAGGTATGCGCTTTCAGAGTGCTCTAGTTTTATACAGTAAGATGTTATCCGTAGTGCATTCTATTCGCCGTATCTAACAATGTAACATCACTTTCCTGATCTACTAGATGCCTGCACCAGGTGACAACGCTCTTACGATGAACATAAATCGGCAGACACTAAGCTGATGAATGGTCTTGCGTAACATCATATATAACTTTCCTAGTTTCAGATGAATGCTCCATGCGACAACACTCTCATACCGAAACACAAATGAACAGTGTGTAAATGACGAAGGATCGTGCCTAACAATTAACATACAACCACATTCTAGATCCTGACGACTGCTGAAAAAAGGTGGGAATGCAATAACGATGAAGCACAACTCGACAAGCATGCAATCGTAACCGATCATTGCCAAGAACGAACCATCACTTTTCTAGAATGTTCCAACTGGGCGCGCCATGTGGCACAGTCGTACTATGAAGCACAACCCAAGTGTCATGCAGTAATTGACGAATGATCGATCTCAAGATAGAGCAAGAAATACGTGCAGCGTGAGTGTGTCTCAGAAAAAAAATGTAGCTCCCACTGACAAAAGATTGGTACACTTGTTGCATAGCAGTAATCACTAATCTCCTCTGCAGTTGCTGTAACTACTGTCAAAGCACTACTGTTCAATACTTATCTATTAAATAATGTATTTCAGTCGGTGCTTGGGTCTGCCTGATCATCATTAATGTTCTTTTCTACATGTTGCATATTATATATAGTACAAGTACACACGTGCCATCAGAAATTACTGGAAATTATCTCATTTTTATACGCTAGTGGTGTCTTTTAGCTTAAAGGGAAATAGTTCACCTGGTTAGGCAGTGTTCAATTCTAAATATCAAAAGAGTTGTGAGCGACTGATATTTTTCATAGGCAAAGCGTAGACCGCAACAGTACTTGACTCATAGGTCCTATGTGGCCTCCTATGTGGCCTGTCCAGAGCTATTATGAATATGTCCAGATACGGTCATGCAGGTAAGCGACCAAGTGCGTCCCCGCCGTATCCAAGATACCTTCTTCGCAAGAAAAATCTTGGGTACCTTGGAATTTTTTTCTTCAGAATTAGAAAGGGGGAAAAGAATAGCTCTTGAGAAAATCCCATTTTTCCGTTGCCGACTTTTGGCCGCCAGCGTCAGACCTAAGAGTCAAGTACTGTTGCGGTCTATGGGCAAAGTATAAGCATGTCTCTTCTTCCCTCGCTCAAAAAATATACATAATATAGTTTTGCTGTTTATTTTACAACTAGCTGGAACCTGCGGATTTTCAACAGAACGGAAGCATTATTCTTCGGTGAGATCTCAGACCTGTATCATTCTAATTTTCCCCTATCTAATAGTGAAGGAACCTGTGGAAATTCTACAGAACTAACGCATTCTTCCTCAATTAGTATGATACCCTCTGACCGGTTTCATGCTTACGAGCATTGAAAAATGTTCGAAGCCAGGCAGTAAATCTTCTACCTAAGACCTGCGGGCAGTAAAATAATTTACCTTAAATTTGAACTTGACTCCTTACATTGATCGCTTCTCAAGTCGTATCATGGATACCTGAACGCAGCCCTAATTTTCTCCTTATCTAATACTGATGAAAGCGTCACGCTCGTACTCACTATACTCTGACCATTTTATCAAGGCAGTTTGGGCGTGGTCAAATTCCTCTACAGTGTTGCCACTTCTATGGCTATTTCTGAGATTTCTCTATTTACAGGTAGTGGGTGGGACTAATATATGGGCTGAACTAATTTCAGAAAAGCCCATAGAATAACAACGCTGTAGAGGACTTTGACCACGCCCAAACTGCTTAGATAAAATGATCAAAGTATAACTAAGTAACTAACTAACGGAAAGACAAGCAGAACTATCCTAATATAAGAAAGCGCTTCGTGTATTTATTTATTTTGTGTGCGCTTCTTAAGAAATATAGACTATAATGTCAGCACTTCAATGAAGCAGATCTTTGAGCTTGAAAAGCAGTATCATGGCTACAGCACGCTCACATTGCATGTAAGCTGATTGGAGTCACATTCAAGTTTATTGTAGTGTTTTCTTCAAGATTTTACTTCTGCCTCTCACTATGGAAGATGCACGTAAGAGAAGAAGGAAACTGGATAGGGAACGTAAAAGACGCACGAGACTACTACAGTCTCAAGAACAAAGACGTGCTACCAATGGAGAAAGAAGACGCATTTATAAGACACAGTCAGCATCAAGGACTTGAAGCAGAAAGGTTACACAAGAGAATAAGAGCTGCTGATTGGTGTGAGCGAGAAAATGAAAAAGCGGTAAATCATAGAATTGAGAATCTAAGGATGAGAGAACGACAAAGAATTAATGAAGAAAATGAGGAAGAAACAATTCAGAGAAGAGAAGATATGAGAAAAAGAATGCAACAAAGAGTAGGCTTATATTAAGCAAACATATCGGTTATTGTGTGAATTTTTTTCCGCTAGAAGTATAAATAAGTTTCCACGTATAAGAAAGAGCCGTGTTAGTTTTATACGTATTAGGACTTTCCAAATGCAAAGCAGCTCCTTGCTTACTTGGAATTATTTTCAGCTTCCATTATTTTTATGTTAGATACTATCAGCGATTTCTACTAAGCCGAGAAGAGGCATCGCCATCGTCAATCCCGTCTAGCCAAATTTTGTCACCGTAGCCAAAAGACAGATGAACTTTAGTAACAAGTACGATTAGAACAAATGCTTTCAGACAGACACTTAGACAGACTATGCACTGGCACAGAGATGATGAGAGACAGACAAACTTTCAGACAGACACTTAGACAGACCATGCACAGGCACAGAGATGATGAGAGACAGACAAACTTTCAGACAGACACTTAGACAGACCATGCACAGGCACGCACAGAGATGATGAGAGACAGACAAACTTTCAGACAGACACTTAGACAGACCATGCACAGGCACAGAGATGATGAGAGACAGACAAACTATCTGGCAGACAGAATGATGGGCTCCAAACATTTGGTCTGAAATAAACGTTGCAACTTCGTAAAGCACTTGTTACCGTAGCCGTGGTTTGAGCTGTGTCAGCAAATGACTCTGAAAATAGTTTAGTTGGCATCAATGAAATCAACTGGCTGATGCTGATCCGTATCTTGAATAATGATCTTGATCATGATGCAATAATCTTCAGGTATCAGTGATCAACGAGTAGTTTGTGATATTCTTTCAACTGTATTTTCATCGACCCCACTTCGTAATTCCAATTTTGAACAGGAATTTCACTTTATCAGATTCCATTTTTTAGTAACCGTCACTGTTCTTTCTGCAGAATGCCCATTGAGAGCAACTAGTAACGTTGTATATACTGCAGTGCTATTCCTACGTGGACGTAGAAGACGAGCATCTATAGAAAACCCGAGCTTATGATCAAGTTGTACTGGAAGCTCTAAATTCAGTGTCTAATTGTGCAGTACCATTGTTTCTCAGCACAAAAAAAAAATAAAATAAAAAACATGACTAATCCAGCGTATTCTGAGCAGGTGACCACCGCTAAGTTCGTTCTTCTTCATCCCTGTAGTTAAATAATCAAATAAAATTAGGAACAATCGCATTTAGCGTCACTGAATGAAAGCCAGTCATTATTTCAATCGCTACCGTTACATATAGTTCATTATTTTAACACTCAAATCAATATGAGCATTCTTAAGGTAATCTACCCAGCCATCATATAGTCGTTACAAATACTCTATCATGACTCCAGTATATCAGTGTGAATAGCAGATAATTTTAAGAATATTGCAGAGTATTGGGAGCATTAGAGATAATTTATAGCTGTACTGCTAGCTGCCTCTGCTGGTGCTGCTGCAGTCTAATTTTATCATTAATTATTAAACAGATAAATGTCAAATAGAGTGTTTAGAAATTTTATGTGATCTACGAGCTTTACCATATTGAGTAATCTCTCTATGCGTTACCTTTACCTTAGTTAATTTAAATGATATATAAGCTAGAGTACTCAGAGAGCATATAGCCTACCTCCTCCTAGCAAAGTAATTTTAAGAAACAATTGAAATTTGTCTTGAAACCATGATTTCTTATCATCACAAAAATTCGATCATTTATGCTTGTTGGTCCAGCAGTAACGTTTTAAGTTATGTAAATCCTGACAAACACATAGAAAATTATATAGTCAAACACACAAACAAACGAATCGATAATCACTAAAATATCATTTGTTCTTTTTACATTTTGTAACAATTCCCACAAATTTCATGAATATCTGTCTATAACTTTTTGAGTTAGAGTCTGACAAGCATTAGGACAAATATTAGTCAAACACACAAACGGACAAATCAGCCATTACCAGCCATTTGGTCATTTGCGTCTCTTTACATTTCTAACAATTCCTGCCAACTTCATTAACATCCGCTTATAACTTTTTGCGTATGTTTATGACTGCCATAAAATCAAACAGAAACAAATAGACGGACATGCGAATCATCAAAAAATGTCTCATTTGCTCTTCGTAACATTTCTAACAATTCGAACAAAGTTCAGGGAGGCTCGCGTATAACTCTAGCAGTTATGTTACCAGAAATTAAAGAGGCAAAAAAATAAACAAACAGTAGAACAGATCTTCATTAAAAGTTAACCATGTATTCCCCTAATATATCAAATAATCCCTGAAAACTTCCTAGAGATCTGCGATAACTTTTTGAGCTATCTTGGTGACAGATCCCGAGAACAATGGACAACAAGGACAAAGAAGAACCCTATTGGCGGAGGTAAATAAGTCAACGTAGACTTAAAATGTGAACGCATATTGCCGTAATAGTGAGTGCGTTTTTTTTTTCAAATAGAGTTATGAAATTGGTGGACTATTTTTTATTGATACGAACGAAAACGTTTTCCTCATAACGTATGAGATAATTGTAACTTTTACGGAATTTTTTTCCAGTGTTTGCTTCTATTATTTTTTCCTCTGACTAAATTTATACTTTTTATGCGAGAAACAGTCAATAACCAAATGTGTAAAGGGACTGCAACCGCAATTTGTTCTGAACCAAAACTTAGAACTGGAGCTTCAAAAATGTCGTAGAACTGGATGAAAAGTTGCAGATATACTGCTCTTGTAAATTCAATCAAAGTTTTCATCAATGCATAACTGTACAGTGCAGTGGAATGTTATATATCTAATGAATAGGAGACTATATATTTTTTTATAATCTGTAAGGCGTTTGAGGCCAAAATTTGCAGGAAGATCGATTACCTAAATTTTCCGTGTTATTGCTGTCAGTGAGGTAAGAAATAACTGTATTTCGTTCAGTTTAATTTTAACAAAAATGCTCAGTTTATCAGTACTATGCAATAATTCACGTCTTGTTTTATCAGTACTATATAATAATTATTGTCGTATTTTTATTTATTTATAACTATATTTATATCTATCCTGTCACGCTCTATGGGAATAACATAGAAGAAAATTCAGGTGCCGAAGATGGTATCTTGGATACGGGGGTCGCACTTGGGCCCTCCAGCTGAGGGACCTGAACTCGCCTGCATGATCGTGTCTGGACATGTTCATTGTTGCTACGGGAGATGTCACTTACCTACGCCTCATAATATCTATCCAATTTTTTAGGGGGAATTCTGAATTTTCATTAAAGAAGCCTTCTGAACAGTAATAAGCACAGGAGACAGGGGGGTTTTCCTGAAGTGCTAATTTTGTACCGTCGTTTATAATGACGGCCCGGGCCACTAGTTTATTAATAAACATATTTATAACGTTCCTGTCACGCTCTTTGGAAGTAAGATAGGAAGAAATTCAAGTGAAGATGGCGGTATCTTGGATACGGGGGTTGCACTCGGGAACTCTAGCAGAGGGACCTGAGCTCGCCTGCATGACCGTGTTTGGACATGTTCAGAGGTGCTACGAGAGATGGCACTTGACTGCGCCAAGTAATGTGTATCCAGCTTTTGAGACAGAATGCCGAATTTTCATTTAAGAAGTCCTCTGAGTTGCAAAAACCACAAAGAACTACGGGGGTTTTCGTGAAATACTAATTTTCTGCCGTCATTGATACTAACGGCTACGGCCCCTAGTCTACTCTAAATTTCATGGAGAGGGAGTTATGAATATCATTTAAGCTATATTATACGAAAACAGCATGCACCTAATGGAATCATAGGTTAAAACATGAAGCTTGTATAAGGCAGTTAGAGGCTAGCTATCACATTGCGTGCCCTTCGACACTAATTGTTTCATTAATGACGATATGAGCGAATTCATCTACCAACACTGTTAATGATCTTCGTATGCAAGAGACGGGCTGATAACTTTACACACAAAGAAATCTCTAAATTGTTAAATTTATTTTTACCTTTCTAAGGGTAACTTATACAGATGTTTCGTTCGGTATACTTTTTAAAGAGGTAAATAAATGAATGAAACAGAAGATAATTACAAACAAAAAGCAACTTACAATTCTACCGGTGTAGCTTTAGGTGGTGGTTACAGGGATGGTAATATGGAAAATTCTTATCAGTGCACTCACCGCGAGAAAAAAAAAATAATAATACAGCGTTCCTATGTGTTGCTTCCATTTGTTTTTCATAATTTTGTACAAAAATGCACTGGAAGGTGCCATACAGTCTCGCTTATGGTAACTTTCATCTGCAGAGGAAGTTATTTCTGTGACATCACCATAGTTCAAGATTGTTAATAATGAATAATATTTTTGAATATTAATTTGTACACAATTTCTATCAATGGTGGCTCACTCACAAATAAATAATGTGGTTATTTCGGAGACACCAAGAATCTCTAACAATCCCAGCTCCAGAAGTAGTGTGTAAAGCACTGAAACAGTATTTTTTGAGGGTAGGTTCCGGCTCCACCTACTTCCGATTTCCCAGGACCCGCCCACTTCCAGTTCGCCCCCCTCTGATCCCCGCTACACCGTAAGTACATTGGCCGTCTTAAACCGGAAGCTCACGAGGGAGGGGAGTCGCGAGGGTAGGTTACCCACAAAAAGGACTATTTCAGTCCTTTATCTTACTACTCCCATATGTTGCGTCGAAAGCCTGTGCCTGCTCAACGGTTGTCATCTTTTTTTCCCATAACTTCAGGTACAAAATGGATTTTTTGGAGTTACGATTATAAGAAATATCATAATACCTCAGTCTCCCATGTATTATTACTGCTGTGATCATATCGAAAATCATGCTACCACCTATTTACAGGCAAACATTAAATAAAAAACTTTACCATGTATATCAAATACAGCTTAAGAAAGTTGAATACAATGATGCTAGCATTACTACTTTCATATGCTTACCTTCAGAGGATGCACTTGTTGTCCGATGAATAGATTGCGCAATATTTCTGAAATTATCTGCAGAGTTCAGACAACGGATTTCGGAGTCAGTAACTACAAATAATATTCACTAGATGTTAATTACGAGTTGTCATAAGATAGCGAGGGTCAAAAGAATTATGATATGCTCTCCAATCGTCTGTAACGTGGAGTTTTGTCTCAACTTAGCCTCCCGAGTTATTCTGGCATTCGCTAACTTTTTGCAACGTCTCTCAATCCGAGAACACTACTTGACTCCTTGTCCCACAGCAGTCAATATGCATAGTGATGGTGCTCCATTTTACCTATATATTGTGCCGATGTGCAATACTCCGAGCGTGGACAACCTGTTCCACGGTGCCATACTATAGTTTTCTTCCATTTGCTGTCTTACGTGTATTATTTTAGACAGATATGAACTAGTGTATAATCAATCATGTAAGTATTGACTTTATCTCCTTAAAGTACTAACTCTTGATAACTAACCCTAGATTACAAACTTTCAAAGGCTAATAATGGAGACCTATTTCTAGATAACTAAACCTAGATAAGTAGTTTTAGATGACTAGACAATTCGTCCTAAATAATGATTTAATTAACCCTAACTAACTCTACATAACTAACCTTTCATTACTAACTCTACATAACTAACCCTTCATAACTACCCTAGATAACTAACTTTAACTAACTCTAGATAACTAAATCTAGATAATAAACCTAGATAACAAATTCTAGGTAAGTAACCCTAGATGAACTAACCCGTCTTCACTGATCAAAAATAATAAACTGCTAACCCGACGAAACTAACGCAAGATAACTAGATAACAATCACCAGTTGACTAACCTTAGACAGTTAAATAACAAAAATAGGTAACTTGATAGCTAGCCCTAGCTATCTAACCTTAGATAACTAATCGTGCATAGCTAACCTTAATAGCCGTTCGTAGCTAGCTTTGGATAACTAACCGTACATAGCTAACAATAATAACTAACCCTATTTACTTAAATCTACAGTGAAATCCACGATAATAGTTCTACAATCTATTTGTCAAATAAATGTTTTTTGGAGTAAATAATCGTCCAAAGTTTCAATAAACGTTTACAAAATGCATGGTAATTTTACAATAAAATTATTTAAAAGTCTGGCGCGCAAAGCACTAGAAAATTCGATTTTTCTCATATTCTGACGGATTGACTGAACTACAATCTGAGTCTCACTAGTCAAAACATGAAAATTCAAAATAAAACTGATATTAGAATGAACAGTGCTGATGTATACAGTCTAATATAGCTACGTAGTGAAGAAAAGATTTCAAGCAGAGATTTATTGAACTACAATGATACACAGTTTAATACCTCATCCATAGAGGTTATGTTTTCATCGTGTTTGTCTGTATGTCTTTTTGTCTTTTTCTTTGTCTGTCACCAAGATAATCGGGAAAAGCTATGAACGGATCTTTGTAAAACTTGGTTATGCTACCAACAAACGTTATGGCAAACATGAGTCAAATATACAAGCGAACAAACCAATCTGCACCAAAATTTAATCATTAATGTCTTTTAACAATACTGACAACTAATATAAATTTCGTAAAGATCCATTCATTATTTTTTTAGTTATTGTGCTAACAAACATGAAATTAAAAACAGTGACAAACAAACGAACAAACAAACGGATCATCACAAATAATTGATTATTTACTTTTTGTGATATACCTAACAACTCATATGGATTACATAAAAATTCGTTAATAACTTTTTGGGTTATGGCATTGAGAACAATGAGCTAGACAAACAATCAAAGAAACTAATGGACGGATCTTCACCAAAAGTTAATCATCTGTTCCTCCTAACAAACCTAACAATCCCAGTAATTTTCGTCATAATCCGTCCATAACTTTTTGAGTTATTTTGGTGACAAACAGACAAAGATACAAACAGACAGAGAGAAAAATCCGACGAAAACATAGCCTCCTTGGCGGAGGTAATAAAGGGACTGCAAAGCTCCACAAGAAACTAGTATACCAAATCTTGTAAAATCTTGAGCCAATAGAGAATGTCCATCGACTCCAATTACAAACAGACATTAGTTTTCTTTAACACCATTAAGGCGACTTTCAGGCACATAGTTTTATTACTTGAGGCAAGTTGCCTAAAGTTGGAAATGTGCGACTGTAGTGGCAAGAAGCCTATTAGCAGATGAACTATAGCCACAGTGATTTACGCAATAGAAGTGGCTGATGGTAAAAATTCTCTAGGCAGAAATGTCCCGGAAGAAATTGGCGGACAGTATTCACGGCACTAACCCGCTTTGCACAAACACATGAATTGATGCAAATTTTTATTACTTGGAAATCTCAAGGTGTTATGAGCAAAAATAAAAATTACGGCACTGGAAAAAGTGAGTGAAACCTATCATGCATTCCTCATAATTTTCGGCCGTTTGAATCGTCAGTAGACTAGACTCTGGACACTCGCCAATATCACAGCTGGAGTTTTAACACTTGACTCAAGCAGTATAATGTATTTAAATTGAGACGCCTATCCAGTCGAAATGACTCACGGATTCCGGTGTTAAATTTTGGGATTTGAAGCTTTCTGACTACCAAACGCAGCCGACCTAAAACGCACAGTACACACACACAGACACTCCGCCGCCACCGAAACAGCCGCCGCTGTTTGAATGGTAGAAGTTCAAGGTGCGGTCTCACTTCGCGTGATGGTCAGGGTGTTGATCCAACCAGAGTCATGGTAACCCGGCGGTCACGATCGTAACGAGGTGCATTGGTCCCGCATTATGCTGAGTGGCAGCTAGAGAATACTTCCGTGGGCATATGAACGTGTTTTTTTAGATTACTGAGGCGAACAATCTACAATAATCAGGTTGATTGCACCTTTGCCAAATCGCGATAAATGATAGGATAGGAAATGATGAAAAAGATTTATGTACAATGTCAATATAACTATGTATAGATGGTGTTTCGTGCTTCAGGGTACAAAATAAAACCTTTCCTTAACAACTGTGCAGCGTTTTTATGTATAAACTGAAAAAATATATATTTTAAGCTATCGGGAGGAACTCGCAGCCGATATTCCCAGGATGATTACAGAAGAGCTATAATCGTGCGCTCCAAAGATCGATCAAGTAACAATTAATGTTTTCAGTTATGAAGACCAGCTCGGAAGTACGACTTTTCGAAAAGGGTAATTATTCTTTTGCATTGGCAGCCGTAACAGTATCCATCCTAAATAAGTTTACAGGAGAGCAGATCTGCCCAAGAGTATATCGTGCTCTTACAGAAAAGGTCCGACAAAGGTGGCTTAATGCAGAACTTCTGATCATGCTTATATTAAAGAAATGTATTTTTGAGCAATCACTGCTCGTTACTTGCTGCAACGTTACTTCAATTAACACCACCGTTCTCTGAATGTAATAGGTACCAATGATGTTTCCAGTTCGCTTCCCTGAAGCGAGATAACCCATTCCACTTTCTCTTGTCCACTCCTTCAATCCTGAGTGTGGTATTCACGGTAGCGAATTAGCTTCCAGGCGTTAATGATGCACTGACTACGCTTGAGATGGCTGACAATGGGGTCTTCCTTCTCACGATGCAGTTTTCGAAAATCCTTGAGTCAGGAAGGAAATATTTCCTGCAAGCTATTCTGAGAAAATTTGATTATGTCGATCCAAGAACTTCAATCGAACCAGCTTTTTTTAAGCGACCTGCTCACCCAAGAGACGGAATTTTCTTCAGCATTTACAATAACTGTAGAAACGATGTTAATTTCGGGTAATAAATAGACGACATAAGTGTACTGTTCTCGTATTTATTTGCATCGCGAAGGGGAAATGAACCAAACAACTACACCACGCGGTGTTTATGGGCGTGTCACATCTGCTGCATACATCTTTCGATCTACTCGGAAAAACCTTAAGAATTTTTTATACAACCCTTTCGCTCTTTACGGTATTCCAAATCGCCAGAACCGCCACCAGGATTGGGAAATACGGGGGGGGGGGGAGGCTGCTAGTACTAGAGGTGTGTGTACTATTTTCAATATACACAATTTATGTATGTGTTTAAATGAAAAAACTCAAAATTATATATAGCTTAAGAATATTTTCGTGTGGTTTAAGGAACCTGAAGCCTTTCAAAGTGGATCAAATCCCGTCTCTGGCGTCATCGATGCCACTAAGAGGCAGCTCTCACGAGCCGTCCAAAAGTATTACCAATTTTACAGCGGTGCTTAAAGTAAAAATTTAGTTCTAAAGCAATCTGTTTGTTTTGCCTTAGTTGTGAATTTACCAAATATTTAGAAGTAAAGACAACAGTTAAGGATTTTAGGTTCAAATACAATACGTTCGACTGCTGATACAAAACTTTACCAACTCTGTAAAACATAAATGGTAAACGAGAAAGAGTGAAAGTAATTTATGCTAATGATGGAGGCACTGGAACGTAATATGGACATAAAAAACGTATATTCTGGTGGAAAGAAGTAATGGTGACCCACTAGCAGTATGTACTGTTAAATGGGGTATAGGTCGACGAACATACAAAGATGCTATAATTTCATCGGCTTGTTGTATTTGTCGCATTTCCCAATGCGGTAAAGTTAATTTCTCTTACTCTTGGACCGCACTGATCCGTATGGTGTCTGACGATTCAATGAGAAGGGGCTCCAAGTAACTAGTGAGTGCGACAACTCTTTCCGTAATGCTCAGCTACTCTGATGAGCAGCTTTCATAACGCTGTTCCGACATATAAGGATACGCACCAAACAAAGCTAAATTTGTAATATTGTATGCCACAGTGCATCGTAATAACTGATAGAAGCTGCCTTTGTGATCAAGAAGAACATATTGTGAAATTCTTGACCAATACGATGTTTTCGTCTTTATATCTACGAAACTGTCTTGCGAACTGAAGTTTTGTTCATTTTCCAGTATCAGGTTATGCCCATGTTAGTCCAAACTTTCAAGTCTGATTGTTTTGCAGATATTGTCCCTTAGCGATGTGCAGTGCTATGTGGAATATAGTTTTAATTTTGCGCTTTCTTCTTCGTCGCTCTACAGAATGATGACACCTAATCAGTTCATCCAAATTGCTGGGCGTCACAGAACTTGTTGTCTCGTTGTTCATTAGTTGTTCACTCATCCAATGGTCTGAATGCGTTACTGTACGGAAGAAAAAGCAGAGAATTGCACTTTTGTCTGAGGTTTATTTCGCCACAGTTTTGAAACTGAATTTACTGCTAACCTTTTCATAACTTTTTGCGACATACCCACGGTTGTGTTTACCGTGTCGCAATAAAACATTCGGACTCTTGGATGACTGTACACGTTCAGCAGACTAAGGTGTAGACAAGGGTTTACAAATTACCTACTGTCTGCTCTCAGTCAACCGTCAGGCCCCATGTTCAGAGCTAAGGCGGGTGCTCACAAAACTGACCCCATTATTGATAGCGGTTCCTGACCTACGTGTGACAACCAAGGAAATACCGTAACAGCACAAACTGTGAATTTTTCCCGAAGAACCGCACGCTAAATAATGAATTTATTCTCTGCAGTGCGCTAAAGTTACCTGAATTAAGAGTTAGAGCTTCCGAATTTCTAGCAAACGGCGAAATGCAGGCGTATGTTGCAATTCCTCTCTAGATAATAAATCCAGCGTAGAACCAGCTGCAGTGAAGAAGCTTAGGCGTCTATTTGAAATTATGTAAGAAAAGTTGTAGGAGCGATTAGCTTTAACTACAGCTGAACTTAAATAATATTTGAAATAAGATACTCGTACTTTCCTGCACTGCAGGTCCGTTAGTCATACTCGAATCTTGCCTTACGATTAGAAAGTATCAGGTCAGGATAGATTTAATATCAGTATCGTCATTTGTTAAAGCTACTAACGCGTAAATCCAGTGTAGTCTAAACAGGATACTAATAAAGCATGCAATTCATCATCCAGGGCTTACAGGCAATTAGCTAAGCTAATGGCTATTATCACAGTGACGTACTTTCGTATTGTAAGTATAACCAGATTGTGGACAAATGTAATAGTGCCCAAGTGCCATTCATACTACTTGTAGTTATTCAGTGCATACCACAGAACCTGAGTCCGCTATTTGAATATTTAATTGCCATTTACTTTAGCGTTTGCTACCTTCTCCATAATTTAAATAGTCCTTTCATTTTTTTCTTTGCCGTAGGCTGTATATGACGTTAGGCGCACAGCTTCACCTCAGCAGGTACTCAGTACAGTACTTGCTGCATACGACATTTCCATGAAATCGTTCAAGAGCGAGTTACAGATCACATACTTCTCGACTTTAGAGTGCGCATGCATTCGAAAGATAAACTGTAGGCGTCGTCGATTGGGCAACTCTAAAGAGGTAGGCTGATCTCAAAGTTGCTCTAATCTGTCTGGAACGTTAGACACGAACGTTTATTTTGCTGAATCAGGTCGAGTTTCAGGCACTAATCTTGAATTAGTTACTTACGTGACGGGTTCAAATTCAATCCTGCTGAATGTGGCCCCGTCTCGTGGCCAATGACGATCACAATGTTATCCATAACGACGAAACCAACGCTTGTGACTGAGGTCACTAACGCGATTAGCTTTACTCGACTTAGGTCGTCCAGCTGATATCACCTTAACCCTCAACTTGCATATACGGGTACGGGTGTTATCGGTGAACACAAGCGATAGCTTTGCATTTTATTTATCGTCCTGATCTACCAACACATTATTATTATGCCCGTCGTGCCGGCACTTTTTACCAACGTGCGAAATCTATTATGCATATGCACTATCGTGTTTATGCACATCAAACACTCGTATAATTTTCTTTATTCATTGTACACACGTGTGCTATATTCTGTGTGAATGTGCAGCTATTATTCACTGTCCACTGACGTGTAATGTGCACCTTTGCGATAACACTTTTTTCTGTCGCGCTGATGTATGAATACTGCACGCCAGCGACGGGTCGCGGCTGCTGAAGCGTGGGTCTGTTCCAGGCTCTGTGCTATTCTTTTATGGACTAAAGGATGACTACGGACACACGAGAAAGAAATGTCAGTAGCCTTGCTCTAGTTCCCGAAAGAGTTACGAATATCCTGGTATGGAGCTGTACAGTACCCTTACTTCAGTAGCTACCAGCCTCCACTACTACACACCATTTTTACGATATTACTAAGTACGTCACAAAGACAGGATGGTGTTTTCTATAGTATTTAGATAACACATAATATTGTTACCTACCAGTGAAAGGTGCCGTGCATCAGGTAAGCAGCAGCGCATTTTGCTTCACGGTATGAGGTTCTAAGTTACAAACTATACCTCGTATCCAGAACAGTGAAAGGTGCCGTGCATCAGGTAAGCAGCAGCGCATTTTGCTTCACGGTATGAGGTTCTAAATCACAAAATATGCCGCGTATCCACAATTAAGACATATTTCGCAGGTTCATGAATATGCCAAGGTCCAAAAGGGCGAGTCTAATATTTGTTTAAAAGTACACGGACCGCCTCAAAGTTAGGACTGGGAAGTGAGTCTTGAGCCTACAAACCAGGATTGGAAAATCCACCTACTTGTTACTAGTAAATGTCATCCGTAATGGCCCTGGCGAGGATAGCAACGCACATTGTTGCCTGACGGAAATCAAACAATAGGACGTTATGAGGCTTAGAATGTAAGAACACCGCGATGTCTCTTTCGTTTATAACCTAGAGAGGAGCCACATTCCTTTGTGTACCATGTTTCGACTAAACTTCATATGCTACTGTTTTCGTGGGTACTTCATACGGCTTATTATCATTATAATTATCATAATCACCGTTATTATTAGCCACAATACTATCATATATGAGCAAAACATTCAACAACCCAAGAAAAAGCCAAGCTTTATGTTCAACAGAGTGAGACTACGGTGTGTCAGCCCCTTCCATCCCCGCTTGCAATGTCTGTTCAGAATGGGGAGGGGGGATGGGGTTAGTGCCGATCAGACTACTGCGTAAGACTTTGCTATGCTACGGACTATGGAATTTCGCGAGGAGTTTAGTAACCTTTTCCTCGTGGTATATCCTACTCCCAAAGTTTCAAAAAGTGTTATTTCTTTTGAAAAGATTAAGTTTAGTTAATGATAGTTAATTTTGATTATCTATCAGTAGCTGAAGCAATTTTAATAACTTTTTGAGTTCAATATCACTGGCAAACTAGATGAGGTACAAGCTATGTTTCTCAAATTCACTGTATAAGCGCCCTGAACAGGTAGAGGTTATTGCTGATAGGAGAAGCTTTAGTCTGTGCATAATCAGCTAGCTACATAATGTCAGTGTATTGATGGAATTACCGAGCTGTTGAACTTGTAATGAACTAATTGGAAGAGTGAGTTAACTGGTCAGAGATCAGAATAATATGATTCTTTATTGTGTAACTCCTCTTGTGCCATTACCACGCGAAATATTTCTGAAACAAATATTTATGAAGTAATTCTTTTTATAACACGAAAATAGAGAGATGATGAATGAAGGAATGTGCCTTCGTTGGTGACAGTTTTCGTCAGGTTGGATGCAGCTGCTCAGGTGGAGTTGTAAATCCTTCTATTCCTGACACCGTCATCTTGAAGCTCCATGAGATTCGTCTTTCCTGTAGACAGGTAAATGTATAAATATTAGTTTTGACTCCAGTGCTGACTTAAAATTAAAAAGAATTTTGAATTTCCAAAAACCTAGGATAATATAATTTATCCAAATACAAGCAGCTACTGCAATTTACCGAACGGCTACTCTGCCCCGGGAACTTGATGGGGTTGTAATAGATATTTAGAAGCCTCACACCCTATGAGCTGGAGTAAACGTTACTTGTTGCTTGTAACGGTCACTCTTCTTGGGAATTTGCCTGCAACGGTACCTAACTTGCTGCAGTGACCGCAGGCACCGAAGTGCTACTAAAACTCCCTCAGATGCCGTAAAAAGTGGTACAGTGTAAACCTTTACACTTCACTCCAACCTTCCCCTATTTTGTCCCATCAGGACTTATGGTCTCACTGAGGCGCGGCCCACTTAGGTGGTAATGTAGATGGCGTCTGCAGCACTTGACAGCGGGATCGAAACACCTCAAATTATTTTCCTCCATGCAGTCAAAGAGGGTGGTGCTCTAGGTAGACTCTCTTGAAGGCTACCCTACAACGACAACCGTACAGCTACTGCGTTATATTTTAAGATCAATGGATCATTACAGTTAGTGATTTTTAAGACAAATGTGGTTCAACTTCAAATAATAAATTTGTCTTTGCTTGAACAGTTTTGCTTAAGCTACCAAATTCGTTTGGCATTCTTTGCATTCCCAACTTAATGTTACCCGAGCATAATATACATACCACGACAGTACATTATAGCTACTTCCTAGAATTATTCTTGATTTGGTGCACATATGGCGTAAGATGTAAGGCGTAAGTATAAACACAGATACAACATCATTGCTTGCTTAACTAGTTAGGATATCGGAAACTGTTGCATCAACTAGATAGAAAACCCCGGTTTCTATACTCATACATAGTTTTCTCCCGAATCATAAACTAAAGGGCATGACATCTTAATAGCCCAATCGTGGTATAGAACCATTCTGGTACATTGACGACCAGATACTGGAGTGGTGCACAAGTTACAGTAGCGCTTTTCGACACATATGTAAAACTCCATTACTATATAGAAGTAGCCGAGTGTATCGCCTGCTCTGTATTGGGGTAGTCAAATAATCACACAAACAGGATAATTATCAGTGGCCCGTTTTGGCTATCGTGGTGCTTAAGTTAGGGACTTGGATTAACAGTCCAGCAAAGCTTTCTGTGTTTTCCACTGAAACCCCTAAGAAGCTGCTAGATTAAATTAATAACTGCTCGCCTTTACTCCGCACCGTGAAGCAGCCATTCAGGAGGACCAGCTATTTACAACTCATCGTGAGGCGGCCAATCTGGAAAATTAGCTTTCTAGCACTCACCGTGAGACAGCCAATTTGGAAGACCTGCCGTTTACCACTCACCGTGAGGCGGCCAATGTAGAAAACCAGCTGTCTACCACTCACCGTCAGGCGGCCAATGTAGAAAACCAGCTGCTTTCCACTCACCGTGAAGCGGCCAATGTAGAAAATTAGCTGTATACCACTCATCGTGAGGCGGCCAATGTAGAAAACTAGCTGTATACCACTCACCGTGAGACGGCCAATCTGGAAGAGCAGCTGTATATCACTCACTGTGAGGCAGCCAATCTGGAAGACCAGCCATCTACCGTGAGGCAGCCAGTCTGGAAGACCAACTGTCTACCACTCACCGTAAGGCGGTCAATCAGGTTGATCAGCTAACCACCACATACCGTGAGGCAGTCAATTAGGAAGATCAGCTGTCTACCACTTACCGTGAGGCAGCCAATCAGGAAGATCAGCTGACAACCACTCACCGTG
>LQNS02278097.1:11295547-11312173 GCA_001587735.2 Parhyale hawaiensis
ATCCAAGATCTTCTTAAATCCAACAAGACTCCCCTCGAACTCTCTGACCTCGAGAGGTAGGCAGTTAAACAACCGGGGGGCCCATCACCGGGAATGAGCGTTCGAACTTTGTCTTCACACTCGCAAGCGCCCTTATTCAAGGGTGGCAAAACGCAGAAGCGTCCACGCCTGATATGCCGCCTCGTACATAGCCCGAGCTCACACTAACCAACACTTGGGACCATACCCTAAAGAATTTTCATAGGGGAATTCAAAGAGAGACGGCGCAACCTCTCCCAGTAGTTATGCTGCTCCACACCCTGAATTCTCGCCGTGAATGATCGCTGGATGCTCTAAAGTTATATTTCATATACTATATTTGCAGAGCTGGGACTTCCGAATAAAGTTCGGTGTTTCGGTTGTACCGGTGGTATTGTCATCTACCGAAATACCGAATCTTTCCCGAATCTTCTACCGATACCGAATGGATCTACCGAATGACTTATTGCGGTGGATTTGAATTTCCCACTCCGATAAAAGAATATTATTCGCTATGACCCACCGTAATTCTTGGAAGACATAAGAAAAATCCCATTGAATTTTCGTTCAGCTCAGTTTTTCACACTGTATTGCACTTCATTGGAGAGAATAGACGTTGTGCTTTGAGAAATGGGCGTAGTGTGTCATGTTTCGCTCACTCAACAGTCACGTCTTTCCGAGCTTAGTGGAGCGTGAACTGCCAGTGGGTGATGTAGTTAAAGGCTTGAAATAAGTGTTTTATGGGCTCCACAATGTATTAAAAGGCTTTTAAAGGTGTTGTATGTATATTTATATATATAATGTCCTATATATTGATCTATTGACCTAATAGAGGTACATCCCTTTGTTTACATAGCATTAACCTTGATATAAATGCTATAATGACGACACTAAGTAAGGCCAATCAAAAATTGACGCTAAGTAAGGTCAATCAAAGGTTAACGCTAAGTAACGAATAGCTAACCAACGATGAGCTCTCGAGGTTATGCCGAGAACTGTGGAGGTTAGGAGGCGCAGGTCTGGTTCTGCTAATATTCTAAGTAATATACGGCATAAGTATGTAATGAACGTCATTATGACACTAGATAAGCCAGACCTACACCTCCTAACCTACAAGGTTCTTGGCCTAACCTCGAGAACTCATTGCTGGCAAGCTTCCTCGTACTAGGATAGTGGTCGGTGGTGGTGGACGGCAGCTTCAAAAAATTTTGAACGTTTATCTGTCGAGAAGTGGGCGTGAGTTCAAACGTAGACTTATTTTCCTTCAAAATGAGACCAAGCGTGAAAAAATCTACGGTGTATTAAATAATTTTCAGGCTATTTGAACTGCCCGGGACGATAGACGTGCCAGATTCATGGTACCTATAAGGAGACGTCAGCCATGTAATAGTCCGTATAGAAAAATTGGTAATAGTGCATAAACTGCACTTCTGGATTTTCGACATTTCCAAGAAATTTTGCAATTGAATTACTATTTTGGGATACTAAAATGAACATTTTGGGTGGGGGAAACAATTTTTGAGCTACAACGGGGCTGTTACCCATAAGGTTAGGTAGGCAAGGACTGGTTCAGCTAATATCCATATAGCAACAGCTTTATCTGCACTAAACTGGCATATGTATATTTCTCATAGGATACTAGCAGAACCAGTCCTTGCCTACCTAACCTTATGAGTAAGAGCCACGTTGTAGTAGCTTAAATTAATAAAATCACACTTGTATCTTTCCTTTCAACACACCGCCATATATAATTCTTCGTATTCTCCCTATAGGTTTTTATTGCGTCCTGGCCACAGGATGTGCACTTCACTACACTTGGCAACACTCCGTGACGGATGAAAATATCGTCAGCGGCATCACTATTTTCGTAAATTTTTGAATTATTGACCAACGTTGTTTACTGCAACCACTACACGCCATTGCAAAGCACCGTATTACGAAACGGCCTACAGGCGTGATTGTTCTTGTTTACGTCGTTACGCAGGAGAGCGGAAGATGGCGGAAGTTCATCGCCCGTCGGAGAAATGATTTTAATCACCTTACACATTAATTTCAATGAATACATTGTTAAAAACATCACAAATGGATATCCCCCTTCTGAAATATGATTATTAACATTGTTACACACTAATTCATCTTACACTATTGTCGGGAATATCGAAACTCCAGAAGTGCAGTTTATGCACTATGACCGAGAAATCATTGGCCATCTAATAATCCGTATCGTAATATACATATATATGAATTTTTTTAATATACCGCACCAAAATACCGAATCATTCGGCAGATTTTCTAGAATGGCCCGTTTTCATCTAACGAATACCGATACCGGCGGTACAAAAAAAACGAATCCGAGCTTTGTATAGTTGTTAAGGTAGGTGAACGTTTGCACTGAATTCGCTGTGTTTGGAAAGCTGAGATATGTTTAAATAAGTTAAAAACATAAATTAATACAGCCAATATGTAGGACCGCAGGCGTCTAAGTCAGCTGTTAACGGATTTTTGTTAGATTTTCCATTGTAGCGTACAAAAAATAGATAAATGAGTTGAATTGTTTTTAATTAACTTTCTTTGATGCTGTTATCTATCAGGCACAACAATAAAAATTTACTATTTAGTGTTCAGCGACAAACAACTTGCAGTCCTATCGCCAGAGGGCACCATTTCTAGACCTTTCAGTCACGCTATTCTTTTCATAAATTTTGTTTCTGCACTATTGGCTTAGCAAGTATCGCAAACTGGGCTTCGGATCCTTGATATATGAACTAATTTGTCACGGTTCTGCGAAGAGAAACGATGAGTTGACTTACTAAAACTGCAATATAATTGCTAGCTGAGATACCCGAACATGAGCATAGGCGATGCTTAGCTGAATAACTCAGGGTGAAGATCGATATCACTGAATTAGGAATGGAACAATTCATCCGTCTCTCTTCCGGGAGCACTAAGTCTTTGAGCTCTCACTGATATCACTGTTGTCATTTTATTATGAACAAACATACTGATATCACAGAATTATGAACTAATATCACTAATAACAGTGATATCTCTGAAACGTAAACTAATATCACTGATAACACTTCACCTATACCTCTGACATTAATGAATTGCAAACTGGAATCAGGAATGTGACTGAAATAATTAACGATCAATTAATTAGTTTTTCGTCTGGGGGGGGCGGTAAGTGGGACTGGGGCTAAACATAAGACAGCACAGCACTTCTATCATCTATATCCTACTGACATTATGGCAATAGCTCATAGAGGGCCGGGGATCAGTCCCGGTATCTCTCTGGGAAAGGGCCATACAAATGTACACAGCCGTCAATGAAGACTACAAAGATTTTGTAACCAATTGTCTCAATTGTTGCTGCTCTTGGTAGTGGCCCTGTTGTAGCATGTAAATAAATTGGTGGCCAGCCCATAGCTGTCAGTGGAAGAACTTGTACTGTCTTCTGCTTTCTCTAGTCATGTGTCAGGGCGGCTATTGACCGCATGCCTCACTTCTCAATACAGCTACATATAATATAAGTCATGATACAATATTATACAATTGATATGGCGCTATGTTTAAAAACAATACCAATTTTCAAGAGACTCAGCTAACGCGTGGAAGATTAATATAAGAATTCAGGGTAGTAGCCACCTCGCCAGGTCACACTGTTGGCAAAACTAAGCCGAGGAGAACAAACAGACAGGCAAACAGCCTGACAAACAGACAAAGAAACAAACAAACAGACAGAAACTAGACAAATCATAACCTCCTGGGTGGAGGGAAATATCTATCCATCTATATGGCAGCCTAGGACAGTGTTCAATGTCAGTTCCATTATAACAAGAAGGATACCGACAGTACGTGAGTTATAATTTTCTATTATTGATAACTACCGTCGCATTACTAAACACAAATACCCTATATATACCGTACTTTTTGTGCATGTATGGATGTGCCGGCGCTAATTGGTATGGCCAACAATATAACACACAGCTATCTGAGGTACTCGGTCTTCAGGCTTCTCAGCACCTATACTCACTACAGCTGGGAGGTGGTAATCTTCCAGTCGGCGGAGGTGTGGGGTCTTTGGCCGAATGGCAAGTTGGGTGAGCAAGGTAATGATAATACTAGTGAATACTTATGTGGTTCACTATTGTTAAAGATGTTCTGTAATACAGAGGTACAGTTATTAATAGCACTGCAACTTATAAGACAAGACCAACGGGAGCGGGGTCTCGTGAGGTATGAGTTGAAGATCGACAGTGCGCACCCCTTATATAGACAATATATGGGTGTGGCACCGTACCGCTAACCTCGCGCCTTCACAAGGAATCATGCACGCTAAAAGTAAATCAGCAGAAAATTCGAGACGTAAATGAACGCCCGTAGGAATTATTTGGGTGAACAATGGGTGGCGTCAATGCTGCTTAATATACAACTTGGCCATAAATGTTCGGGAGCTCTGAAAGGCTAGTTCATTTGTTTTTGAAAGTTTTTGCGAAGAACAGACAGGATACTTTCTTACCAAATTTCATCATATAAAAAATTGACTGGGATTTTAAATGTCATTGTATTACCAGACTATGTAGAGCACCCTGAGATTTCATGCCTTCGCCAAGCAAGGCATAGTAACGAAAAAACAATGTTGGTTCTGAAAATACGATTTTCCTGCATCATCACCAAAATCTGATGATTTGTGTCTTTTAACAGTATAAAGAGTTTCTGTAATTTTCAGGAAGATAAGTTTATTACTTTTTCAGTCATGCTGCTAACAAAAAATCTGACAAATATTTGTCAAACGCACAAACGCACCAACCGATTGTCACTAAAATTGAATCAATTATGTCTTATGACATTATTAGGAATTCCTGTAAATTTCATAAAGATCCATCCATAACTTTTTGAGTTATTGTGCTAACCAGCGTAGAATCAAACACAGCGACAAACAAACAGATCATCACAAAAATTCTTCATTTACTCTGCGTAATATATCAAACAATTCATGCAAATACTATAAAAATACGTCCACAAGTATTTGAGTTATGGTAGTAGGAAACATGAAGCAAACAAATAATATAAACGGATATGCATATCTTTACAAACAGTTAATCATCCGTTCCTCCTAACTTGCCTAACAACCGTTGTAAATTTCGTTGAAAGCCGAGTTTAAAATTTTTAATTATCTTGGTCAGAGATAAAGAGCCAGACAGACGGATACACAAACAAACACGTTGAAAACATAACCTCCTTGGCAAGGGTAAATACGACTTTGAGTACACCCAAAACAATATTCGAGATCCACTTTCATTAATATATATATCCACTGTACGCTAGATCTGTTTGAAACGCGTAAATGAAGCTCAATATTCTCAGTTCTAAGAGCTGGGCACTTACGGCCATGGGTGTAAAACAAGGCATAGCTAATTAATAGGAGAACTAAAAATACACTGGTTGTTTTTTGCTTTTTTTTACTGGGTCGCAAGTGCTTCGTTATACTAAATCACAGCTCTAGAAAACTCCAGCTGTACCAACATACAGCTGTTCCAACTCCCAGCTGTAACGCCTCCGAGCTGCACCAACATTCAGCTGTTCCAACTCGCAGCTGTACCAACTTTCAGCTGTACCCACGGCAGCAGCATACCATGCATGCTTGACTTGTGTGTTAAAGGTGCCGGGATCGAGCACTAAGCCAGCCGAGCGGTCTCTGTGACTTTCGGTATGCTTTGGTCAGCAGTTGCTTGGTATGCAAAGCTGTTTGGGGGCACAGAATAGGACGGTGAGGGGGAAGGGTCGTTGAACCTTTCGTTTTTCGATACAATAGTTCTTAATGACGCGTCGTCGGCTGCAGCTATTCTTGCTCCTCTGGGCCAGTTGACCTATAGCTGCAGCACGAAAGAGTTCTTGTGCGTTTCCTAGTGAAGGGTGCAGTCAAATTTGATATTTCCCACTGCAAGCTGTATCAAATTCTCAGCTGTACGAACTTCCAGCTTCACGAAATTTCCAGCTGTACCAACTTCCAACTGAACGAATTTCATAGTTGAACTGTACCAACTTTCGGCTGTACCCCTTCCAAACTGCACTAAATTTTCAACTTTACCAAATCCTAATATTACTACCTAATTTCCAGTTGTACCAACTGTTTGTTTTAAGGATTCACAAATTGACCCCACACTTGCCTCTACTTCAACTTTTAGTTTACAAGTTCACTTCTATTTATGTAGGAGAAATGAATTAAAGTCTTCTTTTCATTAAGGTGATTTATATCTGAGAGCTTGGATGGATTCGTTTGTGAGGAGTTGCTCGTCTGTTCTACAATAATATTAGTTTTCATCGAAATTAAGTAAGTTAAATATTATGCTGCATTGCCGTAGACTTTCAGCAGCAAGTGCCAACTGATTATAGTGCATTTTAATTGAGCTGAAACTAATAGTTTTTTGAAGAAAATTTTCTAGTTTTGCTTGGACATTAAACCGGTTTCTAAACTTAAGTGTAACAAAGTAATAATATGAAAGTATACAAAAACCAAACAGAAGCGGGTAAGCAGAGGTCCATCAGTGACGCTAAGTAAGTCGACGGCTGTCAACATTTCTACAGCCAACAAAATCATTGCCAGTGACCATTCTTTGTCTCACGTCAGCAATAAGACGCTGTTAGTGGGGTTAAGAGACAGCATAGTCATCGCTACTGAAACAAGCTTCTCTACATTTCAGGGATATAATTATGAGAAGTCGAGGCTGCAATCGGTATACATTATTCTCTTGGTACTTCTACCATAGCTGCGCGACCAATCCCCCCTCGGCAGCAGTGCCTGCCAAGGCATCTTCATCCCTCAGAGCACTGTGCCCTACAGGTTGTCAATCCCTGGACTAAGTGAATAGACTAGAGAGCAGCCAAGTCTCAAGCGATCAATTCAGAGCTACGAATGGAATGTCAGTCGACGCTCCTGTGGTACAACATGCAGGGAATGCAATATGTGGAGACGAACTGAAACCTTGTTTTGGTTAGGTAAGCTCGAGAATAGAGCCTGCTCTCATGCTATTCGTTGTAAGTGACTGTTTTGTGTCAAACGAACTATGTATTCTGTGCTGATGCCCCATCTGTGTCAGCATAGCGTTTATAACCAGGATCCGTAGTCGGTCGTGCAAACCTGCAGCAGTTGATTTCAGGGATAAATGTTAATTTAAGTTGCACTTATTAGCAGCTTTTTCTGTGCCCTGGGCTTTGATCGGCCTCGATTTGCGTTTGCCTGTCCATCGCTGGTTAAGCGTTTAGCTTTGATAATTAAAATTATAATACCATCACTAAAAAGAGTCCTAGCTAACACTCAACAGCCCGCTTCCCTAACTAGGGCGAGCAAGCAAGTGCCACCAGCAACACAGTATAACTTCAAATGACTATAGACGGAGAGGCTCAGAGTCGAGAACAGATAACCTGCCTACACAGTCAATGTAGAGACTTAGTCTGATGGTTATATGTACAGCCTGCAGTTGAGCTGAAGCTACTGTGTCGTAATAATATTCTCATATACAATTACCCACTGTACAGCGTAAAGGACAAGATTGGCTGTTCCCATAATGTTATTCCTACGAAAGCGTTTCTCAGCGGCTCGGTAAAGGGATAGAAATCAACATACCCATTGCAGAGGTCACCACCAGTGTCGATGTTGCGGGTGTTCTGCGCTACGGTCAGGAAGCGCCGGTTCTGGTTGTTGGAGGTCACGTGGGCACTGTAGATGACCTCCCTGCGAGAAATATAAGTTATTTAAAGGGAGAAACTATTCATTAGCTACTGACCGAGTTCCAGTTGCAGTACTTGGCGAGCTACATGCTGTGAATATTCACTTTCTAGTTTCATCAGGAGTTTTACCAACAGAATCTAGTCATAAGAGTGACAGAAGACGTAGTCAAACTTTTAACTTACAAAGCAAGTACACTGCCAGTTCCTATTGCCACAGACTCTTACCTGCAGGCAGGATGGCAGCCACAGTCAAAACTCTCGCTTGTGAAGTAGTCGTACACAGCACTCATGCAGGCGTCTGGTTGGGAAGAATGTCATCTTATTAATTTTTCGCAGGCTCATTTGAAATCAAAGCGTGAATGTCCATAACACTAAAACTATACCTATTGACAGGATATCAATATGCGTTCATAGCTATTTTACTGGATGCATTACAGTATTTTCTAATTTTGAATTTTTTTCCGGGAAGACCGAGCACGTCATACTGGCAAACTGCACTTCAGCTAAAGGAAAATTCGTTCATGATGAAATTAAAGACTTTTCGGATGCCGTACAGAATGGTAGATTAAAATTGATACGTGCACACTATTTTCTCTCTGCAAAGTTTAATTCATGCCAGGCATTGATGCACGTGAAGCGCAAGTAAACCCACCATCTCTGATGCTGAAGGGATTGCAGGTGCGGTTGTTTTCGCCGGTGAGAATTACAGGATTGTCGACTTCCTCCAGTATGTCAAAGATTGGCCCCTCGTGCACCTTGCAGCGACAGCGCTCCCTGTACTGACGCTCCAGGCAGTGCTTCACGCACAGCTGCAGTGAGATACAGGGCGAGTTGTACAGGCTTAAACTTGTTCATTTGTAAACTAAATAGAAAGATGCTTCATTCGTCAATTAACTAGCAACACGCCTCATTCATTAACTAACTTAAAAAACGCCTCATCAATAAACTAACAAGCAAAACGCCTCATACACTAACTAACAAGACACTTCATTTGTTAACGAAGTACACCACATTAATTACATGACTAGCAAGACATATCCATTTGTTCATCTCACTTGATTACATAACAAGGAGGTTTATTCGTCAACTAACTAAAGACAAGCGTCATTCCTTAATTATTAGCAATACATCTTATTGAATTGCATTGTCAGACACCTGCTTGTTAACTAACAAATTACCGCATTCATTAGTTAGGCAACAAGGCACCTCAGCCATTAACTAACTAGCAAGAAGCCCCAATAGCTAAATTAACTAGTACGACGCATCATTCAATAAAACGAACTAGCAAGACACTTTTGAACAAAAAAAAATTACAAGTTGATAAAATAAATTTATTCATTTAAGCTCTTGCCTTCACAGCTCACTGGTAGCATTTTATTTACAAATACCTTAATAGCAACTCTAGATAACTAATAAGTGGAATCGTCACCCAACTAGTATGAAAAATTTTTAATCATGTCAATTTTTCGAAAGATAATGGAAAAAACACAAATACTAACTATGCATTGCTAATTCGAAGAAGTACAGAACGTAAGCATTGGTACTCTGGTTATTGATTTCAATTGTTCCTGTTAACCGGCAAGTATAGATTGGATGATAAAGTAGATCGATTAGATGGGTAAATTGATACACCAACTAGAATGCTTGGTGATTAGATTGGTAAATTGATAAACCAACTAGAATGTTTGGTGACGTAAGGGGCTGAAAGTGCTGAGTCCCCAGTCTTGGTAACTTTCACATCTATATGAGCAAACATATCTGCCTACGAGAGATTGTGATGATAACTCAATGCATTTTGGAACTTTTTGAGTAGAAAGATATACATACAATAGGCAATAGGTATGAAAACAAATACATATACACACAGACAGGACGACAATATTACTGCTTATTTAACTGACTATGGTATTCACTGGCTGTGTTGCACTGTTTTTTACTAATAATTCTTAAGCGAATTGTCGGATCACCATGGTATTTCAACACAAAGCCTTTTACATCACGACCTAATTTATGGCCCACATAGCATATTGCTGTATATGTTTACAGAGGAGTTTACTCCTGTCTATTAGGCCGATATTAAACTGAAGCAGAAAGTCGCATCTACACGTTTGAACGACGACCCAGTGTTGAAAGGTTGTCGAGGTGTAATATCTGTAGACCAGCGCCGAAATATCTGTCTTTTGCCAGATATATCTGTAGATCTAGACACTTTCACTAACGTGTCTTGTCTGATATTTGTCGATAAATTATATTACAAACCGTTTCGAACTCTGTGAGTGATACGACCTATGACAAACTATACCCATCGATCGATTCTAGCTCGTAAAAAATAGCAATCTACGGTAGCCACATCCGACAAACACTCAAAGCAGTGGCGTAACTCTGTATAGAATAGTCAATTAAGGAAGCCATTCCTTTTAAAACAGCTCATTTATCGATATTTTGGGAAAAATATGTTAAAGTTGGAGCATAACCTTTCTTTTTATGAAGGTCTATGAGAATGTATTGGGTGCAATAGCCCCAGATCCACTGCCATGATAGCACCAAAACTGCTCAAAATTGGCAAGGAGCACACCACAATCGGTTGAATTTTCGGCTGCCAGCTGGACTATGCACGCTATCGGTTAGGAAGGGATACAATCGGCTAAACTGACAATACTGGAACTCATTGATAATTTGTTAAAAAGTTGCCTGCAAGGAATTTTCGGCGAGATATTAATGAACGGACTTTGCAAAGAAGAATAGGCACAATGACAAAGGTTCATATATCGCATTTATTTAATAATAATAAAAATTAGCTGAATCCACTAGAAAATGTTTATAGGAATCTTTTGCAATTTCATGCATTTAGAATAAATCACTCCAAATATCTGTAGATCTTGAGCATTATTGGAAGAAAAATCTAGACATCTGTAGCATAGCATTAAAATCTGTATATCTAGAGATTTCAACCCCAGAAAAATCGATGAATGAGTGATTTTTTCTATGGGATGGCTTTGCTAATAGACTATTCTATACAGAGTTGCGCCACTGCTCTGCGTCTTTGTCGGATGTGGCTACCGTAGATTGCTATTTTTTACCAGCTAGAATCGATCGATGGGTATAGTTTGTCATAGGCCGTATCACTCACAGAGTTCGAAACGGTCTGCAATATAATTTATAGACAAATAACAGACAAGGCACGTTAGTGACAATGTTTAGATTTACAGATATATCAGGCAAAATAAAGATATTTCGGCTCAGGTCTACAGATAATACGCCTCGACTACCTGGCCATACCAGGTCGTTCGAACGTGTAGACGCGACTTTCTGGCTTCAGCTTTATGTAGGCCTATAGGCCTATTATACCTGTACAGGAGTAAACTCCTCAGTAAACACATATAGCAATATGCTATGTGGGTCATAAATTAGGTAGGAATGTAAAAGGCTTTGTGTTGAAT
This sequence comes from Parhyale hawaiensis, assembly GCA_001587735.2. Taxonomy (NCBI): domain Eukaryota; kingdom Metazoa; phylum Arthropoda; class Malacostraca; order Amphipoda; family Hyalidae; genus Parhyale; species Parhyale hawaiensis. The sequence goes on from LQNS02278097.1 coordinate 11,306,737, forward strand.
TACCATGGTGATCGGACGATTCGTTCAAGAATTATTAGTGAAAAACAGTGTAACGCGGCCAGTGGAAACCATAGTAGTTCTCGAGTGATAATTAAATAGACAGATTAGGTAGATATATTACATGGACATATTGTACTAGATAGATTAGATAAATAGATAGATAGATAGAGTAGTTGTAAACAGTAGAAAAATGCAGTGAAATTTCTTGAATTTTAATTGTTCCTGGTTAGATGAGATTAGGTACGGAATATCATGCGGACTTAGCGGCCCAACCCAAAGATGAGTCGAAGTCTACGCTTCAGTTTGCTGAGAGTTATCGCCATTACGTTAACAAAAAAAAATTGGCATCAATTACAGACAGCGGACTGGAGCATTGAAAAGTCCGCGTAAGAAATGCTTTATTCGAAATGCTAGAGAAAGTCCAATTTCATTACAGAACCGCGAATTACTGCAGGAGCTGATGCCTCTAGTATTTGAGCTCATATGAGATCGAATAAGGCATTCTTTTTTTTTAAATCTCCCGAATTCTTCAATTCGAGTAAATTCTTGCTTTTAATAACAGGTCCCTAGAAAACGGGTTCAACCCTACAAAAAAGTTATCATACCGTGCGGGTGTAGTCCACTTTAGAGTACCTCCGTGTCGTGCACTTGCCGTGAGGATGGCCCACTCTCTCCATGATCGTCTGTAAAATGAACATGATGCAACTTAAATAACCACGAGGTGATTTACATAACCTTGAGGTCGATTAAACAATCATGAGGTGACCTAAATAATCTGGATGTGACTTGAACAATAATTATGAAGCGACTTAAATAATGATAAAGTGACTTAAATATCCATACGTTGGCATAAATAATCATCAGGTGACTTAGAAATCCACGAGATGACTTTAATAACTATCAAGGAACGTGAATAACCAAGAGAGAACTTCAATAACCATGAGGTGACTTTAATAACAAGAGACAACTTCGATAACCATGAGGTGACTCCAATATCATGAGCGAAATTTGATTTTAAAAAGGATTAAATAAGTATGAGGTGACTTAAATTTTTATGAGGTGATTAAATAACCCTAAGAAGACTTGAATAATCATGAAGCGACAAAATAATCACGAGGTGACTGACTATTTACACTAAACAAAACCCCACTGGCTGAGGATCTTGTTCATTATGCAAGCAGTCGCGACTTTGGCGCGATATCTCGTGCAATCAAACGCTTGGTAGGCAATGGGACTATTCCGTGAGAGGTACAATATTCATTTATAGACGAAGTGAGAACTCTAGTCATTTAACTATAGGTATGTATCACACAACTTGCCATCTCTTCTTCAAGCACTGCTATGCCTAAGAGGAACTAAATTTTAAAGTTTGGCTGAAATCTCATTAACATTACAAGTAAAAATTAGTGTTGATAATAACTACATTATTAGAACCATTATAAAACCATCTCCTCGCCCGCCAAAAATTCATTACGAATCTCAATCGCCGTTCTACAATTTTTTTTCCTATGTTGTTATTGAAGAGCTTTTGTCTACTCCCTGGGAATGGGGCAGTGCCCTAGCTAGCCTCGTGCATCAAACATGACTGTTGAATTTGTTCCCTACCGCGGGTGATGATCTTACGCCACCGAGGCGTTCTAGTTTCTTTTTTTATTCTTCTCCGTAAATGACAGCAAATTGCATGTCTTCCTGAGTTCGAGTTCACTTCAAATTTAATTCAATAGTAAGCACTTCCTAAGGCCACTTGTGGCAAGCTAACTGACTTCAACAGTAAACGTTATAAAAAAATCCTGTAACAGACGTAAGTGGTGTTAGCAAGGAAGCAATAAGACGTTCAAGCTCATTATAATATGCATGGCTGAAGTACGTAACAGGTTAACTCATCGCTTGACCATTTTGAGACGGTTCTGCGCGTCTCCTCGTATGACGTCAGGTGGGTGCATCGCAGAACGTCGGTGTTGCGCAAGTATCAACAGTATTCCTTATTCATTTAACCATTATTTCCGCTACCATGGGCTGATAATTGACGTTTGGCTATTTTGAACACGGAAAAAAGAACTTGTTGAACCTTCTTCGTTTTACTAAAGCTCCGGATTAGTGAAAAAAATGAGTATTGTCAGCCAAAGAGTGTACTAAGTTTTTGCTCGCACCGGTAATACCTATGTATCTACTGCACTTTCAACATTTTTTACCATAGCAAAATGATGAACTACTACGTAGTAATTTTGAGTAATTCAGTTTTTCCTCAAACTTTTTTCCAAGTAACCACAGACAACATTAATTTCTCTCAAAGAAGTCATGAGACTTGAAACAAAATCTTTCTTGATAGACTTTGAACGCTTGTCTAGCCAAGTTGGCCTAATAATTACGTTTCTCTCGGTAATTTCGAAAGAAAATGGTAAGTCGACGCGGAAGCCGTTCAATTACTTGATAGATCGCCTATGAACGATTGATTATGAAGTTTGAACGATTAAAAAACAATTGTCCGTTGACAATTTGATATATTTTGATGAGACGAGCTCTTTAAAATACCAGTTTCACAAGTAAAGTTTTGTAATTTGAACTTACAATTACTTTTAGCGTTTTTAATACTCCACCAATAATACGTATACAGCTGTGGTTTTTTCCGTAAGCCATATTCTTCCGCTGTAATTTTTCATGTCTGAGTGCACTAGTATGTAAAATGATGCATGATGATTACACAATAAGACGCATCAATAGTTAGGAAGCCGAGCCTATGTTGTTGATTTCATCGTCTTTCAAGCTATTTGTTTGACATTTTATTGTCATATATCTAGCAAACTTTTTTTTTTACATTGCACAGTCAACAGCTGTGATCGTTCAGAAATGATTACCCATCTATTTTCTTCTGTTTTCTGCATGGAAGCCCACGCTCACAATGTTTCTAAAGCAAGTAACAGGTATGAACTAATTAACACTCTTTGCTATCTATCTCTCCATCTGACGTCACAGCTGAAAAGGAGTGGGCGGGGCTCAACAAGCTACCTGCACGCGAGTTAACCTGTTACGTAGTTCAGCCATGGTAATATATACGGGAAGCAAGTGAAGTCGTCTTAGAAGAACCGAAAGTACTCTTAAATGAAGTATTGATAGCTGACGTACTCTGCCAATAGCCACGGAGTGAGACTCTCCTGGCGAGAGGTTGAACCCAGCTTCTTCTGGGAAAGGTGCATCCCAGGGTTGGTGAAGCACTACTCTTAACCCTGTGTTGGGCGAGAGCAGGTTTACGTATTTCGCCACGTTCAGATTCAGGGTTAGACGCAAACCTCCCTGAAATTGAACAATGTTTATTAACACTGTAAAATAAATACATTTTAAATATAGGACATCTTTAACACTTCACGGCTTTTGTGTAACGCACATTTTGATTCACAACTCGTCGAGAATGCATTGCATCAGACAAATGTAATAGCTTAATCCCACATCTGAAAATCAATGCTACTACTACTACCATCTTTCACTTTTGATGTCACAACTATGACCATAGAGAAAATACTAATGTGTGACATTCATCATTAAAAGGGGTTATGCATTAGTTATAATGCTAAGTGCGTATTACAACATAAATAGTTTGGGTCTGCGGTATCCTGGACTTCACCTCAGGTCCGGTGGTGTAGGTGGAGCGGCTGACGAAGAGCTCCCGGCGCTGCTCATCGCTGATCTCCGCGGTGCCTTCGAGCTGCAGGTGGGGGCTGTTGAAGGTGTAGCAGCGGCCGTACTCTTTCGAGGGAAACTCGTGGAACAATCTGAGAATAAATAGAAAAACCCCAATGTTCGAAGACATAAACTCTTCAAAAAACAATTTGGAGGGAAACTCGTCCAACAATCTTGAAGAAGAAGCCCACTTGTACTAGTACATGATATTCATTTTGACGAATATAAAAATTATGAGACATTTAGGTATTCATAGCGGTTTTGGACTAGCATCGGTAAATGCTTCTCAAGGCGACCACGAAGGTCGCCAGATGGGCAAGCAAGGTAGTTTGTAACTTTCAACACTCGCGCTCAGTTTCAACGATATTCACCACGTGCTCTCCAGATGATCGTTTTAATGTCATCTTAATCAGGCTGTGCTTTCTCTCAGCACGGCTTCTTCTTCCTCTACTAACTTAATAGGCGAAATGACACTGAATTGTAGCCTTAGTAAGATCAGGTAACAGCAGTAGCTTTCCAATTCTGTACTGTGCCCCAGTGAGGGACGATCGGAAGATCTGACGGGGCAGTAGGGCGAAAGGAGATTTTGGAGAGAAAGGAATGAGATCAAAAATAGTAACTTACTTTCAAATGAATGCAAGTATGCTAAAGATTGCTGTTTTTCAGGTGTATATGAGATATGAGAGGGTGTTAGCAACCCACAGGGACACCATGCCAGTTTCGAAAAGTTTAGCAAACACCTAACCCTTTTCGGGACAAATGACCATAGATGGGCAATTCCGTAATGTTATTCCTGTCAATTGCTTATCAGACACACGGTAAAAAAAATCAGCCCATCCAGGCTGAAGTAAAATTCAATTTCTCACGTAAAAAATGCTCTACACTATTACGATTGTTTCCAAATATTACCAATTCCGATAGCCGTTAATAGGTAAGGGTGTGGTTACCCGTAAAGCAGATCGTACTGTGCATCAATGTTCTTACTTGTACGAGCAGTGGGTCTGATCGATGCTGCAAAGTTGGATGAACTCGTTGGCAGGCCTGTGGTACTCATCCAGGTGTTCCTTTGTTGGTGCGTAGCGGCTGACCACGTCGCTAAGGTCGTTGGTGCGGCTGTTCTTGATGATCTGCTCCACCACAGCCTTCGTGATGTTCTTCGTTTCATCCTCGGCGTAAAGCTCTGCCGTAATAAAAAAAATAATTATTTCATTATCTGGATAAATTTTGTTTTATTCTTTGTGTAAAATTCTTTCCATCTCGATATTTAGAGCAATAATAAAGGAAATGTTTCATTTATAAGTCTATTTAGGTAGGGAGTAAATATTCGTCACTATCAAGAGGACACTCATTCTCAGGATGACTCAAAACCTTTACGCTGAGCTAGAGGGTTATTCTAGGCAAAGTCTCCTATGAACCTATAAATGCCTTTATAAGAACTTTATTGGCGTGTAACAGGCAAGACCATGAGCAACCTTACAGCCCAAATTTAAAAAAAAATAATGTATATCAAGTCTTACTGTCTGGCCGAACTGGCTTTGAAGAGCAGGAAGTCATCACGGTGCCATTGGAGAGGCTCCAGGTGAAGTACACTGTAAACGTGTACATCATCAGTACACGACGGAAGAGTGGAAGAGGCCGAAAGCTTCAATCTATACTCAGCGTGCTCAGCGACCCTGGGCTTAGATTTACTGATGCACCATAGATACAAGTTTGCAAACGCCAGTCTGTACTGTAAGCCTACAGTTATCACTTATAAGTTTAT
>LQNS02278097.1:11313189-11353147 GCA_001587735.2 Parhyale hawaiensis
AGTTAAAAAGTGATGTTTCTAAATCCCACCAGTCCTCACCGTGGGTGAGGTTATAGAAGCATCCGTAGACATCACAGTAGACGTTGGTGTGGCAGGGTAGACTGTAACGGATGGTCTCTTCTTTGTACGTCCATTCTGTAAAATGAAACGCGGCAATTCAATAGGTTGTTCCTTCTTGCTGACATCAAACACCTCAAACAGCTAACTAGATCGGATTGAAGATAAAGCATTGTTGAAACGCTTGTACTCGCTAGAAGGAATGTTGAGATGCCAAAATGCCATGTTATGGTTCAACCATGATTTTGCACAGCTCGTATTGGCGTCTAATCTTGCTCAGATCTGTGAGTGCTATACCGCAGTCTAACTTGACTAGTCAAGAGGAAATACTTTCCATTACAGCCTGGTAAGCCAGGAATTCACTTAAGTGTTGCATTGTAGTTATTCCAACAATCATAATCATAAACTGGAGGATTTATAGCTTTGGATCCCTGGATTAAGTAATGAATGGGTTGCAAATGCGTAGTTAGACGTGCAAGAAAATGGGAATATAGGTGCCAAGATCTGTGAACATTTTTCTGGAAAAATCATGCAATAAAGTTTGAAAAATATAATAATAAAATCTGTAGCGTTTACAGCCAGCTGAGACAACTGGACTTAATACAAAATTTTTTTAAAAACACTGTTTACAGTTCAAGTGAGTAAGAATTTAAATTAATTTTTTACTCGACTCAAATCGATGAAAAATATATATATTTCGTGGTAGACTTCAGCGTGGAGGTTCAATCCCGGCGTTGAAAGCAGTATTTCACTAATATCTGAGAGCCACCATAGTTTATAAGATATTACAGTGCAACTAGGTCTTTGTCAGGTTTCTTTTCATTTTCATATATGCAGAATATGCTCTTAGAAGTCCCCATGTCGTTAAATAATAAACAAAACTTGTCAAGTCGTCGACAGTGGCCAAAGAAAGTGCTTTCCAACTTTAATATTCAAGCAACAAGCTTCTTTTGAAGATAAATAACATTGATGCTAGTGTTTGCAGCAATAGTGTTTAGTGCATACAACAGAGGTATGTCGAAATTGCAACCCAGTATAGCTACCACTGCTTGAAAAACACTCAGGAGTTACGCGATGGGAACACGGTCCTCATTGTCAATGTTTTCCGAGTTTTGAATGTGACACGATTTTGTAAGGAAGGGGGAATCTTGCGTAGCTCACGTGTTACCTTTGAGTTGGGATTGTAACATTTAACGATCGGCTGTTGAGGGTCATGTAGAGAAAAATATATTTTTCACTTAAGTAACACATATATTATTCTAGGTTGGGATTACAACACGCCTCGACTGTAATAGATAGAGTAGCAAAAATTATTGAATAATAGCAGGTTGTGTGGCAAGTCAAATTAGCAAAAGAAAGCCTTTGTGCAAAGTTTATTGCTTTCAAAATAAAAGTTCTGAAAAACAAGAGGCCGAAGTAATCAGTATTCTTTGACAGCATTGTTATTCAACTGCCTTTACATTCTCACCCTACAACTGAACGACTACTGCTGCATTAAAGCAATTTACCTTTCAATTTACGAACTGTAAAGAGTCTTTTGGTAACATTAGCAATGAACTGTTCAGTGTTTTTCGTAGACGACGTATCAAATAACGCTATTTCCAAGAGAAAAAAAAACATGTAGTTTTTCATTTTCTTCAGAACACAAAAATCTTTCATCGGTACAAAAATTACCAAGCGGTGGCAAGGCACCCATGCACGAAGTCCCGGTATTCAGACTCATGCGTCCCGGTATCAGTCATGAATCTCAGACTTTGTGAAAACAAATCCTGACTTGCACAGCTGTCGAAAAGCTTGTTCAACAACAGGATTCTCAGAGTACAGTACTATGTACCTGTGCCAGTTTGATTTGCTAAGCGAGAGTCGCATAACTGTTTCGATTTTAAGAAGTCAAAACATACAAGCGGCAAATTACAAAGCATACATGCGGTACTTTTCGACTTAGTAAAGCTTTAGTCTGCCGGAAAGACCTCTTAGTTTGGCCTTCACTGCAGTGTGTCGTAAATAGACAGACAGACCTGAAAAATCTCGTAGAATTAGCAGAAACTGGAAAATTCAATTGAAACGTACGTTCTTATCGCAGAAGATGATAAAGATTAAAATATCTGTGTTCCATGAGAGCAGTGATTCCCTGCTTTCAGTTTTCTACGCGTATCCAGTGAAAACACGTGGAAACACACGTAACCCTTGGCCTCAGTTCACTTAATTTTTCACCTGATTGATTACAGTTTAATTCTGTAGATGTCTAGAGCGTCCAACGTAATACCATTTAACTCATTTCAACATGAGGGAAGAATCAGAAACCTACATAATACACCAAAAATACGATACTCGTCTTATGTCACTGCTAATTTCTGGACGGTATATCTTCTCATAATTACCTATAACTCTACTAAATCCATTTCTTATTAACCTTGAAAAATTGTTAACAAGAACTACCAGTTCGACAGAAGCTTTAAAATGTTACCATAAAAATTTAAGCGCCAAGAACGCTGCTCATAAACCAAATTTAAAATCCATATGCAATCACCCATGCCGCATTTACTCTTAGTGTCGCCAAATTAACACGAGTTTTCTTGATGGGTTTCTCTAAAATCGTAACTTAAAAGTGCCTTAGTGTTGTCCTAATATTTTCAAATTCATGTCCTCAATCGGTAACGAATACGCGGAATTTTACACTAAGAATTATATCAGTACTCACCCATGTCCCATTGGCTCATGGCATCACCGAAATTTACGCTGTTTTCTGCAATGGAATCTCTCTAAGATCGGAACTCAAAAAAGCCATTAGTTTCAACTGATCCCCCGAATTCATATCTTAAATTAAAAAAAGATACGCAAAACGTCCTACTTGAATTTGTAAAATCACTCACCCATGTCACATTTGCTCTTAGTATCACCGAAAGCTACTCCGTTTTCTTCCAAAGTGACTCCGAGACCGGAGGGAGCTCGACCGGCCTTCTTGGCCTGCATGGCGAGGTACTGGTACATGAAGCTGCAGCGGATGCGGTAGTAGATGGCACTACTGGGCATGTTGACGGTCGTGTTTGGTTGCTGGGTCGGCATGTACTGGGACTCTGTCTCATCTGGAAAGCGATAAAAGTAATGATATTATTACTTGCTGGGCATGTACTGCGACCCTGTCTCATCTGAACAATGATAAAAATGTCGATAAGAAACTGGATTTTGAACAAAAAATCATCAAACCTTATCGGCAGTCATCCAATGTCTATATCGGGAATGGCATCGCGAAGAGATAGTTGAAGTAAATAGGCTTCCATAGCCAATCCTATCTGAAATTCATCGGCAGTTAGCGGGGGATATCATCTGATAACTCCTATAATCACCTATAATTTTTTATTGGGATACTCAGGATACCAGGAACAGCGCTGTCAAACAAAGGAGGATGCGGTTTTACCTTTAACCTAAAAAATAATGAATGACATTTCTCCGTTTGCGAAACGAAAGCAGAAATATAGAGGCAAGAGTGTGGTGGCGTTCCCTCCCTGGGGAATATGTCTCTTAGGGGCCCAGTGCTATCAACCAGTTATATTTTATTAGATGACTGGTATTGAACGAGGTGAAAGGCCTATTCCCAGTGAGTTACCGTAGCCCACGCTCCAGCCCTGTACGAGTTATTGCCTTTGTGTTGTAAGAAATATTGTCGTGGGAGATTGTGCTATTATGAAAGCTGTAAGTACCAGGAGGACCCAGTGCTTTTCATGAAAAGCTGTTCACTGTCTGGCTGAGTTCGCAAGTTCTAGATCAACCCAGTCGGATATTTACAGGTGATCATCGGATATTATCCGATGCAGTTCCTATAACATTGGATAATTGCCTATGATATTCCGATAGAGTAAGCTCTTATATCGAGTTGCGTTGGTGAGAAATTTGTTGCAAAAAAAGTCACTAGTCTATTTGTCAAGCAAACCCAAATCACTGGAAGATAATTTACTCTATATAACCTGCATATCATTATGGGAAACATGCAAATGAGCGAGTTACTCATAAACATACTATTAATAAATAAATAAGAACTGAAACCGTACACTACTAAAAAGCGCCAAATTGAATTGGTACAATAGTTTCAAAAGTGCGGTAACGATGTTAACTGCATAGAAGACAAAATGCAAATATTAAGCGAATTAGTGCACCAGTACAGTTTACCAGTTAACCTTAACGTACAAATGAGGCTTATCGTGTGGCTGTAATTTTGCTCATATTTTTAATGCTAAACTTTATATGGTATGTGTAATATTATCGTTCGTCTCGTATGAGAGACTTGAGAATTGATCTGATGAAATGGATAATACGTTGCAATTCAAAATTGATAAAAACAAATTCATCCAGTTTTACTCTCGATGTTCAGGTGTAATTAACGTTAAGATGTTAACTAACGGCATCATTGCATGCTACTTGTCTTGATGATATACCTAGTGGTACCTCGCTGCAGGGGCATATATTGAGCTCATTCAGAGCCAAACAGCGAATATGATGATTATGTCTATTTACTACAGAAGTACTCCGAGAGCGCAGACTAACACCAACCAACGCAATAATAACGAAAGACTCATTTTGGTACGGAATCCAATAATTCTCATTGGTCATCGCCAGACCCTAATCATTGGTTCCTCATGACCATCCTTTAGCAGTTTCTGCAAATTTTATGAAGTAAGTTCCGTTAATGACTGTTTGAGTTGTGTTCTGACAATCAGAAACATAACCAGAGAGGTATACCCAATCGGAAGTTTATAGGAACTTATGCGATATTATCGGATACCTCTCACTATTTCCTATAAGCATCCGATAAATGGCTATAAATTTCCTATTATGCGATGTTATCGGATACTTTTCACTATTTCCTATAAACAGCCGATAAACGCCTATAGATTTCCGACTGGGATAAGAGACAAATTGACCAACAGATCATGAGCTATTTTCTCATAATAATCGTAGCAGTACCTGCAAAGTTCATGAAGATGCGTCCAAAACTTTCTGAATTATGTTGCTGAAAAGCAAACAGACAATCAGAGGGACAAACATGCAAGCAGGCCAACATATCATCACTAAAACTTAGTCAATTGTTCCTCATATTTTTTCTAACAGTTAGGGTAAATTTCATAAGGTTCCACACGTAACTTTTTGTGTTACTTATCGCCAAGAGAAAACAGATAAAGAAACAAGTGTTTGGATGGTTCATCATCAAAAGTTAATAATCTCTTTCTCTTAACATGCCTAAGAATTCCTGTAAATTTTATAAGGAGCCGTCCATGATTTCTTGAATTATCTTGGGGCAGATAAGTACAGAGACAGACAGAAAAAATTCCGACTAAACTTCTCCTCCTTGGTGGAGGTAAAAGCCGTAATTCAGTGGAATCTCCGCAAACCCTGTACGATAGTCATCGAAGAAGTAGAGGCATCTGCGTTCGCTTTTTTCGATTAATAAATGCGAGCAAGTGGTATGGCGGTACTAATGTAACGTTAACCGATCAAGTGAACATCTCGTCACGTGATCCAGTATAACCTTATGTTAGCTCAGCCATGTGTAGCTGGAGCACCAAGCAGGTAACGCAATAAATCCTTCATAGTAGCCTCAGCATCATAGACTTGAGCAACGAAGGGCTACTGTCTACAGCCAGACGATAATAATACTAAGATTGACTCACTGGCATTTCTGCGGACCCGCGGGTGATCGACCGAGTCCAGCGAAGATGGCCGCGGGTGGAAAGAGCTTCCAGTGCTCTCCTGTTCAGCATCAATGAAAGAAGTTAGAGCGACGCTTCCAAAACAATTGTTCTTTTAGAAGTAATCAAACTAGTACCTATATGGAAACTTTCAGCGTTTGGGAACTACTCAATATATTTCCTACATTTAGCAATAACTTTTTAGTTACTCGGTGAAAACCCTCATAGCTTCCAGATTCAAATTGTTTTAATGGAATAAAACTTAGATTTGAGAGATACCACTGCTGGTTCATGTTATTAAGCGGGTAGCCAATAGTTCTCACACCTCGTAATTAATTGCCCTTAATCGTCCCTTTTTTTTATCTAGTTGGACCTTTCACCAAGCATTCTTTTTTGTCACCACTACAAAACAAATAAAAACAACCAAATCTCTCAAAAATGTCCGCTAACAAAAGTTATGAGGCGAATCATATGGCCATCTCTAAGCTCCTGCAAGAGGGTCGTTGGTATGGTGAGGTACCTCCAGGTGTCCAAGTCGACTGTCATGAAGGACAAGAGGTCGCTCAAAGCTTGCCAGAGTCTTGATACTAAGTCAAAAACCTAAAGGCCGTGGTCAGGGAAGACAATGGCCAATATCAAGCGTGCCAGAAACTTGAACAACAAGAACCCGAACTCCACGATCACGAAGGTGTCCAGGACCCTCGGGATCAGCCGCCAGATCGGCCAGAGAATTGTCAAGAAGGACTTGTCACAGAGCTTGACAATTAGAGACGTGCCGAGTGTTCGTAAGAGTGCTGAGAGGAGGTTGGAGCGTACAAGGAACTTGAAGAACTGGATAAAGAACTCGCTGAACTGCAAGAAGGTGCGAATTTTCTCACACGAGAAGCTTTTCGTCATGGACGCTGTGGTCATCAATCAAAACGACAGATACATCTCTGACTTTCCAGTGAGCTTGGTAAACCCTGAGATCAAGTTCAACTCGGTGCCCAAGAACCCTACGAAGCTCATATGTAGTCCTCGGCATCGTAGCCAGCCACGGCAAGAAGCGTTAGATGCTGTACACAGTACATCCCCATGATTGAGAAGTTCAACGCCGTGGTGAACCAGAACGTGCTGAAGAAGCACTTCTTGCCCTGACTAAGAGAGATTAACCTTCTGGCAGTCATGTCTTCCAGCAATACGGCGCCTCGTCCCACAGAGCCAAGTCAACGCAGGTATTCTTGACCTTGGAAGGGATCGATTTCTAATCGCGTTCCGTGTGGCCTCCCTTCTCGTCCGACCTAAACCCTTTGGAGTACACCAGCAGGTCACGAATGGTCAGGGAGGTCAGCGCCGAGAGGCACCGCAACATGGACAGGCTTAAGAAGAATATCAAGAAGAGCTGAAGACACATGGACGATACACTCATCAAGATCATCGGCCGCTTCTGCGATCGGCTCGAGAGGGCTCTGGAGAGTCAGGGAGCCCACTTGCTTTAGTTTTATAAAACGTATTACTATTAGGTTATTATTCTGTGAAAATTTCAATTTAATATCGAATATAATGTATGATTTATTCAACTTTTCCTCAGAGAGATGTGAGAACTTTGGGACAACCGTTTACAATAGTCATTCGCCTTGAGAATATTCTAATTACTGTAGTTAAAATACATTCCTTTACTACCTTTAAATATTTACAGCTTAAGAGTCAGTAGAGGTAAATATAACTTTTACTACACATTACACAGAATTAAAATTAAGCTCTTACGTCACTCAATATTAGATATGCCTATATTCTAGGCTGAATGTATAGCGTTCTCTGTTTGAATCGCAACTATAGAATAGTGCTCAGCAAACGCTACAGCCAATTGAAAAAAAAAACACGAGAAATATTAATGGACGTGCAAAGGATGTTTCATAAAATACAGAAGTTCGTCTTGGCAGTACAGTAAAATATAGCCATGAGCGGAAACCAAAACACACGAGACTTGGAAATTATTAACCTGCACGACCCACGTATCAGGAAGGTTAAAGAATTCTTCAAAGACAATATTGTTTGGGTTTGCAGTATAAAAAAAGAGAAATGTAGACCTGTCTTTAAACACTACTACGACAAGGGCTGAACAAGAAATTACTGGCTTCAGTGGTAATGTACATCAGCTAATGGAACTCACCTCGCTGCAATCGGCGTCTCGTTTCTTCCTGCCAAGGAGACCTCCCACGGCATTGCCAAGTGCGTCTCCAATTGAGCCGACGGCGTCGCCCACTGCACCAGTTGCATCACCAACTGCATCTCCAACTGCACCAACTACTTCGCCAGCTGCATCACCTACAGCACCAACTGTGTCTCCCACAGCACCAACTGCAGCGCCAGCGGTATCTCCAATAGCACCAACTGCGTCACCCACTGCCTCACCGGCATCACCGCCTATAATATCTCCCACAGCATCTCCAACTGCTCCTACGGCTTCACCTGCCGCATCTCCAACTGCACCAACCGTGTCGCCAACTGCTCCAACTGTGTCGCCCACTGTTTCACCAACTGCTCCAACCGTATCGCCCACCGCCCCGCCAACTTCTCCGACCGTATCGCCGACAGCTCCAACCGTGTCACCCACCGCCCCGCCGATGGCGCCGGCCGTATCGTTCAAGGCTCCACTAACTGCAGCAACAGAGTTGTTCAGAGGGCCTGCATCTGCAGCAAGGGAGCTGTTGAGCTCAACTACAGCATTCACATCGTCCGCCTTTAAAGCAGCTATAGCGTTAATAGGAGGAAGGGTAGCGGGAATATCAGTCAGGGGCACTGTACTACCCAAGGTTACTGCTCCTACAGAATCGTTCAAGGGCACTGATCCAAGGGTATCGTTCAAGGGTACTGATCCAAGAGTATCGTTTAAGGACACTGATCCAAGCGTATCGTTCAAGGGGATGTCTCCAAGAGAAACGTTAAGGGAAGGGGTGGTAACATCAAGCGTGCTGTTCAGGGGATCCTCAATATCTGTTATACCTGTAGACGTAGCGGTGGTAGGCGTCAGGCCCTCGTCCACAAGATTTCCCATGGAAGACTTCTCTGGCTCTTGGCAGCTGCTGTTGTACGGGGAGCACATTCCTGTGGCAAGGAAGTAAGTACAGGCAGAATAACTGGAAAGTGAATAACCGTTGCATCTTATGAATATCATGATTAATGAAGAACACTGTATCAAGATAGCAATACACTTTGTGTTTCTGATGAAGTGTACGTAACTATCACATAATTTACAACCGTTATTCCGCATAGAGTGGTGCAATAAAAACTGCAAGCAATATGATTAAAGAAACTATAATGGCTGACGGAAATCTAAACTCCTCTACGCGAGCATATGGTGATACCATGCGTAGTCCGATTTTCTTATGAGGATAAATGCCTCGCTTGTCTCCTTTAGCTTTTGCGAGCCGGTAGTTCTTTATTAGGAAACTTTATCTTAGAGGTATAGAGTTGAATTCATATTTTAGATATAAGGTGATAGTTAGATAGCTGAATGAAGTATTCCCTAACTCTAATTTATAGGTGAAGGGATCTCTCTGCAGCAACTTTTAAAACTTTAGCACAAAATTAAGCGTTCAATTCGTTCTAAAACCACAGTTCAAAAGCGATACAATGTACTGTGAGTGAGTCTACATAACTGATGTTGAAGATCCACAAGTGCTACATTACAACCAATAATTATCTAGAGTACTCTGAGAGCGCATACCTCAGCCAAGCAAGGCAACAGGAACGAAAAATTCAAATTGATGGTGAGACCATGATTTTTTTTGCAGTAACACCAACATCTAATAATCTGTGCCTTTTGATAGTATCAATACTTTCTGCACTTTTCTTGAAGATCCGCGGATAAGTTTTTATTTAGTCTGCTAACAAACATTATGACAAACATAAGTCAAACATACGAACGAACAACCGATTTGCACCAAAATTTAATCATTTATGTATATCTTCTAACATTGCTAATAACTCCTGTAAATTTCATAAAGATCCATTGATAAGTTTTCAAGTTATTGAGCTAACAAGCACAAAATCAAACACAGCAACAAACACACAAACGAACGAATATATCATCACAAAAATTTGGTCATTTACTTTTTGTAATAAACCTAACAACTCATGTAACTTTCACGAAAATCTGTCACTAACTTTTTGAGCTATGGCATTGCCAAAAATGAGGCAGACAGACAAGCAAACAAACGGATGAACGGATCTTCAGCAAAACTTGATCATTTGTTCCTCCTAACTGTAAGGGCAAACAAATATTCTTCTTTCTAGTACGAAGAACTAGTGCATATTAGGCTCCGCCCATCGGAGCATTCCTGTCATGCCCTACGATTACAGCCATCATTTAAAAGCAAACCTCGTTACCCTGCGGGAGCAGCGCTCCAGGGAGACCCAGTGTTCCTTGTAATGCGTTAGTTAGGCCCCTAGGGACATCGTCTTTTCTGTCCCTTCTGTGTTTCCTTCAGCGGTAAAGCTACTTTCTCGTCCTTTCTTCCATTCTCTTCTCCTAATTCCTTATATCCCATTTCATCTCTTTTCTTACCTACTGTATGTTCCAAATCGATTTTAATAGTCAAATTGCTAGATTACTGTGAAACAAATACTATGTAGCTCTTTTCATTCCATTGCGTAATTATATTTATAACTTTAGATTTAATTAAATCATCAGACTCCTATTACTCATGGATTTATCATTTGTTTCAGACCACTATAGCCAAATAATTCGAAACTAGATGTACAGTGTTTGTACTGGATTTGTACGTGGCACCTTTATTTGAACAAATCCATGATGCAGTGTCGAACGTTTGTTTATTTTGAACACCTTCTTTAAGGGCCCCGCCCAAGTGCCTCTTCACTAACAAACCCAAAATCCTTGTAAATTTCATCCAAATCCGCCCATAACTTTTTGAGTTATCTTGATGACAGACAAAAAGAACAACAGACAGACAAACCCGACGAAAACATAACCTCCTTGGCGGAGGTAATAATTTGGAGCCATTTTCCTAACGCACTTCAATAAGTCGCATCTGGGCTGCACCTGACAAGGACCCAGTTATTTCAAACTGCATTAACATTTTAAATGTGTTGGCTTCATATTAACTGGGAGGAACGTTCAGCGTAAACTAAATGCTCAAACAAAATTTGGCCTCATTAGGAACGAATGGGGTGGCTAAATTTGAAAGATAATAATAATAATAGTAATAATTTGGAACAACATTGCCTGAATACTCAATAATACACGAAGCTCGGCGATGTAGTGCAACGACTAGGGTTAACCCTTGACACAATATCCATTATTTAAAGCACAATTATGGTGAACTACTAGGAGTATTTATGCAAGTAAACGCATCTTACCTTCGTCCAAAGGATCTTCTGTGTTGGAAGTGAGTCCTTCGCACACTGTAGGCAAAGAAAACCACAATAAAAAAGCTTCCTATCAGAGTTGTATTAGCTTGTATTTGATTAAAGTTCATCTACAAATCTCAATTTTCGAGCTAAATCCGGTCGGTAAACTGGCAATGTGTTTCCATCTAATTAACAAATAACCACACTGTAAAAGTTTTTACTCTCCATATCTTTAGCACTCTTCTTTACAGGGTTAGAATTTGTCACACTTGTATCTAATAATTATTGGTTTTAAAGAGAAGCTTAAAGGGCTTCTAGTGCTCTGTTCCATTCAATATTTTTCAGTAATCTTCCTTGTATAATTGTAATGTAATGTTTGTAGTTCTGATACATTCGGCTAATTTTCACATACCTAGACTAGGTATCTCAAGTATATGATATGAGAGCATTCTACTTTACCCGGGTCTTCGTTGTCGTCCTCCAGTTCGACGAAGCCGCCATACACCTTGTGGCTGGTTACTTCATCCTTCACATTCAGGGGGTTGAGGTTGCAGAGGCTTACCGCGGGGAAGTCCACCTTCCGTTCCGATACCACCTGATGACCATTGATATTTCTAGATGACACTACCACATACTACTGCTACCAAAAGCAGAAAACAGAAGCGCATAGTTTGCGTAACTAAAGGTGGTCTCGCACAATGGTACAATGAACGTGTTTCCTCAGCTAATCAACCAAATATTTTAGACCGTCATGTACACAACAGAATGCGTACCAAAAAATCCTAACATTTTAGCCGTCATGTCAGTTTCCTCAGCAAGTGTCACTATTAATGATTTGGATATTTTTTCATTTTGCAGAGAATTAGAAATCGGAGATGTTTGGGCTTATGTGCCGTTAAAACGGACACAGTGACGCCATCGGCCGCGTAAATGAAGAAACTCATTTATTACTAGTTTGCGTGGACCCGCCTTTGAAGACCTTGGGCCCAGATTTGTGAAGCTACTTAGAGTGTTGTAAGTCGCTACTTTAGCTTGTATCTCGACTTACTGTATTGTAACTATCCAGCTACTTGCATGTTGCAACTCATTTATCTTGTACCTTGACTTACTTCGTGGTTCTAGATTTTTTTCCCTGCAAACATATAGGAGACAAGCTAGAGAATGTTGCAACAACAACACTCGAGTCTCACCGTGTAATACAGGAATAACCTCTGCTATAATCTACCTGCGGATTGGTCGTTCGTTGAATGGAAGATGCAACCTACATCATCGGTTGTTCCCCGAATGGAAGATGTAAAGCGACCGTCGATTGGCTGTAGTAGTGAGCTCTTTCTTCCAATCACAAGGAAGATAGAATATTGCCTTGTATCGTCGTTGTATGGTATAACATTGCAAGTTTTACAATATTGTAAATGCTAGGATATCTGGGCCCTGGACTCATAGAAACGCAATAAATGGATTACTGTTTATAAGCGTAAACGCAGGTTCCTTTAGTAGAATAAGCGTCAAGAACAGTACAGGGGATAATTGTTTGAGGACAGTGAGTGCTCTCTTCTGCAGTATAACAGTCAATATCAGGACCCGCTGTCACATATAGAGTGGCAAGCAGAGAAAACACTGTTGTGACTGTTGTGGCTTTATTATTTATACTGGATTCGTTTAACCAATTATCGCCAAAGCAAACATCTATTTCCAAGAGGAAGAGCACTATGACTAACCGTCCAGAAAATGGGCAGAAAATGCTAACGGGTTAATTAGAGATACAGAGTCAATGCCATAATCCAAGGGACCCACCTATTTCCGGTCTCTACTCTTCTGAGCCAGTATTTAAATTACCAATGTGGAAATCGGCTTAGTGCTTTTTCTGCGAACTAGTTGTCGTTTCGAGCTAGTCAACTTTTATCAAAGCACACAAAATTTTCCATTTATGACCATTGTGCCAATAGTGATCACGGTTTAGTGAGAGATAATTTTTCTATTTTATGCGCAAGCCAAACCACTGCTGACCTCCGCATTTAAAAATCCTTGAACATTTCTAAATTCAGGCGTTTGTTAAACTAATGCACATTAGCTGTGAAGCTCTCTACAATTTTATTGATAATTTATAATTTTAGCGATTATCTTTGATAGACTCGTTTCTGTTATTCTTAACCATCTTTTATCATCCGAATTTTGTTGTTTTCAGAACACTGATCATGGATCTGTAGTAATCCGAAGCGTCTGGTTATTAGCAATGTTTGTGGTCACCTTGATACTTCTTTAATCCTAAAATAATTCTATAATGGTCAATGTAACAACGTACCAGCCAGCTGAATTCCAAAGTTCATTTTCAAATGATGCTATTTCCGAGATAATCTAATCATACCCATTTAACATCTGATTTATATCTGTATTAAATTCAATACTTAATACAGAAAGTAATGAAAACTTTTTATCTACTTTCCAGCTGCAGTCATTACTCTTAAATTCCTGGAGCACAGCAAACCACAAAACCGATTTTGAGAAGTAAAGCTTATAAGGATATTTAGTTAATAGATAGTAATATATATGATTAGCAAGTTACTCGCTTAATAAATTCCAACTAACATTTTCAAAAGAACCTCCATATTTATTCAGAATGCCAACCGATGCACCACTGCTCGCCTACAACCTAATGTGGTCACGGTGCGGTGGTAACACCGCAAGAAATAAAGTCATACCTCAATGGCGACGGACTTGGGATACATCAGGAACTCAGTGAGTACTTGGTAGCACTGGTAGAGGCCATAGAATAGGCACAGAGTGAACAGCACCGTCCATATGAGCCTGCGAAACTTGTTAAGTGACCTGCAGAAATGGAATATTCTACTTAGTGTACATCATCGCACCGCTACAACTGAAAATTATGCTCCAGTTAGTTACCTATTTCACCACTTTGCACTAATGAGTATACTCTGATGAGTTATTTCACATAGACCAGTGTTGCTAGGTTATAATAGCGAGCAAAGATCTACCGATGTTCGAAGAAAGCTCCTTAACTGTAAATGACCATGACACAAACATACTTTAGTTACTTAGGGCTCTAGCTGGTAGGCTCGTGAACCATGCAGCTGTCCAGGGATATTTGATTTAGACTTCACTCACCCGTGGGCTCTGGCAGGTTCGTGAACCATGCAGCTGTCCAGGGATATTTGATTTAGACTTCACTCACCCGTGGGCTCTGGCAGGTCCGTGAGCCGTGAAGCTGTCCAGGAAATCATTGAAGCGACGGTGGAGAAGCGCCTTCCGTGTCCTACTCTCCTTCTCCGGTAGGAACTCATGCGGAGGGTGTAGCCAGTCATCCTCTTTACTGTTAAGGTAAAGAATAAGAAGGTAAAGTTCCTTATAAAGGCCCTCTGCAGAGCAAACGGAAAGATGGCTTTTATGGACAACGGCTTATTGTCCAATGTGAGTCTGTGTGTCTGCCCAGATCATGTCTATCGGGGCTTAGTGAGTCTCCGACTGTTGTGATCGGAAGCTATATTGTGCTGCAGGTGCAGCCTGTCTGCGGTGCATGCCTTCGCAACGGGTTGTAGGTGATCGGACGAGCTCTATTATAGGTAATCACCACTTGTATCATCAGAGGTGCCTCAAATAGCCTCAAATAGCAGAAGAGTTATCCACTTCGTTCTTGCAATGTATTGTTAAGGCTATGAAGTCGGAGAGCATTATTGTGTTTTCGAGACTAATAGGACACGTGTTGTATGCAGAGCACGGTACCCGCGCAAACTTTTATGCCTCGGCACCAGGGACGCAGACGGAACATAGCGGAGCATGGCACGCCGAAGCTTCTGGAAGGGACGCTCTTGCGCATGGGGTAAGAGCAAGTTTTGCACCATAGTTTGCGCCATAGGATATAACATGTAGTGAATACGAGCGCTCTGAGGCGCATGCCTCCGCCAAGCAATGCAGTGTTAACGAAGAATTCTAATTGGTCCTGAAACAAAATTTGGTCAGTTGTGTCTTTTGAAATTTTAATAACAGTTCCTCTAATTTTGTTGACGATCCATTCAGTAACTTTTTGAGTTATGTCCTGACAAACACTGAGACGAGACAAACATAGTGATAGTCAAACACGCTAGCGAACTAACCGATTATCATCAAAATTCGCTCATTTGTGCCTTTTAACATATTTAACAATTCCTCCAAATTTCATGAAAATTCGTCCATAACTTTTGCGTTATATTCTGACAAAAATAGAAACAAACTAAGAAACAGACTAACGGATGGACGGATCATCACAAAACTTTGGTCAGTTGTTCATCTTAACATCCCAACAATTCCTGCAAATTTTATGACTATCCGTTTATAACTGATTTAGTTATGAAACCAAGAAAAAACAGGCACATAAACAAATAAACGGTAGGACGGATCTTCACCAAAAGTTAGGCATCTAGTCCTCAAACATTCCTTGTAAATATCATTAAGATCCATTCATAACTTTTCAAGTTACCTAGGTGATGGATAGACAAATATAAAACAGACAGACAACTCCAACAACAATATGACTACCTTGGTGCAGAAAATTATCAATGATGCTAGCTAAACGTGTAGTTCTATTCTTTCTTTAATTCTTAGTCTATTATGAATGTTTGTTCATATTTGTTAGGGGAGCAAATCTGAGAAACCTGATGAAACACAAAATCTAAACTCAATCTGCCTCTCTCACGGCCCGCTCTTGTATTACACTGCGAGGAGAGCTATTCATACATCTGATTAGCTTAATATTATTACATCTGATTCTTTCAAAGGCAAGCCGGCCGTAATGTGGCGCAGCAAGACCTCCCAACTCAGAATGACCGGACAGAGGTCGCTCGGACACACAGATTCGACGAAGAAATCCACTCCGTCCTCCGTACAGCCATCATATCACTTTATGCACATACATAGACAAGCTTGTTTCTTGAGAATGTGGTACATGAAAATATTAAAATGATTCAAATTGAAGCGTCGTTCGTGGCCAAAGCAATAAGGCTTCCTAATGAATAAATGAACACTTTTTATTATTAATTCTTGGTCCAAGAGGCATTGTTATATACCTAATATACACTGGGGAGCAAATCTAAGAGCTTCATTGATAACGCGATTATTTTTCTATGATCATTGGTAAATAATGAAAAATTTTCAGATATTAAGATTTCCAGTTAATCTATGCAAATGAGTTAATAAAGCGGCAACTATCTTAACTGGAGTACTCAGACTACCCTTTATGTTACTAACCTTTCTTTTCTCAAATAATTGTGGCACAAGCGTACAAAGTAGAACAGAGAGGTTTGATGCTCCATTCATCGCTCCATCTTCCAGTAATATATGGTTGCATTGCGATATAAATGGAACGTCGTCTAGTGTTAGGCTGCGAAAGTCACCATAGTTCTAACAGCTTACTGCTCACTGCCCCTAGTGACGGGGTGCTGAAATTATATTTGGCGAGTTTCAAGAACTAACTTGTTCTGTAGCAGACGACGAAAGTAACACCATGTGCCGCTCTAAGCAAGAAAGAAAGAAAGAAAGAAAACTCTTGTATTGCTCTCCGAGGAGAGCTATTCATACATCTGATGAGCTTCATATTATTACATCTGATATGAAAAAAGTATTGTGGTACCGTACTACCGTACCTATAGTGTATAGCGAATGGCTCTCAGTAGACTTTGCATTGCTTATACATATTTGCTATACTGCGTAACACGCCCTGGCGACTGAAGGGAAGACGCTAAGAGAATTCACATCAATACGTAGATAATTTTTCTTCAGCTGTAAGCAGCAAACCAAGAAGCCCACAGACGCACAACTTCTACAGACATCTTAAATCTTCCTCGAGACCGCTGTGACGTCAGTATTAACACTGTAGTAGTTTCCGACATGGCACTGATGTCATAATAACATAAAGCAAGCGAACGAGTATGATGACAACGTTGAGAGAAAGATTTATCGCTAAAATACTGAAGAGATGGGCACCTGTGTTCATTTTTGTATGTGGTTGTAGGGTTATGAAATTACGGCCACGTAATGCTCGAAATCGGTCTTTATAAATATAAATTGGTTATCTTGCTGGAACCTCAGGCAAATCCCTAGAAGAAAAACACAGTTTTTAACTTTGCCCCCAGACCCGTATCACGTATATCAAATCAAGCTAAAATACTTTTATTAAGAATACAATAGGTTCACAAAGACGCCAACAAGGACCAAGCACTGAATTTTTCACCATCGATTCGGCCCTCTATGTTATAAATAATGATCTGTAACGTAACGCTCATATAGTATTCATAACACTATATTTTACTCTAATCTACTACTGAATGCGTAACGTATCGTGAATGCAAAGCGTAACACTCGTTTTTAATATCCTGACTGAGGCCACTGCCACGCCAGTGCAGGAAGCGACGTGCAGCGCAACAAATGTATTCCACGAAAAACGTATCTACTGACCCCACCGACGCAACCCAGATCGCACGACACACCGTGCAATGCTGTCGGTCACCAGCAACATATGTTCCGCAGAAATCACATTACATTGTTTGTTGCTCTGGTGTAGCCTTGGCTTTAGGAGCGAAAAAGGGAAAGCAGGGAAGAAGATACGGAATTCTAATATGACATTAACGTCTTTGTTTTTAATATCCCCGGTTATTGATGGGAGAAGTTCCAAGGGTTTGGATCAATCGCTTAGCCATATGCTTTCCGTTTTAGATTGCCATATGAAAGCTGTGTGACCTCCAATTTCTGCAATGGGGTTTAGCACTTGCCGTAAAAATATAAATAAACGTTGTTGAAAGGGGTAGTATCGTGTCTTGAATTAAAAATAAATCAAAATAAGAAAACCTGTACGACGGATGTATGCCGATAACTTTCTAATTTTGAAATTAAGAAATTCGAAATGAAATTATATACAATGGCTATACCTAAAGTTACAGTTGCATCGGAACAGTTGGCATGCGTTAGGATGTCATCCACGTTGTAGAACCAATTTCTAAAGCCCAATGTCAACGAGAAGCAAAACTTGCCGAGAGGAGTATTTCACCAACAAATGTACCACCAGACTCGGCGAATAAGGTGCCTAAAGAGTGAGATCAGCTAGATACATCTAGGCCAATCTTCTTTGCGGCTTTCGAGTATTTCAAAGTAACTTACGGTCCAGTTCTCCCTGTTAGCTGTTCATTACTGTGGTATGTAACACCTCCATTTTCTTAAAAAATTGCCTTAAATGGTGGTGACTGCAACTGCAAGGTGAAAAGTATAAAATGCATTTGTCTCCATGCTTCAATGATTATAGCTGCTGGCTTTCAAACTAGAAGATAGTACAGCCTAGAATGCCTCGTGGCGTAAGACCATCACCCCCGGTGGGAGGAAGTTTCGTCACCATCAGATTTGATGGCCGGCTAAACCTAGTTCTTTGGCGTGGTCACATTGAGGACAACCTACCAAACTCCCTGCAAAAAATCGTGTACATAGCCGAACTCCTTCTACATGTTTTTCAATGGAAAGCAAATTTCATTGCCATTATTTTTAATGGCCGGCTAATCCTAGTTTTTTCGCATGGATCACATCGAGGGCAACTCACAAGACTCCCTGCAAAAGATCATGAACATGCCTCAACTCCTTCTACCTGTTTTTGGGAGTTTGGGTGGAGAGCAAATTTCATCGCCATCATTTATTATGGCCAACTAGGCCCAGTTTTTTTACATGGGTCACATCTAGGTCAACCCACCAATCTCCCTGGAAAAAATTATGAAGATTGCTCAACTCTTTCGACCACTTTTTGGGTGGACAGACATACATATATATGCACAAATATATTTACTTAAATCTTAAACGAAAACATTGTCACCTCTCTCACTTCGTTCGCAGGTGATAAACATTCAGTTGCTGAGTACTATATACGGTGAATAAAAAAACGGCGGGTAAACAAACAATAAAATTTCATAATTTAATACCAACAATTTTTCTTTCATGCAACTTTCAAAAACTTCACCCTATAGGACATTGCAACTGTAATAACGTTTCCCCCGCTATGTGTTCATTGAAATATCGTGCCAAGCTTGACGATCTGATAATTTTATCTGGTCGAAATAAGCGAAGATGTCGCTCGTCTGCGCACGGCTTAATAATGCCATATGACACAAGCCTTCCGAAACCAAGGATTTTCTTACTTTTCCTCTAGCAGAAAAAGGCCTATAATAGTTTTTGACTTTTCTGTCGAGTATAGTCAATGTCACATAAACACTTCCATCTTAGGATATGAATTAATTACTTGTGTATGTTGTTGAAACGGTTTCATCGTCGATGAAGTCGTCTCGACGTACCGAAACAAAACGTTTTATCTTTGACATAAGTTTCATGTAAGTCGTAAAAATAAAAGTTACCTTGAAAAATTTTCATAATTTTTTAACCGGAATTAGCAAGGGGTTGATGCAATATAATCAAAATATTTATTGTCTTTTCTACCAAGTACGTACTTGCAAAAAAGCCAGCCTCTTAGCGACTGCAGTACAGATTATTCCTGGACTTGCAGCATTAGGTTAGATTTGTTGTAACGTAAGGCTACTGCAGCAAGACCAGCTGAAGGTTGGCTTGCACGACAGTCTAATGGCACGTGTTCACTCAGCTAGACGACCAAACGCTTTGCTGGGTTCGTTCCATGGAGTAGCAACAAAACGTGCACAATTTCAAACTTAATTCAAATTTGAAGCGATCACCGTAAACTTGCTAGCAACACTTTATTTGTAAAACTAACTTTACAGATGACATATTACCAACTATTTAGTACACACAGTTGTGCTTACTAGGGCATAACAAACTAGAACGCCTCTTGGCGTAAGACCATCACCCACGGTAGGGGCAAGTTCAATGCCGTCATTTTGATGGCCAACTAGTTCTAGTTTTTCTTTTTTGTCATTGTTCCCATCTAAGTCAATGCACCTGACTCCTTACAAAAAATATGAACTTTTCTCAACTCCTTCTGCCTCTTTTCGAGGGGTGTTACAGATTCAACGCGGTCATTTTTCACGGCCAGCTATAACTCAAAATCTTTGCTACTTTTTATATCTCAGACAACCCACCTGACTGCCTGAAAGAAATTATTATTATTATCATTATTATGACTCAACTCATTCTGCCACTTTTCGGTGGACAGTAAACAAAATTCATCGCAGTCATTTTTTATGGCCCGCCAATTCCCGTTTTTGGCATGGGGTCACATTTAGGTGAACCCACCAGACTGTCTGCATAAATTATGAAGATTGCTCAGCTCCTTTTACCACTTTTTGGGTTGACAGACAAATATATATATGTCTATACATATATACTTAAATCTTCAACAAAAACATTATCACCTCTCTCTCATTCGAGTAGCTGTAAGTTTCAGTTCATTTGACAGTCGACTGTATCCACCGTCAGTCGCTTCCAATTCAGCAACAGTTTTTTTTTTTTTTTTTTGCGTGCTTCTTCCAGTTCACACCGCCTACGTTCCCCAGGGTTTCCATGCAAACGAATGTAAACACTTCGACATGGGATTTTTTTCCTGTTCCATCGAGCTCGACTATCAGTCCAAGCTTAGAACAGTCGGGCACTTTGATGACCGTGACGAAGATCTTTTTTGTGTATCATTTGAGAGCAATAACTTTTTTGACGATTGCTCGGCACTGTCGGAAATGCCAGGTTTGGCCCAATGATTTCAGTTCTGAAATATCACGAAATGGCCCGTGCTGTTGTGCCATGGTGGGGATTCTTTTTTAGCGCCACTAAGTCATCCATTGCACGCGAAAGTAAAATAATTGTTCTTCATGTGACGGCAGATCGTAGAAGAAATACTTTCGAATGTTGAATGTACGTAACTGAAATCTACTTCAGAACTATTCTCTCTCAAACGAATACATATCAACTGAAAGCAGGTTATATAGGTTGCTTCTACATTCACCTAACATATACATACAAACAAATTTAACGAGAGGAGTGCTCGAACGAGAACAAAAATTAATTGAGCTGAAGTAAATAAGACACTTTAGGTTTCTGAAGTTTTACAATAAACTAATAAATTAGGCCACTTAGAGAAGAAGTCTTTCTTCGAGTAAGGCCAAAAATATGCCGTATGAAAGTTACGATCTACGAGCAAAGCTCTTGAAAGGTTGCTACGCTTTCACCTTGTAATTAACAGCGTACTACGTGAACAATTTAAGTACGTACATTTGCTGCAAATTTCAATAGTGAAATACGTCAAGGCACCAAGCTAACACGGCATAAAAGGGACACACTTTGTACATGAAGTTCAACTGACTTCTCTCTGGTGTTCCATGGCAAAAAGGTAAAAGGAGAGGTCACTATACCACTCTTAACTACTGCATGCTGCCATTTGATTACTCAGATAGTTATTTGCTGCAAATATGCGTAATCAATTCTTAACCAATGAATATCGAGTGTCATGATTTAGTTGCAGCATTTGACTTCAAAACTTTTTTTTTCTTGCGGCATGTATTTTCATTTGCCCTTCGGTATTAACTGGTTACTATCGATTCAGTTAGAGTTTAGGCGAATCAAGCATACCTTGCAGTATAACAAAAATGGGAGATTACCAGTGTACTTTGTGCTCTAAGCAGATTGGTCCGATAAAGTTGAGGACACTGCATAGGCCTGATAGGCCTAACTTCTTCGGAACTGCAGGCAGTACCGCTGGCTTCGAAGCGTTCAATTGTGTTGCGGGTGTTAAAGGCAACACAGGTACGCTTGAGAAGGCTAGAATTCTATTATAGTGCAGTATGTAAGATTGAACGTCGAAAATCTCTTGTTAGTTCAGGCCCCGACCCTGACTGGTTCATGACGTTTGAAGCTTCTATGTTACTGAATTACTGATCTTGTCGCGTTGATTAAACGGATTAATAAAGTATTTAAAGTTATGAAAGGAAAAATGTTTACATTATATTGAATTATCACTTAATTTTATTTTAATTAGAAAATTAAATGATGCTACAGTTGTTCTCTAAATAGTTCTTTTTAATCACGGTAAAGGTTAGATTTTTATTAAGGATGAGTACAACACAAGATTACTATAAATCAGAGTAAACAGTACTATAGGCACGTCAAAAACAGATTGAGGAAAGTTAAAGGTGGAGATTACTGTAAGTAACTAGCATGCAACGATATAACACATATTAATTTCATACTAGGCGAATGGTGTTGTAATTTGATTCAACTATGGTATATTAATAAATAACATTACGCGTGATGTAACTGATGCTATAACATCTACAGAAGTATACTTTAATCAACGTGTGCACAATCTAATAAGTTGATGCCATTTTAGTGGCAAGGGGTGCGCGCGTTTCAAGTCATTTCCACTGGACTGAGTTGAAAACTGAAGTAAGGGAATCCCTGCCCTAGGGTAATTGCTGAAGGGCTAAAGCCTGAAACCTGGTTCAATAGGAAGAAACCAGCGCACCTTTCTGAAATTCGTGGGAAATACTGTTTACCTTAACCCTATTTTGACTAGCTAATCGATGACGCTTTAACCGGGTAAGATCCAAATTAACATTAGATTACTTGTTAGGAAATAAGCATAGCATCTTATGAAATAGCGTTTAGATTTTTGGTAGAATTAACATTACTGATATAGCGTTCAGATTTTTGGTAGAAATAACATTACTGAAATAGCGTTCAGATTTTTGGTAGAAATAACATTACTGAAATAGCGTTTACGTTTATCGTAAGAGTTGCATTTTTTAGTAACGTCTAGATTTTATCGTAGAAATAACATTGTTTAAATTTCATGGGAAAAAACATCATCTGATTCATCGTTGATGAAGTACATCCGTTCTTACACACCTAAATATTTTCACAATACAAATCTGGATTCAGTTTTGTCGGCTAAATTCTTCCGCTGCTGGGAGCGCAATGCCTCCTCTCCCCAAGGTGGGCTGCGAACATGATCCCACCTGGTCCTCAGCAGAAGACCTTCACAGGTATCATATGCGACGTGGTAAATACAATGTTCTTAGATATATGTAATTACTCCCGCCAAGAACGCTGTGTTTTTGTGGAAATTGTCTGCTCGTTTATTGTTGGTTTATTTGTTTGTTTGTTCATCTGGTCGTCAGTCGTCAAGCCAACTTAAAAAGTGGCGGACGGATCTTTATGAAATTTACTGGAATTGTTAATAATGTTAAAAGACACAAATAATTAACTTTCGGTGATGATCGGTTGGTTCGTTTGCGTGTTTGATTAATGTTTGTCAAAATGCTTGTTAACAACATAACTCGAAAAGTTATGAACGGATCGCCAAGAAAATTACAGAATCTGTTTTACTGTTAAAAGGCACAAGTGAATAGATTTTGGTGCTGATACAAATAAAATTATCGTTTCAGAACCAATTTCGATTTTTTGTTACTGTTCCCTTGCTTGGAATAGGTATGCACTTTCAGAAAGCTCTAGAAGGCCATTAATGTCAAAAGGCACAAACGACCAAATATTGGTAACGATAAAAATATTTGGGGTGAGGACGTACTTGAATTTTTCGTTGACAGTGTTTGGCTTGGTGGAGGTATGCGCTCTCAGAGCGTTTCTCTGGTTTAGACTTAGGTTACAACACTCAGAGGCAAATGGAAGAAGCTGCTGTAACAAAGCAGTCCTACCGGCGGGGAAACTCCTAGTCTTTATGAAAAAACGACTGCGCAAAATATATTACAGTATTGATACCGGCGTTGTGGAATCGGATGGTACAAAATCTCACTTCGACGCCTACAATTCGTGTATTGTAACTCCTAGTATTCTTGAGAGTCTAACTACAATTCACAAATTCGACTCCCACTCTGTAATCTTGAATAACACGTAGCATACCTAGAGGCAAGCACCTGCGGCCCTTCTGCGGCCCACCCAAAGAATGGAAAAAAGGCCGAAGTTCAGCAGCCTGCGGCCTTATCCAATTAACACTTTACACCCTAATGTAAACTTTTATCTCGTAGTAACAGCACAATCGTCCATATAATAATTCTGCTTGTTCTTCCCTACATTCCTTTCTTCGCTCCTTATTAGTACTAACGTCACGCTTTCAGTATTAGACCAAGTTAAATAGGTTTCCTTGATACGGTCTTGGGAAGAAACAACAGCAGTTTGTTTAGCTTAACTTTAAGCTTCTGCTGATCAAAGTAAAAGATTTTCTGTCTGACTAGAAACAAATTTTCACACCTCATCATCGTATACATTGTATGAGGCTGAAATATCATTGAAGAACAATGCTGCTGCGGCATAGCTACAGATTCCAGCTAGTTCCTCTTAACGTCCAGAAACTTGGACAGCGTGCGTTAATTATTTAAACATGTCCAGATGGCAACATCGTGCTTCCCAACGTTTTGAATAAAAATTATTTTGTTTTCTAAAATAAAGCTCACATATTTTTGCTAAGTCTTCTTTTGTGAATTAGGAGCTTCCACCTGAGCAATTAAAAATGCCCCCGTCTTAAACGCCCCCACGTCGTGAAGGGAGGCACGTTCTTCCTGCAGTCGCGCTTACTGCCACCGTACTGTGCGCCTCCTTAACTTAGTGATACGACAGTACCTTAGGAGTCATAGGACACGTTCGATTGGACAGCAAAATTAAGCCTTCGAGGATTGACTTCTCCGAAATTTCAGACGGAAGCGTTGATTTTGCAATTTAGAATCTTCCTGTAAGTTTTAGAAGCAACGCAATTACGTTGAATTGGCTGGAAACTCTTTAGGAAGTAAGATTGAGTTTCTCGAGGTTTCAAAGGTAACCAGTTAAGAGGTAATACCTCAAACTTAAGTCAATGGGTTACAGCCAGTGCACCAGCTTGAAGTTTCGAACAAGTCAAGCCTCAAAAGGATGATTTTGGAGACCAAGCGAACGTGCCCTAATGTCCGCCGTTCTGGATCCAAGTTTCACATAATTAAGGGTTCAATATGTACAACGCTCGCTGGATGTACGTGAAATAGTTTTGTAACGTACATTGAACAGGTAAAACGAGTAGTGTCATATAAACAATGAAGGAGTATGATGAGAGCAGTGCACGCTAAACTAAAAGTATATTAGGAACAATGTAGGTTGAAGTAGGAGTATATATAATAAGAACAATGTAATGATACATTCATTAAGCAACATACCCCACATAGGCGCAGTACATCGCCCATTTCTTGTCCTTCGTAGTGAACTTATAGGAAGCGTCGACCTCCGCCATGTTGGCATTCGAAGCCCAGCCCATACGTTCTGGAACACATCAAAATATGTCTTACGACTGGCTTAGCTGGTAGCAGAATGTACTGCATTGGTCAAACGTTTTAATAATAATGATAATAGAGTTTATTAAAGCATCAGAAAAAATACAACAGTTCATTAATATTCTTCACAAATATCTAATACGTGCACTGTAGAGATAATTCGCTACTGACTAGCTCTCTTTGGTCGCTAACTGCTGCCCAACGGAAGACACCCAACATCGTGACTCCACACTTGTGCGTGAAGTGATGTGAGAAACGTCACCTGGACTTCGTCCGACGATCCTCAAGGTACTCAAGGTAGGCACTTAGAAATAAAATTGATCTCGGCGTACTCTTTTTGTGTCGTCGGATTTAGCTGTCATGAGTACGATGGACAAATGCAGCCCCACGTCACCAGTTGTAACTTTGCTATACAAGATTAAAAAATAACCTTTATCTATCTCATCTGGTCTGCAGGAGGTTGCATGTTTCCAGCTTCATTGACGATTGAAGGTGAAACTTGAAAATGCTGAAGTGTATTACCTATATCAACTTGCTTTTCTTCATCGATCGACAAAACCGACAGCAGAGGCAGGCAAGAGCGCAAAAATAAAGCACCAATGCACAATTTGCTTTTTAGTTTGCATAGCTTGTGCGCCATATAAATTGTTTGCATTTAGCGTCTGAAGTTTGAAAAATTGCCCTCTAACGCTTGCACTCTGCATAGGATTTTGGGTAGGCAAAAACGCAAGTATTTTCATTTTTTTGCGGTTAAAACATCAATCGGTTATAAAAGTTTGTGGAGATCTCGTATCAAGTTACAGAATGAATTTATTCTTTAATTGCATGATGATGTGATGTCACCGTTAGTTAATGTAATATGATTATTGTGAGGGTAGTATTACGCGTGTACTGCTTGTTAAACTATATGAGTTTTGCTGGGCACGTTTCTGGTGTGGTTTGCTAGTAACTGATGCAGTAGCTTGGAGATTGTGGCCGCACTGTCAGTGTGTGCATATGTCCTGCGTTTAATCTACAGTGAAGAGACATCAGGTAAGAGACATATATATATATACATAAAGCTGCACTCTTAGACAGCAAACCTCCGAAAAAAAAAAAACATTCACAAATGCTACCAAAGATAAACTTACAAGCCGACAAACAAATAAACAAACTGAAATATCAGGAAAATTTAGTCTTTTTTTTTTTTCCTCGTAACTATCCTAATTGTGCCGGTAAATTTCACAAATAACCTTTTAAAAATATTCGAGTTATGTTGCAAACGGACAAACAAACAGAAACACTGACGAATAGATCAATACTAAAATATAACCATTTATTCCTCTGGGCATTTCCAACATTTCCTGAAAATTACATGATGATCCGTTAACAACTTTTTGAGTTATGCAGAAAACAAAGAGACACTGAAGTTAGTTAATGTGACTGTTCTCTCTAAGAACAGCAAACATGAGCCATAATATACGCACTATAGAATGGGAATGTGTCTACATACAGTAGATTATGTCTTATACAGTAGATTATGTCTTCATCCAGTAGATTCCGTTTGCATACAGTAGATTCTGTCTGCATACTGCAGATTGTGTCCTTACCATTAACTATATCACAATGCTAATTTACTAACTGTATTTTGCACTATGTATTATTTCCTGTTATAAACGATCTTCTTTTACTCGTAAGATCATGTGTGCTGTGTTAAATTTAAACTGCGATCTATGACTATAAGAAATCCCGTGCATATTACTTGACCCGTGCCATCAAATATGACGGTGAAGAATTTGTGACCCTACCTTATAAATATGCTTACCAAAGACGCGCAACAACGTACGGAAAACTAAAGTTACAAGAAATGACTGCGCTTTGTCGCACTTCAGCTGAGCTGCATAGCCCACTTCACCCTTCCATGCATGAGATGACATGCGAAGGATATGAGTTTTATTAGCAAATAATCAAACATAGTTGTATTTAAATTTAGTTCCCGTCTCTCGTACATATCATGATACAATTTCAGTAGATCGAAATAGAAACTCTTATGTCACAAGAAGAAAGCAAGTTGGAAAATAAGAATTACTGCTACAGCCGTAACATGAAAAAAAATTGCTTTGACTATGCTTCATTGATTATTTACTCAATTACCAAATCTTCAACTGAGAGCAAATGTAATTTCGATGCAAGAAGAACATAAAATTCAGACTTTATAAGAGTGCTAAAAAAGTTGTAGATATCCTCATCGTTGATATTTCAAAGTTGGCAGAGCAAGAAGTGTATTTCATTTTAAGCACAGGGTTTGATACTGCAGCCATCTTCTTCAATTTGGTCTAGTTTTCACCACTGATTTCCATCAGGACATAACAGACCCGCAGCATTTTCTAATCTGTCTAACTTTTAATGGCAAGTTCTTACAAACAACAGCAAGCAGTAATGTAAACAAACAAACTAATCAATAGATCGTCGAAACATTTAGGCCATATATTTCTTGTAGCATCCTTAATAGTTCCTGCAAATTTCATTGAGATCCACTTATACCTTTTTGGGTCATGTGATCAAGAAAAAAAGCGATAGGCAAGCAAACAAACAAAGGGCTGTATGGTTTAGGATCTGAAGTAACTATTAATCAATTGCTTCTCCGTTTCTCCTAACATACCTAGCAATCACTACAAATTTTATGAACATTCGTCCATAACTTTTTGATAAAAGTGGAATGCAAATTCGGCAACCAACAACATATCCTCCTTGGCTTTGGGAAATATAAAAACAAATAAATAACCAACCACACGAGGGTGTTTGTAAATTATTTTGATTTTACATAGATAGGTATAATCATATAAGTACGTGTACAAGCACCGACGTTGAACAACACTTAGCCAGCTAAACCATTTTCCTTTGACTTATTTTTGATAACACAATTTGAAATTGTTGACACAGTTTATTTTAACTTGTAATATAATTCTCTATTGAACAAATGGTTTAGATATTGTCAGTATCTCATCGTTTATACACTTTATGTAAATCTAGCATAGAGTTTTTCAGTATGCAGAAAAGGTTTAACGTATAGGCTATGTTGTATGGATTCGAAATATGCGCTGGCGCTCCTCCTCTTCCAAAAATTTTAACCCTCTTGTGTTTTGCGGACTCGACAGAAAAAAATTGCGATTTTCGATCTCAGATCGAACAATTTGCTCTGCCCACCTCTGCAGAGCAGAAAACGCCATCGATTGGTGCGGTGGATTCGAGTTATGCAAAACGCACAAAGCTTCAATAATAATTTGTCGGACGCTTCTGCTCACGTAATGCCGATGTCACACGCCAGTCAAAAGAACGAGTATGGTCAACTTTTCGTCCGAATGTGCTGATGTGCCCATTTATATAACACACACTTATAAAGACTTTTGAGTTATAAATCCCTCCAGATGTTAAGATGTGTTCAAAAGGTAACTAACGGCACTTGCGCAGTAAACTGAAGTGACGGCAAACATTTTACACCATTTCTTGGCAACCCCAAAGCTGTGTTCACAAGAGTTAAACATAACCTTCGGGCGAAAAGATGACGATGCTCGTTCTTTGGACTAGCGTGCGTCATTGCCTTGAGGAAGAGCGACAACATGCGCGTGTAAAAAAAATTTGCAAAACAAGAAGGCTTTATCAAATGGAAGGTACGAAAAGCGGAAATAAGCAAGATCAAAATACAACGAAGAAAAACAATGTTGTTTGCACCGTCCCCAGTACAGGACAAAATTTTCCGATGTTGAAAACTTGGAAGGCTGTTGATTAATACCCCATTTGGATGGCGTTTTTCGATATAATTTTAGGATTTGATTAACTTTTATGGAGTTTTTGCTAGCTTACTAGTTTGCTGCATCACGATTTACTTCTGCACCAAAACCCAATTTCTGCCACTTTGGCGAAAATTAACACCATTCACTTAGGCCGTTGCCCCACAGACACAACAAGCGATGCAATGTGATTTTTGCGAGAGACATGTTGCCTTTGACCGACAGCAATGCCCGGTGTGTCGTGCGTTCTGGATTGCGTCGGTGGGGGCATTAGATTGCTGTGCCCGATGTTACGTTTTTTCATGCAACAAATTTGTTGCTTCGATGGGGCCCCGGCCCTATGCGCCAATTTACAATTAGTTCAACTTGGGAGATAATCAATTACCCTTCACTTAGGGGCCCAATTCCAGTTACTGTAACTTACACTCAAAGTTTCAGCAGAGTAACTGCCCCAGGACGGCCACAACAGCTGCAGGTGAAGACGAAGAGGTTTTGCTGGAGCTCGCCACACTCGAGGTCCGCCGCAACTAACCTGAGAACAGCGCCAGGTCTATCGTACCGGCCGTGACATCGATTACTTTTTTGTCTATAAACCTCTGCTCAGATTGCTTCGAATATCTGCAATTGAACTTGCAGGGGCGCGGCGCCCAAGGGCTATCATTTGTCAAGGTATTTCTGATAGTTTATGGTACAAAAAATAAAACTGCTGCTCGGAAATTCGGGTGGCGTTCCCCGTGTATATTGAGAACTACGTCAGCAATGGGGGTCACGTAGACAGAAAGACTGAAGATAGTATAGGAGCTGAACATGAGTCAACACTGATGTACAGGCCTCATCGATATGTAGCTGCCTAAGTAAATACATAATAAAGTATCCCGACGACAGCCAGTGCTCTGTGGAGTCCCACAAGGTACTGTGCTATATCCAATACTCTTCCTAATCATGATAAATGACATGGGGCAATAGTGTAAGTTTGCCATTTGCCCCTCGTGTGCAGTCGACACAAGACTATTAGCAGCGCGTAGTCAGTGGCAGACGAACGGACTGTGCAGCATGCAGATAGGTTTAAGGAATATTTTTTGTGGTCATCGGACTATAACATAACATTCTACGAAACAAGATTTGTATGGCTACGATAAGGAAAAAATTCTTCGCTGATTGCACCGACATCCTACACGACGACTAATAGGATAAAATCGAAAGAAAGAAAATCTGAAGAGACCTTGGGGTGAGAATGCAGGATAATTCCACAATTGTTCGATAGACAAGAAATGAAGCGGACGTGTTCTTCGAGCTTTCGCTTTACGAGAGGCGAACACAACTCTCACCTTATGGAAACAACTGGTACTGCCGAGGATAGAATACTGTTCATCTCATTGAATGCCGAGCAAACGGAAAGACCTAGAACGCCCCGAGACAATCCAAAGATCATTCACTACTAAAATTCGAGGCGCACAACTCAAATTATCACGAAAGACTTGCCCACCTTCAAATGAACTCAATTCAATATAGATTCGATGGCTTCACGATCACAATTGCTTGAAAAATTCTAGAAGAAGTTACTATCAATGTCGATGAGCGGGTCCTTGGCAGATACTCAGACCATTTTGGTCGGACTTGTGAGGCACGAATCCCGATCAGAAATGGTGGGGATGCAGTAGCCACGAAGTATTCTAATAGCTTCTCTGTCAGGGATGCGTGGTTATTGAATATGATGCCAAGTCACATTCGAAACGCCACCGGTATTGAAGTTTCGACGTTTCAAAACTTGTTAGACGCATACTTACTGAAAGTGCTAGAAAAGCCAGCTGTTTGCGGCTACGTACAATGTAGGGATAACTCGTTGCTAGCCCTCCCACTAGTAACGTAACTCAGCAACACCTCGGCACAAGATGGGTGGTGTGAGTAACACCACCTGGACCTCGTCTGAAAAATTGTCAGAAGAAATAGCTTAACAAAGTAAAAAAAAAAAAAACTAGTGACGTGTGGATCCGAAATCCTGTCATAACTTTGGGCATAAATGCCTCATAATGAGCGTGGGGTTCACCAGCATACAGACAAACAAAAAAAAGCTCCATTCGTGCACCTCAATGTATGCGTGACCAAAACGTGACAATAAATAAACTTTTTGATACAGGAGACTTCTACAGGCTTATTTCTATTGGGCTTATTTCTATATATATATATGTACTTAAATCTTCAACGAAAACATTATCACCTCTTTCACTTCGTTCGCGGGTGATAACAATGAGTTCAAAGCTATAGATGATTGGTACTCGCAAGAAATATATTATTCCATCAAATACACAAAAAAAAATCGAAAACAGTGCAGTGATTAAAAAAAGTAACGGGCAGCAATGTATCCAGAATACGGGAATGGGAGATTGTAATTTTCCGGTTAAATACAAAACAGAAAATACTGCGGCTGGCCAAGTTAACGAAACTACCAAGACCAGTTCCTTTTCCGCATAGCATTTGCATAAACAACGACTGCAAATTGACGTGATACAAGAATATGAAATCGCTCTTGGTCGTCCTTGGAGTTCTGTTGCTGCTTTGGGTCGTTGGAGAGAAAATCGGCGCATAGCAAAGATACGATTTGTGCTAATGGAGCCCTTAGCAAAACAGGAAACGCTTCCATTTGGAGATGAACAATGTTCACGACGTTCATCATGCGCCTGTTTCAAGCATTAACCATCAGGAATAATTGGGAAAAGAAATTGACCTTCTCACTGCTCTAGCTGCCGCTGAAGAGATGCTCTTTGATGAAGAAGAAACAGCATTTTTCTCAAGTGCTGGCGATGAAAACCTGAATTATAAAATTTTTGACGACCCTGCTCTGTTCATAACAGATTTCTCCGGCTCATACTCGGGAATTTCTATACTCGGGAATAAGACTGTTAACCATCTACGTAGAAGAAATTTTGAGATAAAAAACGAAACAGAACAAGGTTAAAACAATACATCAACCTCTCACGGCAAGCAAATATACAAATCCAACGCGTCTAACAAGATAATGGACACGGAATCTGGACAAAATCCCACACTGAAGCTCATTACCAGCGAAATTCACAAGATGATTTTCAACGCCAAAGCGCTCGAAGAGATCGTCGGGGCAAGAAGAACCACCACCAAAAGCAGGTGGTTTCTGCTGGATAGCCGTGACGTAGAGCAGCACATTGTGGAAGACGTGCGGACTATCAACCACGAATTGCAGCTCTTATAGGCAGTGGTAGGAGCATTTATACCCGACGAACATGCAATTTAATAAGAGGACAACAAAACAGTTATATCGCGTTGTCGTGACTGCGGTAAACAAACTATTAAATAATCAGGGAATGACACGACGACAAGGGCGTCGCATCAAAGACTGTGAGTGGTGACAAAAAACTGAGAAATAATTTACATCTTCTTGAAAGCATGGTCGGCTCTTAAGTAAAACTAATTTACTTGTCATGTTATAAATTGAAAAAGGTTTTTCAGAAAAAAAAAACTATTTTGGGTTTGAAAACGTTCTGAATACTCACATTAAGTTCGATGAATACATGTAGCTTTTGGTCCGCCTGAAGAACTTCCTGCTATGGAAGTTGGATAAAAATCATGCTTCAGTGACCAGAGTTATTGCTTTCAATATTTCTGTTGCATTGGAACTTTTAAGACATAATCGGAAAGTAATACGCCATATTCTTTAATGCCTTAAAATGTTCTTTTAAATTCTAAATAAATGGCATACATAGCTCAAAATTAGTACAGCTTGTTTTATTTACACACGAAAATAGGGTGTCCTTACTGAGAGACCCAAAATGCAAAGTAGCCGCTTAAAAATTCTGGATGGAGTTTTTTGTACGTTGCTGACGTCGGTAAATCGTTGCCATATTGTGAGATACTCATGCAGCAGCATCTGTGTTCCAAGGCTCAACATTCATCACTGGAACATACTTAGGTACAATTACCTCGCATTCAATGCTCGTAGCAACTCATCATGCGTCAGCAGTATCAAGTTCAAACGATCTTAATTATTAAATAAGCAATGCATAGCCATCAAATGCTGGGCTCTGTTCAAACATTAACGTTACAAATACCAAGTTCAGAATTATTTTCAGAGAGTGATGTGCGAACATCAAGCTTAGGACTTTTTATAAATAAATTTATTAATAATGTCAAGCTCAAGAATCTTCTCAACGAATTCTATTCAAATAAATTCGGAGTTACATATCATCAGCCAGTCAAGTGAAAACATCAATAGTAAAAGTTTTTCAGCACAGCTAGAAAAAACTGCTGCCATCTTTCTTTTTTTCAGCACCCAGATACTGTGACAAACACACAGAAGACAATTACATTTTTTGAGTCAACGGCAGTCCTCTATTTACTCGCCGGTGTAAGTAGTTGTCTTTGTGAAGGTCTGCAAATGACAGGCTTGTTTTATGCTAGTCATTTCCATTCACTGTTTGTACTAAAGGGAGACTAGCTCTGTGGATATGTTAAAGCTGACTATCGGAACTGTAAATTTAAGAAAATAAATCGAGCGTTAATAATTTAGCTGAGTATGCGTCTGAAAGTTTTCCTATTTATCGGCACATTTTATTGTATATTATGTGTATTTGTATCCATAAAATGCCACAGTCGAACTTTGAAAATTTAGCCGAGTATGCGTCTGAAAGTTTTTCTATTTATCGGCACATTTCATTTTATAATATATGTATCTGTATCAATAAAGTGCCACGAATTTTCATTTATTTATGTGTTTGTTTTTCAGACTACAGAATTGTATATGCATACGTTACGGGTGTTATTTTACGGCGATGCACATACACCAGATGATACGGTATAGCGGTGGAACCGTGAAAAGAATTAGCTGATAATTCTTCTGATTGCTCATTCGAAGCGCTTATTCCATGTATTTCACAAATGTTTTGATTGCATCACTTGTGACTGCGATAATATTGAGGCTATTATAATTATTTTACACATTGTTTATGTGTAATCATGAAGTGACCTACCACTGAGGAAATACTTGTAGTATAACTACCAAGTGAAGCATCTCAGAGCGCATACCTCCTTCAAGCAACGCAATGTTAAAGAAAAAATTGAATTAGCCATGAAAAAAGGATTTCTTTTTTAACACAACTAAAATTTGGTCATCTGTGTTTTTGACATTCTTAACAGTTCCTCTGATTTTTTTGAAGATCCGTCCATACCAAATTCAGTGATGCACTGACAAAACATTAAGACGAACATCTAATCAAACAGACGAAAAGATAATAACTAAAATTTGGCAACATACGCCTTCGAACATTACTGATATTTCCTGCGACTTCAAGAAGATCTATTCCTAATTTTTTTTGGCTATGTCACTGACAATCATAAAAAACATAGAGACAAACACTTCAAAAGACACACAGCTAAGTCATAACGAAAACTTGGTCATTAGCTCCTTGCATTATTCTCAACAATTCCTGTAAGTTTCATTGAGATTCGCTCATTACTTATTAGGTTATGTTACAAAAAAAAAACAAGGTAGACAAATAAACTTTTGAATGGATCTTCGCCAAAACTTCATCATCTGTTCCCCTTAACATACATAACAATATATGTAAATCTCAGAATATCCGTCCATATCATTTTGAGACATCTTGGTAAAAGGAAGCAGACACACAAAAAAACAGAGACACAAACTCCGATAAAACATGACCTCTTCGCAGAAGGAATTTATTTCACTTGGGTCTTGATAGGGTCACCTATGACTAAAGTAATATTGTAATTATAAAGGTAAAGTCAACTTTGACCGCACTTTCGCACGGGAAACCCACATGCACTGCTTTATACTGCGGATATAAGCCCACTGGCCCCAGAGGAGTAAGTGCGGCTGCTGTCTTTCATGGGTCATCAAGAACTATCGCGCCAATTTGACGTACGATTCAATATTTATTGCCCCTCATCTCTGAGGAAGGGAAGTCCCACCACGACGCAGTGCATGCACACAACTGCCGAGTCAACAAACCTAGATCAGCAAAGAGCTCGCGTGTCTGGGTTGGCCTCGAACGAGCGATATAAGGAATGCGAGCTACGAACGCAAACGTGCTGCTACCGTGGCGACAAAATTGATAATTCTATCATAATAATCATATATCATAATTATCTTATTATCGTATCATACATATTATTATTAGATCACACCAGACTGGCGATGTAGGAATGGAGAAACTCCATGAGGTTAACAGACCCCCACGCAACCAGCCCAGCGGATGATGACAACAAAAGAATAAAAAAAAGAAGATCCAAGATCACCTCCAAGATCACCAAATAGCACTGTAATTGTACACGATATCACAATGATATACGTTTACCTTGAGTTACCTTGAGAGTCTTCGGAAGAAGTCCAGGTGACGTTGCTCACGTCACTCAACGTGTGTGGAGTCACTCTGCTGGGTGTTTTCTGTGGTGCCGCAGTTTGCGACCAAAGAGAGAGCCAGTAGCGAATTATTATTTCACTTGTGTCTCGATAAGGTCACCTATGAGTATAGTTATATTGTAATTATAAAGGTAACGTCAACTTTGACCGCACTTTCGCACGGGAAAGTGTTTCGATGAGGTCACCTTTGGCCCTGATTATACAGTTATCGAAAACAGATGATTGTTAAATTGGGAGGCAAACTGTCCCAATTACAATCTTACAGAATATTGGCTAAAAATATGTCAAGTTTCAATGTCTGAAAAAAAATAATACCCGACAGTTCCCATCGTTTAGCTTTTCTCTACAAACAGTGAAAATGCCATGCATTATAACATTGAATTAGATATTCAGGAGTACTCACGTTAGAATCTGCCTCCAGACAGATGACACCCAGTCGGTTCGAAGAATGACGAACAACTGCATGCCTTTGAGAAAATCGTTCATAGCACTCTTCAGTAACCGTAATTGGCTGCATCTATCTCAGGCAGGCGGCCAATGCCATAATTGCAGTATCACGTCACTTACAGCTGCCGTAAATTCAAAAGTTACTCGATATGTTCACTGAAACACAGCCCTGGGATTCGCAACGATTTAGGTCATGGAGCGGCTGCTGAGTGACCTTGCAGGTAATCAGGAGCAATGACTGCTACGAATGACTCTGTGGTAGAAGTTAAAGTGTCTCATTACCGGCGATCATTGGTAGGGGCTAGTGCTGTGGTTCTTATGGGAATTGTGAAGAGATGTTGATGAGTACTGCAGGGGTAGAAAAACTTAAATGCCCCTTACAAGCAATCATCAGAAGGATCAAGCGTTGTTGCTTTTTATAGGAATTGCGAGAAGATGGGTTGGCGATAAAGACTGGGTTCCCATACGGGTTCCCGTACTGAAATATGAAGTGTAGAACACAGTTAACCCGTATAAAGACCTATATTTGATATAGGACATTAGCAGAACCAGTCCTGGCACCTAATCTACAAGGTTCTCGGAGGGGTGTACCTCTATCAGGTCAATGCGACATATATATACACGGAGAATCCAGCGCATGAATCAGTGGCTGCACCACCGATCAGTTGGTCAGCGACCATAGCCCATCAACCAATCGCGTATGAGTCCACCAGTCTGCTTGCACTCCATAATCTACATCTATATGCCGATAATCTCCAAAAGTTCACAGTTTATCTCACCCGCTCAGCGCAATCACCATCCTGTTAACTGCCTGAAGATGACCAATGCTTGGTTGAAACGCGTCACAGAAAGCTCTACAAGAAACAACAACGGAAGATGCCACTGAACAGCAGCAAGACCAGTACGATACATTCGACACTAGACAACTTTGTCACCCTACCGAATCGTTTTTAAGTCAAGACAGTTGGAAAAACTTAATAAAGATATAGTAAAAAGACCATTCGGCATTGGTATTTCACCAAACATATATATATAAATATATACATATTTGTAAATTCAGTAGGTGGTCGGCGTGATACGAACTGGGCCAGCAACTACAAGGCCAGCACAGAGAATGCATAGCAGGCAAGCATGCAGTACGGGGAGAACTGCAGCCTACCCTGCATCTCTACACTGAGGATTTAGCTTGCAGCGCTTCTTTATTAATTTTGGAAGCTCACAGTCTTAATGAAATAAATCATGTGCCGGTAAAGCTGTAACAGCAAATTAAGAATTACTAAGCGAAGAAACACTGCTGAACAAAGATCAGATATAGGAACTGCTAATTTTTTGCATCAATGTTTCATTATTCTAATACAACCGTACGATCTACAAACAGAAACACGGATTGCCAATGGGCTCTCTAATTTCAGTAATTTTAGTTGAACTGCTAGTGCAAAATATTGAAAAATAAATCCTAACTGACGCTCCACTGCCAAAACTCTTGATGACATTGTAGCCGTAATTCCAAGAAAGTCTGGGAACGAAAAGCCGCAATTCATCAACAGCATCAACAACCAGATAAAATTTACGGTAGAAACA
The DNA here is from genome assembly GCA_001587735.2 of Parhyale hawaiensis. NCBI lineage: Eukaryota > Metazoa > Arthropoda > Malacostraca > Amphipoda > Hyalidae > Parhyale > Parhyale hawaiensis. The sequence goes on from LQNS02278097.1 coordinate 11,350,724, forward strand.
GAGCAAGACCAATTACTTCCTTATCTTGATCTACTAATCCAGAGAAAAGACTGAGGATAACAAAATTTCAGCGTCTACAGGAATCAAACGAACACACTAGAGTACCTGAAGTTCAGCAGAAACATTCCTAAACACCACAAAAGATCAGTGGTGTCTGCATTGTTTCGAATGTCTAAAAATATTTGCAGCCCTGAAGAACTTACCAATGAACAGCATGAAACATCAAATATCTTGAGAATTAACGGCTACCCTAAGCGATTCATCGACAATGTTCGAGACAAAGTGACAGAATAAAAGATATCTGAGAGCCCCAAAAATATTCCAAGCCGAAATAACCCTGCCATTCGGTTACGATGTGTGTCTACTCCATGCATAAAAGGCACCTCAGAGAGAATTAGTTGCACGCTGAAACCTTATATTATCCAAGTCGGCAACAAACCAACCACTACCCTAAAGACAAACTTGTGTTTCCTTGACAGATAAAAGACTAGCAATTGATAGAATTAATTCAATTTATGAAATACCATGCAACGACTGTGATGCAAAATATATTGGTCAAACAGGCAGATAATTAAAAACAGCGAATTCAAGAACACCAGCGAGCAGGGGGAGTAAGAGATAATAGTTCCTAAATTTCCCAACATAGGAACACAACTCGAACACACCTTCAATTTTCAAGGCGTTAACCAACTCGGTCAAAATAACAATGAAAAATCTCGACGAGTAATTGAGTCCAGCTATTTTACCGTTTCTAATAATTGCATCAAACTGCACGACGAGCTCTCAGATGTCTATCTCTCTGTTGTAAGACTATTTTCATGATCACCTGCTGTTTTCCTCTGAGTAAAAATTATATAATATCATTTTTGTTAGGCGTGTTGAACCTTGGCGACGATATTATTACTTATTACATCAAGGTGAGGGCAAAGACGATTGATCTAAAAGACATAATTAAAAATTTGATCTAGATCTGAACGTTTCGACCCTATAGATCATCATCAGCATTCTGAAACAACAAATAAAAAAGATGATACACTGCTTGTACGAAACTAGTTCTAATTCTAATTAGCTAAAAACAAAACACTACAGTTCATCTAATGAGGGGCGATCTTCAAGGGGTATGACGACAGCATGTCGTTAATGTTCGGTTTCAGTTAGTTAATGAACAGAGACTCTAGCATTCGCATTCGCAGGTCGGAACTTGAATTTGCACTGCCAAAAATTGAAAAATTTTGTTGTAAAATGGGACTATTGCACTGTTCTGCATGCGCACGTATTGCTGAATGAGACGATGATGCTAAGGGATTGTCAGTCCTAAAACTCCTACCCATATGCTCGAAAGCTCTAACTTTAGTGCACGCGGAAGGACCCACGTACGCAGACCCACACGATAGGAAACACTAATGGTAAAAAGTAGAGGAGAGCATATGAGTAGGTAGCTTATCCTTATGTTTAAACATTGTGCCTTTCCTAAAGTTATTTACTAAAACAGATCGAAAATCTATGCACATGAAATATTTATTCACTAGGGACACCAATTCGATTTCAAGTTTTTCCGACTGAGGGACGAAAAAAGGCAGAGACACAAACAGCTTCTTCTTCTTCTCTGAGGTCAGAAGCACAATTCAGCAAGTGTATTTGCTATCTAAAAGTTTCTTTATAAACCATGAACTAAATGCAGTGGATAGCCGTTCCTTGAAAAGTAATCTTTTAAAATATCAAATTCTCTATGCAAAGATACATAATCAAAACAAATTTCATCAGCGCCAAAAAGAAGGGACCTAATACTATTAACTTTGAATCTAAATGTACAGAAACCAAAATCACTAAGTCCCAAACCAGTGAAAGTGCTTTTCCTATGTACAGTAGTGCTGAAATTATCCCCGTTGTGTTGGACTAGACAATCTAAAAAGGAAAGCTTGTCATGCATTTCGGTCACCAAGGTGAATTTTATGTTTTGATGCTTTGCGTTCAGGTAGTCTAAAAACATGACTGCGTGAGACTGACCACGGAATAAAACAAACGTGTCATCAACATACCTACGGTAAAATACGGGTTTGAAATTATCTGGGCAATCCTCAAGCCAAGATTGCTCGTGATGAGAAATGAATATATTGCAAAAGTGGGGCCCAAAGGTAGTCCCATGCCCAGACCCTCCGTTTGCTTATAATATTCCCATTGAAGAGAAAAAATGAGTGACGGACTGCAGGTTCTAGTAGTGTTTTAAAAATACTTCTCGTCATACTTAAAACTGTTGTATTATTATTGCGCGCGTTAGGTGGATTTGCGCGATCGATTGATCGCGCTGCGCGTTTGGTGGATGTTGTAGGCATTAGGCAGTAATTTCGGGTAAATTGGACTATATTCGGGTTTAATGTCGGGTAGGTTAGGGGAGGCAAGGACTGTTTTTTTTTTTTGTTTTCC
>LQNS02278097.1:11389486-11400626 GCA_001587735.2 Parhyale hawaiensis
ACGACTTGATTTCTTAGGGATGAAACTTAGCCTCACCACTTCGTCATTAGAGCGCCGCCGCTGCTCGTGCTCATCTCCGCCGAAACTAGGGCTCCAAAATCTATCTCCCGGCTTGTGCCTACTGAATTGCAAATGGTTGTTGCCGCTTACCCTTGTCCTGCGCCTTGTAAGTCGACTTGTCACTCATTGCTTGTTCCCCGTCCGAGTCTTGTTTCAAATGAAGATTTAGGTGTACCTCTAATTCTGCTCAATAGTCCAGGCTCTGGGGGTGGGGGTCGTCTGTGTACATTTCTCTTTTACAGCTCTGCCAAGTATTTTCCTACTCCGTATGAGGACATTACCATCAGCTGGGTAGAACTTTCGCACTTGGTACATTTTTCAGGGAGACATGGAGAGGAAGGGGTGGTTGGGAGCTTTAAGTTATCAATCGTGAACCGATTATTCAGGAACTTGCTCCAAATATCTATTTTGATCTAGACATTAGTTTTAGAGATAATGGGAAATGTGTATGTACATATATCTGGAGAAATTTCAGAAGAATTCAATGAGTTTTCATTCTAGAAATAAAAAATGACAGTTTTGGAATCCTCGAAACATTCCTAACAAAACTATAGAGCTGGATTCTCCATTTTCATTCTCGTTGCGATCGCTAACTAAAATTCAAGGGGAAACAGCGGATTCAGTTTTGAGCTTTGATAAAAAAATATTATGGGGGTAAAAATAGAAAAATCCGGCTCTATAATATAGTTTTGTTAGGAATTTTTTAAGGATTCAGACCTGTCACTTTTTAGCATGAAAACTCATGTAGTTCTATTCTTTTGAAATTTTCGAAGAAATACGTATGGATTTCCAATTATCCCAAACTCTAAGTTTTAGGTTCGAAATGGGTTTGTCTTTGAAAAATACATATTTTGAGCAAGTTTCACAACAGTCGGTCCATAATTGGTAATTTAAAGCCGCCCCCCCATGTCCTCCTGAAGAATGTACCAATTGCGAAAGTTTTACCCAACTTTATTTAATTTCTCCATCGTATGGAATAGAAAAATGCTTTTCAGAGCTCTAAAAGAGAAATATACACAGACACCCACTCCCCAAAGCGTGGACAATAACTATAAACGCCCAGTTGGGGGTCCCGACCCTACATTTTCTAGTCTTGAATTCGCGGTATTCCCTTCTCTCCGTGATTCTCCGTAAGGCATAGAAAATTGCCTCAGCCATGCTCAACCCACAAGTCCATACGCCTCTCCTACATCTCCTTTTGTGTTGTTCCTCCATATCTTCTATTATCAGCGGAAAAGAAGTCTCCATCAGAACATGACAATTCCCTTCACTTCATTAAGCGTGTCAAGTTTTTTATAGTAAGTTTAGCATTTCATTGGAGTTATAACCATCCTGCAGCCACTTCGCTGCTCTGCAGTTGTGACATGATTAACCAAACGTTAATTTAACGTTTCCTGGAGCTTTTTGCATGCCAGGGCTCCAGTTGGCCTCGACACAAGGCCCTCTGTCCTATTTTATGAACTGGCTCAATAAATAAATTTAACTCAAAAAGTCGCTAACGATGATTTGAATGACACGAAAAACGGTATTTCACTTACCGTACGGATTTTTACATTGCACTTTCTGTTGATGCTGGTGTCGGGATATCTTGGGCTTTGCACGTAGAGAAAGTTTCCATGGTACAGCACAGTACATACGCCAGTGGACTCAACAGTAAAGTTTTCAGCAGTACTTTGACGTATAGTCTTCTGCGCACATGGTGTGTCAACAGGCAGAGTCGCGTTGTTAGTAGCCCGTTGGTTGGCAATGTTGCTGTAATTAGAAAAAAAATAGAATTAATTATTTGAACGTACTACACGTATTATATTTCTCTTTATATTACTTTTGACCCGTATAATCGTCACCTACAATTAAGAACCCTCTACGTTACTCATTCGTACGGTAAAACTCAGAAACACTTGCACTGAATCAAAATATCACCTAAACTATCACCGTTTGTCCTATTCATTGCAACAATGCAGGAATTAATGATGTCACGATAGGCAACGTTAAGTATAACGTTTGCCATACAGTGATCAGTATTATTTCAACTGGCTTGGGTACTCGGCTGGATTCGAAGTGGCAAAAACAATTTGCACCGACGCTTCTTTCTTGTTGCTTACTTGTGTTTGTGTGATACTGATGATACATTGCAAGTGTTTGCTTAGATGTAGGGCTACACAAGCTGATGAGCTTGAGCAAATTTACCGCTAGAAAGCATAAACATTTTCTGTTTTTATCCTTCCGCTACCACAATAACAAATATAATACCCTTTAACTGACAAGAAGCTTACAAGTTTTAATGGCTTGAACACATAAATTGGCAACAACCCTTAATTTTCAAATAAAGCGCAGAAAATAAAAAAAGAAAACCATTGGAAGCTGTTATTCTGAATAGTTGCTTTCATTGAGGCAAATTGAGCTCCATAAGCATGATTGAACCTCGCATTTGCTAATCCCTAGACCGCACTGGACCGCGTGATTGTGAGCTGGAAGACCATCGTAACCTACCTATGCTAGAAGGCCAACTGGAAGGCCAGGTAGCTATGGCTGATAAACAAAACTTTCAGAAAATGTTTTTACGGACCTCGATTGCATCTCAAGCTATTTCTGGTGATGCAAGAAATTTTTTATTGACAAGAAAATTCTATCCGTAGCTACAAGCCAACGTTGGGCGACAATAATGAATTTATGCTCACTGTACACCAAAATAACCTGGAATGAGTCAAAGTAAGTTGATGGTCGATAATTTTCAAGATAACCAGTGGTTGATCATCCATTCATGAATATGTTTTCCTGGTCAATAAATGCATACCCCAACATCACCATCATGGCAATCAGAGTGCTGGGATTCATTACAAGAAACTTTGAATACAAGTCCAAGGACATCATCGTTCTTTTGTACAAGGCATTAGTGAGGCCATATTTCGATTTTTCTGTTCAATTTTAGTCGCCACATCTATGTAAAAATATCGATTACATAGAAAGCGTCCAACGCAGAGCAACGAAACTGATACCTCAGCTTAGTAACAAGTCGTATAAACGTCGCCTAAAAGAACTGGGTCTTATCTCTCTAGAGCAAAGACGACTCATGGGGCAACTAATAGAAACATTCAAGTACTTGAATGACTTCAACGACGTACCTATAACGGGACTCTTTGAATGAGACCCCAATGATCGCTTGAGAAACAACGGTCAAAACCTCAAGCATAAAGCTCGAAGAACAACCTTAAGTCAGCAGTTCTTTCCCTATTTCATAGTCAGTATTTGGAATAGACTCCCTTTAGACATTGTTGGTGCGGAGTCGGTCGACTCGTATGAAAACCGTCTTGACATACATTGGGAGAGACATCCTCCACAGCTAAGAACTCCTCCCTCAACGAGTCGCAAGCACTTAACGGTCAACGCTTCCCAAGCCATCTTAAGCCGACTTCTTCTCACTTCCGCTCCATCTATATTGTTAGGCTCCGCATACCAGCGGCTAACTGTCATGCTTGCGTGCTTTCATGATCATCTCTTCGGCGGTGATTTTTCTCCCCTTTCTTTTTTCTTTTCTTTCGTCTTCCATCTTTTCTCAGTCCTCTACATACTGGTAACATAATGGCATTAGCTCATAGAGGGCCGGGGCGTAAGTTCCTGTGTCTCTTTGGGAATGGGCCTCTTGGTTCGTCTACTGTCGCCTATCTAATCAAATCTGTTTGATTTATGCTTCAGGTCGCTATGTTGATTAGAAAATATTTCTTCTATGTGGTTCAGAATACATGGAGTTTAACACGGAGGATCCATTTTTTCTACGTTGTTATTTTAGGGAGAAAACTGGTGTATTGAAAATCAATATGGTATAAAAACAACTATATTATCAAATATTGACTCACCCAATAAATTTTATAAATTTTGCAAGAGAGACTTAGATTTCAACTGAAAAATTAATGCTGTCAAATCAGACGTCAAAATGTTGTAAATGCAATAGTGCTTCTAAATAGTTGTGCTAACTCAAGCGAGTTTCAGATACGGTCTTTCCTCAACTATGTTTCCCTGGCTACTGGTTGCTGAAATCGTCCTTCATATCAACTGAGCATCAAACACAGAATAGCTCAACCAGTTTCCTTACAAAACCTTACCTTCTCTATTTTATTTAAATTAAGCAATTTTTTTATAATGAAATATGCAATAAATGACTGAAAGTGTCAATCATGAGCCTGTAACATGCGGTTTTTTACGCTAAGTGTTGCACATATTTTTTTCCAATTCCAGCATTTCTGAAAATTTTGTCACGGTGTGTTTATAACGCTTCTTTTGTGGGGGAGTGATAACTACTTTTGATTTGCCATTGCTCTATAATATTACAGATATTACACGTACCTTCGTTCTACTGCAGAATCATGGTGATGATTGTTTCTTTCAGGGCCGTCACGAACACGATTCTTCATTTCTTCGTTTTCAAAATGGCCTTCATACTGGAGGCTTCTCTGGAAGCTTTTCTTCGATATTTCCTTTTGAGAGCGACCTTCATTTCTTTCAAAGTCCTTTTTTAGTTGAAGAAAGAATAAGAAAGTCTGTTAGTACATTCAAGTTATTTGTCAGCAGAACCAAAGAAATCTTATACTAAATTAAAAAAAGTAACAGCATTTAAGCGCGACAAAAATTTCAATTTTCAAATAAGTTGACGTCAGTAGGAAAATAATCATTATTTTTGTGACAGCAATTTACACTATGATAAAGACCGATGCGCATTTACAGTGCCTAGACATAAGTATTTGCACAACTCCATTTTTATATATTTTTGAAAATTCAGGGTCTGCGTTGGGATAACTTACACAGGAAGTTTATATAACATATATATAATAGAATATGATTTTCTTATTATTCTTTTCAATGCTGCGCATAAGACGTTTTGTTGGTTCAAGTAGGTTATAGATCAATGCTCCGAGTTATTTTATTTACACAATAGGTACAAATTTATTAAACGTTTCAAATGGCTTCCATCCATTTTCAAGAATCCAAATTTGATTGAAAAATTTGACAGATATGTGATAAATGTGAATCATTGATATGTCAGCAAATTAACTTCTAGAATTTATAATGATATGTTTGTTCGTTTGTTTGTTTCTCTCTCTGTTTGAGTTTTTTATTATTAACACAATAAAGTCGTTGATGGATCTTCATGAAATTTACAGGACTTCTTAGTAATGTTGAAAGACATAAACGATTAAATTTTTGTGAGGATTGGTAGGTCTGTTTATTTGACTTATGTTTGTCATAATATTTGTTAGCAGCATAACTTAAAAAGTTATAAATGGATCTTCATGAAAAATACAGGAATTGTGAACACTATTGAAAGACACAATTTATTAGATTTTGGTGCAGATATAAAGAAATTCGTGGTGTCAAAACTAATTTAATTTTCTGTTATCGTTGCCTTGCTTGGCGGAGGTATGCGCTTTCAGAGTGGTCTTTAGTATTATATTTGGCTATCATTTATTTCCGTACTTACTTGATTGCTCGGTTTTATTCATCCCACTGAATATTGTGCTGCCTTACATTTGTGTTGGAGCGTGCTTTATTTCACTGTTTCGTTTATTTGAATATTTCGACATCATGAGGCTAATTCTTAACCCCTAAAAAGTTTGAGTAATCCGAGACCGCATACCTCTGACACGCTAAGTAACGATAAAGAAAAATTCAAATTGGTTCTGAAACGGCGATTTTCTTTGTATCACCCCAAATCTAACCGTTTGTGCTTTTTGACAGTATTGTTGACGGCATTAAGCTGTGAAGCTCCTGTAATAATAAATTTTCGAGTTATGCTGCTAACAAACATTAGTCAAAAACAGAAACAGACTAACCGATCATCACTTGAATTAAATAATTTATGTCTTTTAACAGTACTTATTATTATTACCTCCGCCAAGGAGGTTATGTTTTCGTCGTGTTTGCTGTCTGTCTGCCTGTTGGTCTGTCACCAAGATAACTCAGAAAGTTATGAATCGATTTCGATGAAATTTGCAGGGATTGTTAGGTGTGTAAGGAAGAACAGTTGATTATCTTTTGGTAAAGATATGTCCATCCGTTTGTTTGTTTGTTCGTCTGCCTCATTTTTCTCGACGCTATAACTCAAAAAGGTATGGATGGATTTTGATGAAATTAACATGAGTTGTTAGGTATATAACAAAAAGTAGATGATCAAATTTTGATAATGTTTCGCTTGTTCGTTCGTTCGTTTGTCACTGTTTTTGATTTTATGCTTGTTAGCACAATAACTCAAAAAATAATGAATGGATCTTTATGAAATTTATAGGAGTTGTTAGTAATGCTAAAAGACATAAATGATCAAATTTTGGTGAAGATCATTGTATGTTTGTATCATGTTTGTCATAACGTTTGTTAACAGTATAACTTAAAAATTTATGAACGGATCTTCAAGAAAATTGAACAAGCTGTTAATAATATAAAAAGGCACAAATGATTAGATTTTGAAGTTTATACGAAGAAAATTATGGTTTCAGAGACAATTTGAATTTTTTGCTACCGTTGCTTCACTTGGCGGAGGTATGCGCTCTCAGAGTGCTCTAGTTATTATTAAAACTTCACGCTTGAGGTCCCACGGACAGGTAATACAACCCAAATGAAGCATCTTGCAACACCGGGAAGCCCAAAACGCTGCTAAAGGAAATCCAGCAAAAAAACATTAACAGCTGACTTAAACACCTGCAGGCCAACACGACCATAAACCGATGCGGGCAACAAATTCCAAACCCTAGCCGACCAGGGCACGAAGCACCGACAGAACTGACTAGTTCGACATCTGACAGCCTCCAAAGTGAAACAGTGCGCTCCGCACGCAGCACGGGTCTCTCTCCCAAAAAACCTTGAGGGCAGGGAGAGAAGAATACAACCAATGCCTCTAATTATTGTACACCTTATAAAATATACATAGCTCTGCTACTTAACCTTCCTATAATTTTATAAAGATATGTGCATATTGATTCGATTATTGTGCTTACAAGCTTAAAAATAAACAAAGCCACGAACAAAAGAACGGCCAAGCAGGTCATCACAAAAATTTGGTCATTCACTCTTCGTAACGTACCTAACAACTCATGTAAATTTCATAAAAATCAGTCTCTATCTTTTTCAATTGTGGCGTTAAGTAAAATGAAGCAGCCAAACAAACTAACAAACGGACGGACCTTCACCAAAAGTGAAGCATCTGTTCCTCCTTAACATACTTAACTATCCCTAAATAACTTTCTGAGTTATCTTGATGACGGAAAAACATCGAGACAAACGAACTCTACAAAACATATCTTTCTTGGCGGAAGTAACAGGGAATGGCTCACTTTCCGATGCCTGTCATTCAGTTTTGCGAGATACACGTTAAATATTTAGATAGAATAGCGACCACGAGGTGTCTCAAGTCGGTGGTGTATAAGCTGGGGTATACATTTAGTAACCATACAATACTTGACTGCCCATACAAATTTGCAAGTGTGCCTGCTAGTAAATTTATTTAACTTCATTAAAATCTTTTTTAATCGACAGAGCGGCCACAAACACAGAGCAAACTGTTCTTGGTGGTACAAAAAATGTGTTTTAATCAGGAAGAGATGCACATTCATTTGTAGCTATTTATCAACAGAGGACTGTGATGATTTCATCTTCTAACAGAAAATGACATGAAATTCACAAAAAATAAATATAACATTGGCCAATCTTTCTGCATTGCTTGCGTGCTTCTCTTCAATTCGTCCTACCGTTTTAGTGAATAGTTTTTTTTTTCGTTAAAAGCCGCTCTATTGGCAGAAAAAATTTGTATTGAAGTTTCATAAATTTGCCATAAGTCCAATTTGCGAGGAGTGGTCGGTCCAGCATCGCGTGGTCAATGACAGAGGATTAAACCCTTCACCGAAGACACGGTGGCGGAAAACGACAGCTCATACTAAAAAGTTTTCGTTTGACTTAGCAGCCTGGGATAGACAGAAGCAACCAACCGACTTGGTTGGTTTCCTACGTGCTAGAAACCTTTTCACTTGCAGGACATCTCATAGATCAAACTCATAGAATAAATAATTTATTTTTTACCTAAGCTACAGCTGTGCTTAGGCCTGGGAGACTACAGGACAGTGCGTAGGCCACAAGCTACACTAGCCTCGGGTTAATAAAGTGGCCCATTACTGGAACCGTTTATGAATTTCACATCCCACGTCTTTCGTGGATAATCTTATTTGTATTAGCTGTCATTTTGTTAATTAATGGTTTCATAGACCTTGAATATTAGCAAAACCTTTAAAGCGGATGATAGTGTTCGTTTGATCACTAATTGCCATCATCAATGCTCCTGACTCTAATTGGCAAATTTTTGTGTTACGTTGAAATAATTTTACTATCTGTACGTTACTAGGTACTCGGGGCGACAGAACAATAAGCGCTTCAAGTTACATGTTAGGCAGCATATTACTGCGGCAGACTATATCCTGACCCACACAAGCAAGAATACTTGAATGAGAATCTCGATGCAGAATGTTCTCGGTAAAATAAACTGGGAAAGAGAAAGTATAATAGCAGCAAAACAAGTGAGGCCCCAACTGTACTGCTACGAATCACCTTAAAAAGAGGAAAGAATAGTTCAAATTAATGTTCGTCGATCCAAGCCTAGCTTTGGCATTTAGTACTCTTTTAGCATGACATTGAAGAGCCTCTCATTACTCGCGGCACAATAAGTTATAACAAAGTCAACAAATCAACCAAGCAGCAAACTCACCTCATCCGGGAGATTTGCGCCCCCGGCGACGGCTAAGACAAGACACCAAACCACAGTCCTCATGGTAGCTCTGTCACTGCTGCTGCCTCACTGTGTCTCTGCTCTGCTCCACTCCCTGCCTATATTGAGGTGCAGTGCATACAGCTGTGGAGATACGCCCACCACAAAAACTTATAAATTATTCACACTGCAGTGGCCTGCGCACTCCCTGTGTTGAAAACAAGTTGTCTTTCCATAATTATAAGCTTCGTAAACGAAGTCGAGATATAAAATAAAGGAGTTACAACATTTCTGTACCTTGGTGAATCTCGCCGTTGTTACGATAGAGTTAAGTCGGGATACGTACAAGATGAACTAACAAATTAGGACACAGCAAGATGTGTTTTTTTTTTTTGAAGTTCCAATAGGGTAGAAGAATGAGTCTGAATGACACAGTTATCAAGTCCGGGACTTCAGTCATAACGAGATCGAGACCATTTCTAGTAATATGCGTGGACTCACGGACTAGCTGCACACATTTAGATAAGGTACAAAAATTTTTCTGTAGGAATAAAATTGTTCACTATATTTACCAATGATCACATGTTAAGCTGGCTGTATTCATGAAGCCGTATTCTATTAAAGCAAGTTGACGTGTATCTCTGAGTCTCAGTTCGAGTCAGATTTTTCTTAGAGAGAGTTCGAGATTTTTCTTAAGCGCGAGTTCAAGAGATTTTCCTTACGCGCGAGTTCAAGAGATTTTCTTAAGAGACAGTTCATGGCAGATTTTCTTAAAGAGATTTTCTTAAGCAGAGTTATATTCGAGTTATTTTATCGAGTATATTACAGAAGAGAATAGCAGTATTGTATCTCAGCGCGTACACTACCTTCGTGTTTTAAGAAGATTCGATGCTCTTCCTACTACGTCGTGAAACTTCGAGATTGTTTCACGTGATGTATCTCTAATCGTCAATATTAAAATTTTAACTGCTTTAATCGTCTAACTGGAAATAAAACTTCTTAACCACGAATAAAAACTTATCGAATCCCTACTGGATAAAAAGATACATGATAACTGCCTAATTAAATTGAATATGCCTTAACCACTATTAAATATTCGCGAGAACTATAGATTCTTGGCGTGTGTCGGACTGCGGAGAGAGGCGGGGCCAGACATCGTGCGACCGTGGTGGAGGGAAGTGATTAACGTGTTCGGCCCCGTGCCGGTGATGAACAAGCGTCTTCAATCGGTGAAGCTTCTCCAACCTTAGGCTGGTGTCTGTCCTCTTCCATCTCTATTACTATCTCAAGTATGACTTTCGGTCCGCCCGTCATTGTTCTTAAGTTTCTCTATCAAAAGCTAACTTTGGTGCAACCCACATCAAATTGAAACGAGCATACATTACAAGCCTAGATGCTTCGAAATAAGTGTCGGGCTGGGCTCCATCTAATCAACTTCTTTATTTAGCAATTTTTTACTTTAGGTGAGCCAGTCTATTTTCTTTATTCATGATCAGATCGTTTTGAAACTGGCACAGTATATGTAAAAATGAATTTAGGGCTAAGGAACATTTTATTCATGTAAATTTTTCAATTTTCTCAATAGTTTTTAAGTAATGTTGACATTACACTTTCTTCATTTCCACCAATCACAAGCCTGCTTGACGCGAGTTGTACTTTCCAACCAATAAAAAACTTGCGTGACGCGGTGGTTGACCAATGAGAGTGACGCGTTGGTGTTAGTCAATGAGGAGCGTGTATACTGTATAGTTGCAACTATTGGGGGACTTAACCTGCTTTTTCAAAATTTCAGATGGAATCAGGGATTTTAGAACAATTTCGGGAGTTTTTCCAACATCTTATTTGACAATTACGTAAATAATTAATTATTATGCAATACCGCGTATATTCTGCATATATTGAGACGAGCATAAAGTGTTTATTTATAGCGTGAAGCTTCTATTTATATTTTTTTCTGAATATTTGAGGAATTATTTTAACTTTTGGGGGAATCTGATCTTCCCTTTTAAGTGATTTTCTTTTTTACCGGTAATCGCTTTAGATTGCGGACGTATAGCTGTTATTTTTTTGTGGTGTTGTGTTCTTATTGGTATATTTTGCAGTACAAACATTTTATTTTCATTATTTATGGTTCGATTGTTGTCAAACCCGCACAATAGACGTAAAATTGAATTTGAAGAACATTTTATTCTATTTTTTTTTAATTTCAGTTTGGTTAGTGTACGTAAGATTAGGATAAGTTAGCGTAGGGTAGGTTAGCGTAGGGTAGGTTAGCGTAGGGTAGGTTAGCGTAGGGTAGGTTAGCGTAGGGTAGGTTAGGATAGGTTAGGATAGGTTAGG
>LQNS02278097.1:11549947-11561863 GCA_001587735.2 Parhyale hawaiensis
TTCATTCTTTTGTTTTCTCCACCCGCTGGGTTGGTTGCGTGGGGGTTTGTTAACCTCATGGAGTTTCTCCGTTCCTACGTCGCCAGCCTGGTGTGATTTAATAATAATAATAATAATAATGTTGTGTTGCTCCATATGTGGTCCAAAAGAACCACGTCATAAGAGAATGCGGAGTGCTGGGGCAAAAGGAGTACAAGCGCAGGCACGATAAAGTTGCCCGACACCATTACTGGACCCTCCTGCGGATCCATAACTTCCCGGTCAGTGAGAAGTGGTATGAGCACGGACCCGCGCCCGTGGTTGAAAACGAAGCCATGCAGATCTACTGAGAAAAGAGGATGGAAACCGATCGTGTACTTCACGCCAACCGACCGGACATCGTAGTCAAAGACAAACAGGAGAAGTCGGCCAAACTGATCGACGTCTCAATCCCCTTCGACTCCAGAATCATCGACAAGGATGCGGAGAAGAAGGAAAAGTACTGGGGCCCTGCCATCGAACTACAGAGACTGTAGCAGGTGACGGTCGACGTCGTTCCAGTGGTGATTTGAGCTCTGGGAGCAATGTGCAAGAATCTCAAGACTGCCCTCCGTGAGCTCAAGTGTGGCCTGGCCATCTCCACCCAGGAACCCTCCAGAAGAGCGCTCTACTCGGAACAGCGCACATCATTCGCAAAGTGCTCCGAGCCTTATTGGGTCGTAAAATCCCTCGATAATAATAATAATCTTTATCAAGTACTCATAGACATTACAAAATTGGAGTGATATGTGGTACACAGGAGAATGTTTCTAGGTTACACACAGAGCGTGTCGCAGTGATCTTACATATTGGACATCATTACGCCCCTTTGCTTGGTCTCTGTCAGGCAACAGTGTGCGCTGCCATCGTATATACATATTAGACCGTTTGTAGGCAGGGCCATTACTGATGGCCTTAATTAATGAGTTGTTGGAGTTTTCAATCCTGTTTTTTAAACTCCATGCGCATTTCCTGGTCCTGACTTTGAGACAATCAGTGTATTTATGAGCAAATATCGTTTTTGCCCTATTAGACCTCGGCCCATTCATTAATCTGTGGAATATGTCATTATAAGCAACCCGCAAGCGCTGAATATATTTCTTTTTCAAGCTACCACAAAGTGAGTTACAGTACAGGGGGTAACAATAGGTCCGGAATAATTGAAATTTCACTTCTTCAGGGCAGTGACTGAATTTTCTAATTAACGTCTTACCAGCTCCATGGAGCTTCCGCGTTTCTTTCTCTATATCCTGGTTATCACAAAAATTATCGGTGATTTTATGACCCAGGTAAGAGAAGTTACTTACATACTTAACCTCTACACGATTGAGAACTGAATGTTTATGACCGGGAACGCTACTTCTCCTAGGCCTAATATACATGCAAACTGTGTTAACTGTGTTATATTCAATACGAAAATTAAAACGCTGATGATGTTTTGCGCCCCC
Source organism: Parhyale hawaiensis (assembly GCA_001587735.2). Taxonomy (NCBI): domain Eukaryota; kingdom Metazoa; phylum Arthropoda; class Malacostraca; order Amphipoda; family Hyalidae; genus Parhyale; species Parhyale hawaiensis. The sequence goes on from LQNS02278097.1 coordinate 11,551,414, forward strand.
ATTTTATATAACATTTCTGGGTTTGAAACCGATATTTCAACATTTTTACAATGTAGGGTGGTATTTGTTTCTCCAGCATACACTTAAACAGAGAGTAATGATGCACTCTATCAAATGCTGCCTTAGCGTCTAGAAAACACAGATACAAGAGAGAGCCATTGTCGGTGAAATAATTTATAACTTGTTTTAGGGCAAATACAGCCATTTCTGTGCCGTGTTCTGCTTTAAAGCCAAATTGGTGATCTTCAGTGTTCGTATACAGTATATTGTCATCCGTCTCACAAGAACCAGTTCAACTAACTTTGAAAGAGACGTGACTATGGCTATAGGGCGGTAGTTGCTCTTGTCTGACACACACTTTTTCTTACTTTGTACAATTTTCGATATGATGACCTGCATTAGATTATTTGGGAGGAAAGATAGAGAGAGTAAGGCAGAAAGAGAAAAACGCAGCAAGTAAGGTTACAAGCTTCGGAGGGCTGTATTTGAATGCTTCGGCGGGAACGTTCTCCGCACCTGTTGCTTTATTATTTCTAAGTAGCTTTAATGCTTCACGGACTTCGTTGTCCGATACAGTACATTGGTCATCAGGTGAGATCACACGATCAAGAATACCGTTAACATAATCTTTATGCATGCTGTCATCAAAACAGTTCATAATGTATTCATAATGGGATTTCCAGAATTCAGCAATATTTCTTTTTCCAGTGATTCCATCTATCGATTGAGCAACAGTGTGCACATTCGGTATTAGATTTTTTATTTCCTTCCAAAAGTCAACGCTCCTATTTTGAATAAGTTTGCTACTTAGTTTTTCCGCCCTGAGCTCGTCCTCAGATCTGCGCACTTGCTTAAGGGCAATTCGGCATCTGTTTTGCAGCTTATTTTTATTTATTTATTTATTTTTTGTATCCACAATTGGCCATTACGAGGCTTCCCTGCTTCTCTCCACACGCTGAATGCGTGTCTGCTAGCTTCATTAAGTTCCCGAACATGTTCATTTCAGCCTGGCACGTTTTTCCTACGCCTGTTGCGTGTAATGCCGAATATACGACTCCCTGATTCAAGAATGGCTAATTGTACAGGCAAGAGGGCACACAGCCCTTCTTGAGAGGATGTATCAATATCACTGATATTTTCCTCCAGGCAATCATCCAAACTAAGCTGGAAGGCACAGATAAGATTTCTATCATTGAAATTCCACTTTATGCGCTCACAGGACACGTGTTCCTGTCGCACCTCAGTCGGTGGACGGCTTATGTTAATATCACAGAAAAGAGGAAAATGGTCAGATAGCGGACTATAGAGCCCCACCTTACAGTTGGCAGTAGAATTTTGAATATTCATAGAGACAGCCATGTGGTCAGGCCAACTGACCCCATCTCTATTATTTATGTGGGTAAATGTAATAGGAGGGAGCATGGAAACATCGGCAAATACAATATCATTTGCCAAGAACATGCCTCGCAGCCTACTGTACATGGCAGTGCCAGGGCTGGCATAGCAATCTCCCAAGACAATGACATTGGAAGTTGCCGTTGCTTTATGGATTCCCTCCGGTACAGCAATATAATTTTCCTGATGGTCTACACCATATGAAGCATCTGGTATGGACACATTTAAAAACATGACTTAATATTCTAACGTTTTATAGGTTAAGCCTATTATTCTAGCGTCATATTTACACACTTTAACATTTTTTGCAACATTGTCAGTCCATGGGAATGGGAGACCACCGCTTGCCCTGCCAACGTGAATTTTCTCAGTACTGTCCACTCCCGAAATTGAGAATGACCCCGTAAGGTTCTACGTTAATTGGAATATCATCTTGAAGAAGCCAAGTTCCTTGAAGCATCAGTATACCACATTTCGTTAAAAGTTCAGCTACGTATGCACTCGTGCGCTTATATCCATAACAGTTAAAAGTACAAACACGTAACTACGAGTTATCAATGACCATAGTAATTATCTATAGAAAAAAATGAGAACATATAGGACAAAAACCTGACTGAGCTATTCAGACTTCGGTTGTTCGGTGCTGGTTGCTCCTTGTTGTGGCTGCAGGGGAGTGTTGTTTTTTGCTTCGTAGTAATTCGCTATTTTCGCTCCATCGGGCCAGTTGTTTGGATTCAGAAGCTTGTCGCAGTTCACGATAGTTGACGAGATTTTGAAAGCTGAAAACTTGTGGTGCAGCCTGGGACTAGTCATCTTTTCCACATCGAATTCAGTCATCTTAGCTACGAGACCTAAAACTTCTTTCTTTATATGGGATCAGGTTTACGTAGAACTTTACTTACTTAGAACTTGCCGTTTTGTCACTTGTCACACTTCTACCATTAAGTAAAATTGCTAGTTATTACGTTCATTTTTGTAATTGCAATAGATTTTTAGGTGCAACACTGTAAGGCCAACCAATGACAGAGCACATTACACCATTTTCGGGTCTAGTGCACCAATTAGAAATCCGTCCATTATCCTTGGCACCAATTGCGACGCGACGCCATTGTAGGTACCGTGTAACGAGCATCTCCCGAATTTCTTTAGACGTGTGAGCACCATTAAATTAAAATTAAATTAAATTAAAATTAAATTAAATTAAAATATAGACGTACAACGCCCCACTCTCCTTATGATGCTAGATCTTTCGAAAGCCTTTGACAGTGTTCACCATGGTATGCTACTAATGGCTTCAAAAATATAACATGAATATTTAATTAGATTTTTTCTGTTACTGTATATTTAAAACAACTGTTTCTAGGGCAGTATTTCCCATTGGGGGTGCACATGAACCGACAGACACACTGTGTTTCAAGCACGGACCCCCTACTTGTTCAAGCCGTTTAAAGATTCTGGGGCAATATTAAATTGATTTTACCCTATAGATGATAAAATACTACAGAATATTTTAGGCTTATAAGAAGAGATATATATGTTACCCCAAAATGCTTTTGCTCGTTCACGAAAACTTACCTTAAAAAAAAACGGCGAGAGCAGCATATCCTAACCATCATCCAATGGAAATAATCATTTAGGGGGAGTCAAATCAAATTCAAGAGAGTGACAGGTAAAAAAAATCCTGTTGGTGAATAATGGGTTGAGCTGGGATGTCACGAGACTGTGACAGGAATAATTATTCATACTAGCGGGACCCGTGGAATTCCAAGGTTGAATAAAGACTATACTTTCGAAAATAACCCGACTTATTGCAATTTACTTCAGTTTAACCTAATGCAGCTCTTGTAACGTAGCCCACCCCGTTTGAGTCAACATCCGTCGCTCATTCCAATTCAACAATCTCTGTCTATTCAAGCCTAATTAAGTCGTATGAGCTAACATGACCGGTGGGAATTTACCGATTAATTAATGCTCCCACTTTATATGATGTAGCAATCTAAGCAATACGCTACTGTCTAACGCACCTAACCTAACTCAGCTCCTCTAACCTAACCTACCACATAAATAACGACGAATTCAGTCTAACGTAAAGTGGGAACGTTACGTCCTACCTTTCTGATTACGCTGTTGTGGGTGCAGCTGGAACCCCTTAGAAATTCCACAGAATAGAAACAATGTTCTTCAGTGATATCTCAGTTCCGTATCATCCGAACTTTCCTCCATCTAATACTGAATGACCCTGTGGAAATTCTACAAACAAGAGAATTGTTTTTAATTATGATACCCTCGTACCAGTATCACGCATACCAAGGTTGAAAATGTCCCAAGTCTCTCCGTGAAGCGTCTACCCTAGTCGTGCGAGCCGCAAAGAAGCTGAAATATGAACTTGACTATTTCTTCCTTTGATCCCTTCCCGGGTCATATCCAAGACTACCTCGGGACACTCTAATTTCCTTCTATCTGTTAGAGAATAGCGTGATACAGACGCTTAGGGAACGTTTTCATTCGCCTTATTTAATTTGATGTAGCGCTTCTAACTTAATCCACACCGTCTGAACTACCATCAAATCAAATCAAAATCATATATTTCTCCCCGTAGGAAGGTATTCATCCGCTTCCTAACCCTGTCTATCGTTAGGCATTTCGTCTTTAACGTGAAGCGTGGGTGACCCTTGAGAATTCAACGATTTGTTATTGCTCTCACTTTGTAAAAACATAGAAACACGACGGTGCTTCTTGCAATGTTCTACTTTTATTTGCACGCATTTTGTTTAAAGCTCAGTTCCCACAGTCTACAGATAATTTAGCCCGCCATAAGGTTACACTTTCCAAGTTTTTGTCGGCGTATCCGATTTTTTCTCACTATTTTGGAACCCGTGAATGCTACTGATCAATAACCCATCATTTTCATGCTTTGTTTAATGCAATACAAAGGGGTATACAATAAACGAAAATAGATTGGGTAGATTGTTTCATTCGCTGGAGAGTATTCTTTTGTTCTGAAGATGTCATTGCATTGCTTCAGACATCGTACTGTACTGGCTGATGCTTTCCCAACAGCATATTCTCTTTGAAAAATGAATTTAGAACAGAGATGCCAACACTACCCGTTTTCTTTATCTAGGGCGTATCTTGGCTACGCCTCAGACTCTAAAAGGAATACCATCCGCTACCAGCAAAGCGAGTAAAATTCTTGTAATGAAAAGCGAAATCGTAGATATGATACGGGTGAAATGAAGTGAAGTCTCTAATTTACGCCTATCTATTTGTGAAGAGCGTGACAAACAGACACAAAAACACGTAGATACCACAGGATGAAATCTTATCACCTTGTCCAAATACTGCCAATAGTCATGCAGATTCGGTCTCAATAGCTCCAAACGTCTCGGATGCTATGCACGTCTGGAAACCCCAACCACTTAGGAACGTGAGTGACCTCCGTAAAATCCTGTACTCGATAAAAAACACAATAGCTGTTGATGATGATAGAATCAGTATCAACTACATTAAAGAGAGCTTCCCGGTCATTGGACAATTACCTCTCCTGATTGTAAACATCCCCATAGAAACAAATACTTTTCCGGAATCATGGAAAAAGTCAATCATACAACCTATTCATAAATCTGGTGCCCTAATCGTCCCCAGTAATTACAGACCAATAAGTATTGTTCCCATGCTATCGAAACTTCTCGAGAAAACTGTGGCGGAGCAAGTGGCCAGATATCTCGACCAATCTCGCCTACTGCATAAAAATCAGTACGCTTACAGGGCTCGCACCAACACACAAGACGCGCTTCTCAATATACTTGAATCAACGTACAAAAATATAGACGTACAACACCCCACTCTCCTTATGATGCTAGATCTTTCGAAAGCCTTTGACAGTGTTCACCATGGTATGCTACTAAATAAAATACGTGCTTTAAACATTTGTCCACACTGGTTCTCTAGCTATCTGCAAGATAGGACCCATGCCGTCCAGATTTCAAACTACACGTCCCCATTCCTAATATCTAGAGAACAAGACCTAACTTCAACATTATGACCTCAGCTGTACCTCTTCACACTATCCCCGACTAACTAATTACACATCTGCTGACTGTACGGGAGCTGGCGCCCGGCCCCTGCTCACAGCTTGGTTCGTCCGCTCTTTGTGTAGGACAGACATTTTCCCCCATGACTGTACATGTTCATTTTCTTCCCGCCCTATATAATGACTACAGCTGTACCACTCGTCACAACCATGGCTGACTCTCTTTAATCCGACTGCACTCGCCCGATTTTCCTCCGCTTCCCGTGCCGCTCGACGCTTATATAAGGACCCCATAGCGCACCGTGGTCATTCGCCCTCTAGGTCCCACCTTGCTAACACCATCACATTTTAGGTCTTCTTAAATAAAAAAAAAATTGTTGTTAGGTATATCCTTAGAAGATTTTATTAGGTTTTTGAAAATGAACTCATTATCCTTCACTTTTGACACTATAACCAATCAGCCTGTTTCGGTCGTAAAGACCCTTGGAGTGTGGGTGGATCAAAACCTTAGCTTCGACCTGCACATTCAAAAGATGTGCAGTGCCATTAATGGCACCCTCTTCTTTCTACACAGAATAAAGTACTTATTAGACGAAAAATCACGCCTTCTCCTCGTACTTTCACTCATTCTCTCCCACTATAACAATTGTGGTCTAATTTGGGGCAAAACATCACAAAAAACCTGGCAGATCCCAGAAATCCCTTAATTTTGCTACAAAAATAGTTCTTAATGGCCAATTTCTCAAACGCGACCACGCAAGTTCTCTTCTTGAAAAATTAGAATGGCCAGGCATGGAAGCTAAATTGAAACTCGATGAGGCCATGTATGTACTTCACTCCTTGTACGGCAAGCGCACTTTTGCTAATACAGTTCAATTTTCCCGAAATGATGTGAACTAAGACCGGAGCTCTCGAAAAAATAATGTTCTGACTTCGTACAGGCGTCTCCAAATTGGAAAAAAAGCACTTTCTGTATATGGAGCTTTCCTATGAAATAGTCTACCTGATGAGCTAACTGCGCCTCTTCCTATCTCACCCAACTTTAGCCTCTTTAAAGCAGGCTGCCTGCAACATTTTGAGAATCAGATAAACCAAACGACATAAAAAGAGAGACAGTGGTTAGATCTAAATGCATTTCCCGGTACAGCGTAACTCCTTAGTCAGAGACTTTGGAAATAAGAAATATTATTGAAAGGGAGGCTCTCGACCCCACGTAACTCCTGAAGTTAAGACGGCGCTAAGTGCTAGCCTTGACTGAATTCATATTGAATGAGAAAGAGAGAGCAAAAATATAGATATATATATAAATAAAATGGAAAGAGTTGACCAAAAGAAATCTCTCACTAAATTTCGGAAGCAAATATGCTATACACCACATAAATTCCTGAGCGTTCTCTGGAAGCCAATCCAAAGGCCTCACCTGTCTCTTGCTGTCGAAGATTCGCTGTACCGCCAAATGCCTCACTGTACATATAGACAATTGGTTATGCAATAGGATACCTGAAACAATATTTCCGAAGTCTCACCATTACTGCCATTAATGTGACGACACATATTCTAACTTACATAAGGCATATCTAGGAATCCACAGATAAAGAAAGGAGAGCTATATACATATATATATATAGCATAGGATGTATGGTAAAAAAAATCTAACATTGAATAAAATATAGGCCGTACTGTTTAATAGTGTATGCATTGTATATCTTCATGCAAATAATATGTTTTTATTCTTACTCTAAAACTCTAGAATGCTGGAACTGCAAGGTGTTTCCTGTTATCGGAATTCCGCTGTAAAGTACCACCTGATGCAACGTTGTATAGATAGACCATAGGTTGTACAATACGTTGCTTAATAATAACCGCTCTTCCTAAGTCTCTGCACCTACGGGATTCTATATTATCTGATTTACTGTAGGCATCTATGCAAATTTTGAGACATAAGGGAGTTTTGTATAAAATAAAGGATGTGTTTGTAAACAGCGTTCTATCTCACACACCCAAGGGTCCCAAGTGCCTTTTCCGCATGGGATGTTGCAGCTTGCCGCAGTTCCTGCTGTCGAGGTTAGTCTATAATGTAAGGTAGGCTCTCAATACTTCCCCCTTCTGTTTCGGAAGGTGGTCTGCGGATCGAGGTGGCTGACCTGTTCCCGCTAGACTCCTACCTTCTAGTATTTCGTTTCCTTCCCCATGTGTGGCATAGCTGAACGAAAGCGTTCAGCCGTGCCCGGGGGTTGGATATGCACAACTTGCGCTTTTTTTCCTGTCAGTAGTGCACTGACGACTGTAAGACCTACCAGAAGAAAAGCCGAAAAAAAATTATTGATGATTTAAAACGCGCCATAGTGGCGCACGAGCCTGTGTTAAACCACGGGAGTGGTTCGGCATGATATGGACGTTGTGTCCCTGATGCGCAAGTAAAATTCTGTAATACTACCTACTACTACTACTAGCGTGGCGATGCACTTGCCTGTGTTAAACCTCAGGTGTGGTTCAGCGCAATATAGACATTGCGTCTCTGATGCGCCAGCAAGATTCTGTACTACTACTACTACTACTACAGTGTTTTATAATATATAGATTGTGTTGGATAATAGCGTCGTCTTGTGCCCGTGTATAAATAATATAAGAGTGGTCTTGCGTCACGAGGTATTTTAGTTTATAATTGCGCCAAACCTTTAGCTGTGCACTCTGAATGTTGCCGTACGGTGACGACGCATTAACTGATTCATTGCTGCGTCTCAGGAGTGCCTCCTCACCGCTTAATATGCAACTGTGTGGGATGTAAATAGTGTGGGTAGTTGCACATTTTATGGGATGTTATGTATAAACATAACATATGTGTCCTATGAAATTGCATTCTGTCACCTGACATTTCGTTGGTTCAGTTATTTTTCCAAATTAAATTCAATGGTCGATGAAACAGCTGTCGCTTAGCAAAAACATTTGACCTATGTAGGATATCCTGCCGTATCCACAATACCGATCAAATACTCTTATTTTTTCGTTCTTCTTCTTCTTCTTGGTTCTGCTGTGAAGAGCACCTTTTCCTCTGTCTCATCTCAACTTTGGTTTCCGTACCACATTTCGCCGTTGAGTGAATAAGTTGCAACTTTGCAGAACTATCGCCGGAAGGGACTGCCTTAAAATTTTTTGAAACTAACAGATGTCAGTAAAGAATTTTGTGAATACTATCAAATATTTCACAAAAAGTAATTAGACTGTTCATGAATAAATAAGACTGTATATCAAAAATATTAATGGGCATATGATAGAAGCTTCATATATAGATAAAAATCCACTAGTTTATTTACATTTAGTCAACTACACTGATAATTTTTAACTTTTCTCTTAGTACATACATATAAGTGTCTACAAGGTTTTTGCCATACAGGGTACGTTCGTCTCAGTAAAATTTAATACAAATATAGCTGATGGCGGGTGACTTGCCTACTGACTACGCTATGAAAGCACTGTAAATGTTATATTTTGCAAGTAAAATTAAATAATATAGTTTAGTTCAACGGGCAAAGTTATTTAATATCCATTTCATCATTAGAGATCTATTATACGCCAATATCGCATGACACTAAGTAAACATTCAATAAATTTCATCAACTATTGCTTCCCATGTTTACAACATAGCAACTTTTGAGTTTTTTTTTTTTTTGTCTTTCAATATGCCATACAGCAGTCGTTCCCTTCAATTTCTACGCCTGGGGCCTCTAGACAACTTTCAGTATGCTCCCGCGCCCTCTAAAATATAACGTGTGTCTCAGAAAAAAGGTAATCCAATTTTACTAATTTATTATTTGCATTCTGCTCTACTCATACATATTTAGTAGCCATAGTAATAAAATTTAGGACAATAGCTTTCAAATGAGACTAGTGCACGCCTTCTTACCCTACCGGATAGATGAATAACAGCTACATAAACTTTTGTCATCGAAACTGCATTGGTGCACTTCATTGATATGGACTTCGATATGATTAATCATTAATAAAAACATTTAATACGAATAATCATTGATACAAATATGATAAAGGTGCAACTGTTCCTGATCTCTAACATTTGCTTGCCTGAACATCTCTGGATTGTTCTTGAGATCAACCACTTCTCTGCGAATTCGATCCAGCAAATCCTCCAGGTTACGTGGTACTGTGGTGTAAACTTTGTTTTTCAGATACCCCCACAAGAAGAAATCGCAGGGGGTGAGGTCAGGTGACCTCTGGAGCCATTCAACAGGGTGGTGCAATGCATGCTGTCCGTCATCTTCTCAGAGCACTTTTCAAAGATCGTGTGGTAGCATTGCACCACCCTGTTGAATGACCCCCCCCCCCCAGATCATCTGACCTCACCCCCTGCGATTTCTTCTTGTGGGGGTATTTGAAAACAAAGTTTGCACCACAGTACCACGTAACCTGGAGGATTTGCTGGATCGAATTCGCAGAGAAGTGAGTGATCTCAAGAATAATCTAGAGATGATCAGGCGAGCAGTTGGTGACATGGGACGGCGATGTGAGCTTTGCTTGCTTAGAGGAGGCGGCCATGTCGAATCGTGAGGCGTTTAAATGTTAGAGATTAAGAACAATTGCACCTTTGTCATGTTTGTATCAATGATTATTCGTATTAAATGTTTTTATTAATGATTACTCATATCGAAGTCCATATCAATGAAGTGCACCAATGCAGTTTCGATGACAAAAGTTTATGTAGCTGTTATTCATCTATCTGGTAGGNGTATTAGTCTCATTTGAAAGCTATTGTTCTAAATTTTATTATCATGACTACTAAATATGAATGAGTAAGCAGAATTCAAATAATAAATTATTAAGCTTGGTTTACCTTTTTTTCTGAGACACCCTGTAAATTAATCCGAACAGCTGCACTCCTCGAGATTTAATTCAACGAATTGGGAGTAACTTAAATTTAGCGAATTGACCCAGCTGTGGTATCGATGGAATCAACGCGATGAGCTGAAATTGTAAAGAACGAAATTTTGTCTACATAGGTGCAACAAT
>LQNS02278097.1:11610229-11622337 GCA_001587735.2 Parhyale hawaiensis
TTACCGCGGTTAGCTGGTATTTTGCGTTATATATGTTAAATATATTGGTTACAGTGCTGTACATCAATTAAATTCATCAATTTGTCACATTAAGTGGGTTGTCCGCACTTTGGACGCTGAGCTGCGCCCAGTTCAAAACTGTCCGCAGTCGTTATTTCGAAAAAAATGCCGCTGATAGCTGGTAAATTGAGTTATATATGTTGAATACTGAGATAACAGTACTGTACATTAGTTAAATTGGTCAATTTCGTATTATAAGTGGGTTGTCCACAGCTAATAAGCGTGAGGGGAAAAATGTGGAAACTGCAAGTCAAAGACTTAAGAGAGCAAACACATCGATTACTGAGTGAATTTTTTCACGCACGGGTCCACTAGTCTTCTGCATATTACCCGAGAGCAGTTCCAGCTTGAAAGAGTGCAAACTTTGTAATCTTGTCTCTGNTTTTGTCTAGCCTCAATATGAGGTTGTATTTCTCAGGTTGAAGGAGATGCATATTTGCGTTATATACTACTTCCATAATTTAATTAAGGGTAGAGGAAATTTTTTACAGTCTGAAGTAGGTAATGAATCTCAGCTTTGCATTCTGTACGTAGCAGGAGAATTTTTATTCTCCCTCTAGCAGTTTGTACTACACTAATTTCTATTTAGTATGTCAGGCCTGTAGTATGTAAACAAGAAGATGTTTAACCCTGATCCTTATTAGCCTAAAAAGACTAATCGGTTACGATGGTTCATTCGTATGAAAGTGGATGGTGAAGCTATAGCCTATGGACTACTGCATTTCGTGAACAGTTTTTCAGTTTATGCTACACATGGACAAGAAACCGGCTTTTCATTGGATCCTCATATGGTTTTCGTCGTGCACTAAAATATTTATTCTTTCTGACAGGAAACTTCTTAAAATGATCACCCCCTGCGATACTAAGTTACAAAGCCCATTATGGAGAGGCTGTCGTGGGAATTGCATAATAGAAATAAGCATATGTTGACTGGGTGCCAAAATGAAGGCTTGACTTCTTCGACATTCCAGGCAGGTGCGCTGGCGTCGACCTGCTGAACCGAGTTTCAGGAGTTGGCCCTATATTGGTTATCTGTGAGACTTCCTGGACCATTTCGGGTGGCGGCTCAACGTAATCGGCTGGCCTCTAACACTTGAAATATAGATTCAGAGTGGCAAAGAAAAATTTTTTATATCTGAAATTTCATGCAGGTCAAAATTCTTAAGCTTAGCTTTGGAGCCCAATCGAATTTGCCTAATGTCACATGACTGGTAAAGGATTAACAGCATGACAACTCACGGTCGACAGGACCACTTAGGCCAGAAAAAAATCCGATTGGTTAAATATATTTATTATTTGTTGATATATCATCACGTATATATTAGTACATATATTAGTTTAGACCTTAATATGTCGCTACAGGATGGATATTATGTGTCACTACGCTAATAAGTTTGCACGATATCCTATTGAGTACATTGGGAACAAAGCTATGTAGTGCGAGAGATCTATAAGTTGTGCTTCATAAACATTTTAGAAGTAAATTAGGATAAAATTTATTGACTAATAAATAATATTACTAGAGTTTTTGTAACTTTTTATAACATGACAAAAACATTGAAAGAGGCTAGGAAGCGTTGCACGCGCTGATTCTAAATATCTACCAATATCACTCATAGTTTAAAGTCCTAGAAGTAGCAGAGGAAATAACAAAAATTTAGCAGTGAACACAGCTATAAACAGAACGTGTTCGGAAAATTGCCAAGCGGAAAATTTCATAGCGACGTTTGCTAAGCTGATTAGACTAAGTTAGGTTTTGTTTTATATCGTTTGGATAGGTCTTGTTAGGTTGGGCTGGATGGTGCACATCTATTCGAAAGACTCTCATATTGTTGCTTCGTAAGTTGTTTTATTTTACAGTTCCCCTCGCAACTCCGACAACAAATATTCTCTATTCCGCCTGGCGATTTCTTCACATAGCATTTCCCCAGAACCAGATAAAATAGGCAGATAATTTCGTCACTTGGTTGTTGATTTACCTTTACAAAGATTATTGTTGTACTAGATGTCTCCAGTATGCCTATAAGGAGGATCGTGATATCGTGCGTCAAGAGTTTTGAACACAGCATATGTGCACAGTATATGCTCGGAAAATTACTGTGTGGAGCATGTTTATCTGCAAAGTATATTGATTCATAAATTTCCGTGTGGTGCCCGTAGCAATGAAGTTAGAACCGGAATTGTTTTTTTTATAAGTAATTCAGTTCCGTGCTACTATAAAATTTGGCATAATCTAAGCCAGGAGCTGTGTGGCACATATGTGATAAACAGAAGCTAAATTTTTTCTAGGCTGGCAAATCTAAAAAAAAAAAATTAAATTAAATGCTTTGAGTTTGGCATCGACACATCACAAGGCGAGTTCAATAATTGGTTTTGCAATCTATACATTCTGCCACACTCACGCTAAGAATCTCATTCGGCAGTTCTGCTTCTACGTCTAAATACAATATTTTCGCAAACTGCTAAACTGTAGAATTTAAGGAAAACTGGATTCCTATTAGAATACCTCTTCACATGGATCAGTCAATAAATTCAGATATGTGTTCTAAGCTGCATAAGCATTCATACCCTTCAATTGGCATTATCTATGCTATTGGCCCTAGGCAACGGAAGCTTGTGCTTTACATGGATGATAGAGTGGGAGAGTACATTTAGTATTGCGTCTATAGAAGTGAGAGAATGTGCGCAAGTCACTAAATTCTACTAGTGCTTTAGCGAAATTATGTGACGATAGTGTAGTTGTAAACATAATGAGTATAGCATATGCTTATACGTGCACGATAAACTATTGCTATATCAGTGTTCTCTTGCTAAGTTATGAAAAAATTAAAATGCAATCATAGGAACAACTTGGCTAGTCTAATAAGTGACGAGAAGAAAACCTAGCAATATTCGGAATAAGATTGCGCACGCTGCTATTATTATAAAAAGACGAGCACGAGCAAAGCAATATAGCTAGAGAAGAACCCGAGAATTGCTGTAATCGGGAAAAAATTGTTAAATTTTGTTAAAGTAGCAATAACTTATTCAGGTTACGCGTGGCTCAATATTTGAACATGTATTTGACAGAGCAACGGTAATCAGTACATATAAGTGATTTTTTTATATAGGTATTTTCCAAAAGAAGCGTTGTGGAGAATCACTCTGATTGCGAAAGTTAAGTTATGAAGTCTACTAAAATTGTGAAACATATCTATTCACTGTTATACCGTTGTATTGTAAAAAAAATGTATTATGACGTATGGCTTTATGGAGAGCGTAGAAATGTCTATTGACACATTTTTTCGCGTTTGATTAAGTATACCTCCATTAGAAGACGCTTACAACGTGTGTGTGTGCGCGAGCGCAACAGAACCACTAACAGGTTGTATATAGGACTACGAAGAAAAGAAAAATTGCTGAAATAAAAAGGTTTATAAAAGTACACGTACTGGTTGAAACAAACTGAGTGCAACAGGCTGAAAAGCGGGTTATCAATAGGTACATGAGAACAATGAGTGATAAAACAAATAGAAAAGTGCGTCAGTCGATGAGGGAGAGGCTATATAGGTGCACGAAAAACTCTACCAAGAAACGAGGCATACGATATCTTAGTTTTAAGTATGCCACAAGGTTTTGCGTTTTTCTATTGGGCAATTCTCAAGAAAAACTACGAAAAGTTTCTTGAATATTCGATAGATAAAAGAAGAGAATTGGGTAAGAAAATAGAAGAACAGACTACGTGTACATGAAGAAAATTGGGTCAGTAAAGATGAGGGACAAGATACAGGTTTATGAAGAAAACTTTGTCTGTAGAGACGAGGGACAGGAAATACATTAATACACGAAGAAACTGTGCCAAACAATGAGGGACAGGCTATAGCTACAGGGAAAGAGTATCTACACAGATTGTCGCTATATGTGCAAGCTACTTAGAAAAATAAGTATATAAAGACGAAGGTTAGAGAGTAGCATTATAGTAAAGCTATTCGTAAAAAGAGGCCACGATGACAGTAATGGCTAGAGATGCAACTGATCTTCAATTTAAATAACTGTAGAATCGCTCTGAGAATTTTATATATGAATTTAACAAGAGAACGTATCTCCGCCATTAACTGAAGTAAAAATGAAGCTATTTAGACACAGGCAATTCAGTTATTTTACCAATACATAAGTCAATTTTTACATGCTCGGCATTGTTTGAAGCACTGCGGGGGTTCAAACCTCAAGAATGGAGCTTTGTTAATTAAAAAAAATATATATATATATATGGACAAAGGAATTACTAAACCGTAACTATGCTTGTGTTAAATATTATTCAGGTACGGAATACTGAAACGTAAGCCAGGAAGGTGCGTATCACAAACAGCTAATGGAGTTTCAAGCAAACCTATGTCATGTGACAGTAGGTTTCTAGTGGAAAAGCACCGCTTAGAGAATCCGTTCACCGTTGATCGCAGAAATTGAGTACAACCAGTTGGAGCAAAGAAAATTACGGGTGTGAAGTTATCTAAATACGCATATTCAATGCTGAAAATTTATGGATACACTACAGCAACACGACCGGGAATATAAGTGAAGGTAGCGGTGCGGTGGTACCGTGCACTTTGCCAAGTTTTAACGGAAACCACAGACGCTTAGAAGAATTGGAAGGACCAAGGAAAAGTAAGGGAAACAGGCATCAATTAAAGAAACGTTAATATGTANACAATACAGCAACAAGACCGGGAATATAAGTGAAGGTAGCGGTGCGGTGGTACCGTGCACTTTGCCAAGTTTTAACGGAAACCACAGACGCTTAGAAGAATTGGAAGGACCAAGGAAAAGTAAGGGAAACAGGCATCAAGCAAAGAAACGTTAATATGTAGCATAAATTACGTAGCTCAGGTTTGTCCAATGCTGAAAGTAAATAATTGAACGAACGTTTAGAAGGAAATGAGCTGGATAAAGCATGATTATATAGCGGCCGTTAAAACACACAATGAATGCACAGTAAGCCAGTCCAGTGATGGATAGCAGTACCGTAACGTCAGTTTAAATGAGAAGACTTTAAAGCTGCGTGAGGAAGGTTAGTTGTTACAATGCAAGATTTTTCACCTGATAATCTCAGTCATTCAAAGCATTGAAAGAAAAAGAAAAGAAGATGAAATGCGATATTAAACTAAACAAATGGAAGTAATATCATGCCAACTTGGACACTGGGCTTACGTATGCATACAAAACATAGCACACAGTACACACGTTAAGAATGACACGTAGCACTGGGAATGTTACGCCAGCTTCCATCTTCTGACACTTTGCTCCATCCTCTGAACGGTTTGTTTGCTCCATTTTGAACAGTTCACTCCCGCCTCTGAACAGTTCGTTCCATATTCTGAACAGTTTGTTCCATATTCTGAACTGTTCGTTCCCTCTGAACAATCTACTTCCTCCTCTGCACAGCTTTGTTCTGTCCTATGAACAGTTTGCTTTTTTACTATTCATATGAACTACAGTACCTTTCTTTTCGCTCTGTGGGAACATTTAACAGCGAAACTGACAAGCTAATGTAATCAACCGCTTTGACTAGCAACATTTCAGATAATAAATTCAATACATAGTATGACGTTANTTGTTCTGTCCTATGAACAGTTTGTTTTTTACTATTCATATGAACTACAGTACCTTTCTTTTCGCTCTGTGGGAACATTTAACAGCGAAACTGACAAGCTAATGTAATCAACCGCTTTGACTAGCAACATTTCAGATAATAAATTCGATACATAGTATGACGTTAATTTGGTTTGCCTAATTTAGTACGTAAACTACTTGGGTTAGCTCCACCAAACAACTCCATTTGCGGCTTAAGTAACCAAAATTGTATTCAGTAAAGCTCTGTCGACACGTTCCTTGAATCTCCTAGGTCCGTATTATAGATCAGCATCCCAGCAGTAGCAGAGAGGGTTTTCAATGGGTATACATGTGATCAAACTACGGTTAAAGTTAATGTGAACATTTTGACAGATGAAGATCTTAGACAGTATTTATACAAATCGATATAAACGACAGCGTTGCCGACCTAATCTTGTCTGTTACAGTGAAATAAGACGAAAATCACTTGCGTGCCCCTCGTATTTCAGGTCTCCGAACAAAAAGATAAAGTCAATAATAAGAAGACGTTGGAAACAAATTAAAGCCAGACAAGTCGGGTGGATATTAAGCATAGTAAATGCAACTCGGACATTTGGCCAAAGTCTGGCCTACATTTGACTTCGTCCAATGCTCGCTGGACGGGGTGAAGTAAATATTCACCTTTTCAATATAAAGTTCGGATATAAAATATTCACAGAGATTCACGAAGATACTGAGAAAAAAAAACGAAGTAGTTTCTCTTTTGCTTCTGCACCACAATGGAATAATTTCCATTTTCATTCTGAAAAGTAAGAAGATACTTCCTGTCGCTAACCAGTTAATAATAAAGATATTGCTTTATCTAATAAGGAACATTGGTTATTGTTCCTAACATCTGAAGAGTTCCATTAAGCTGCTGACATAAGCAAATAAAATGCATAAATAATACGTAAATACACATCATGACATTAAATAATCCTTCATATATGTATATATTATTTAATATATTATCATAGCGCTTTCGTAGGTAAATAAATTAGGGATCCAAAACATAGAGACACAGTATGCCTACAGGGATTAGCTTAGGAATAATAAGATAAGCATTTTCTATTGCGACGCCAGCTCTCCCTTAAGATTATTATAATTAACAATTCTTTCATCTTATTCATTGAAGACTAGTCTTAGTGATGCAGGATCTCATTCTACGAGTCCGTGCTTTTTCTTCTTTATTCTTTCCAATGGAATGTACTCGAACTTCCGCTTTCACTTTAAGCCTTCATCTGAAAGACTGAAACCAATCATAAAACCGATTACTGTTTTCCCGACATCACGGAGTATCAATTTTCACGTTTAGTTTTCACGCTGCGTACAGTACATAAACCTCTATCCGCGCCATTAGTGTCAGACACATATTTTCCATATCCAACAGAAAGAATCCCTAGCTGTTTACAATGTCAGCAACTTATTTCTGCCCCAAATGCCTTCCAGTACTTTTGATCACGCAATCTTTGTTCTCTGTAACTTGTCGAACAACTTGCTTTACTTCAGTCTTCGCTCACTGCAACCTGTCGAACAGCTTCCGCTACTTGGCTACATCAACCTTTATCCGACACAACCTGCCCAAAACCACTTGTCCTCACCCAGTCATTACATGCGCTGGAACCGGTCCAAAAGAATTGCATCTTCCAGGGCGTCGTTGTACTCGTCTTCATACTTCACATCCTGGCCCAGCTGCAACGGAACAGTTTCGCGTCAGTTCTCTAAAGTGAAGCATCTAGTCTACGCCCATAATTATGCTGTAAAGCAGTTTGCTTTCTGATGATCAAAAATACTGACGATGAAAGAAAAAGTTCTCGTTTGCTGATCTAAATACAGAAAATGCTTCAACTCTCAAAACCGAACCGTCAGCAACCATTTTCTTGCGTGATGCTGCTCTGCATCTACTATTGTCGCAAGTAGTCAACTCAATAGGAACATTTAGGTTTACTGGAGTCGCAGTATCTGACAATATTGCTCCACATGTGTCATCAATGGGCATGGCTTAGGCGGGGTAAGCTAAGCTCATTAGCGAACCTGTCCTGAGTGTCAGTGTTTGGCTGTTGGTTATGCCACTTTGAATAGACTTCTAAGCAACAAGCCCAAATGAGCTATCTATTATAAAGTCGACAACTCAATTCTTTTCCACAAACTGGAGTTGTCTGCAGAATCGAACGTAGTCGAGTACTGACTATAACACCTGCAGCTGCATTGAAAGGGACGAAAGCAGCGCTCCTGCCCTAAAGGGGCATCACATTTATTTTTTTTAAACATACATGGAGCTGATATACATGGAAAACGTTTGCTTGAAAATAATTTTGTAACAGGTAGTTTAAGTTAAATATTCCGCCTTATATAGATGTAGACTATACCGTGAGTGTACACTGTACACTCACGGTATAGTACTGTACACTGTACAGTATGTGTCAAACTAAATTTAAACACTAGAGCACTCTGAGAGCGCGCGCTATACCTCCGCCAAGCGAGGCAATGGTAACGAAAAATTCAATTTGACTTTAAAACCATAATTTTCTTTGTATCAATTCCAAAATCTCATCATTTGCGTCCTCTGATGGTATTAACAGCTTATGCAATTTTCGTGAAGATTCGTTCATAACTGTTTCAGTTATGCTGCTAACAATCATTATGACAAACATGGATCAAACATACAAACGAACCAACCGATCTGCACCAAAATTTAATCATTTATGTCTTTTAACATTAGTACCAACTCCTATAAATTTCATGAAAATCCATTTGTAATTTTTTGAGTTATTGTGCTAACAAGCATAGAATTAGAAACAGTGACTAAAGAATGAACGAACAAACAGATCATCACAAAAATTTGGTCCTTTACTTTTCGTGATATACCAAACAATTTGAGTAAATTTAATAAAAATCCGTCCGTAACTTTTTGAGTTATGGCATTCAGAAAAACGAGACAAACAAACTAACAAACAAACGGATGGACGGATCTTCACTAAAAGTTAATCATCTGTTTCTCCTAACATACAAAACAATTCCTGTAAATTTCGTCAAAATCCGTCCATAACGTTTTGAGTTATCTTGGTGACAGACAGACAAACGCACAAAGAGACAGACAGGCGAACCCGACGAAAACATAGCCTCCTTGGTGGAGGTAATTACATGCATTAGACTGAACACACAAATACGAACGCTCGACACATCACAAATACTGGGGAAAAGGTAATGAAGCACAAGGCAAAGCTAACGAAGGGTGCATGCCACTGCTTCAAACATCCTATTGTCATTTAAGACACCGATAATAATACACGTATTTATCGTACTACTGTTGCTACAAACAGTTATCATCTACTTTGCTTTAGATAGTGTGAGAATTTCTTAGTCATTTATCGAAAGGAAAGAATTTTCCGCAATTGAAAATAGATATTTTAACAAAACCAAAAGAAAATTATTTGCTCAAGAACAGCAGCCAAGGTAATAATATCGAAGCTACTGTCATTCAACCACAAGAATAAATAAAAATCTCCACGATATCAACCCGAAATTTTTGGACATGTTACAGCTTGCTATTGAGCTTCACTCAACTCTTCTTATCAATCAATGACTCATTGAGCAATTAACTCTGGACGCCCTTACGTAAAGACTGAAGCCCCGTCCAAACTACCGCTCATATGTGCGAAAAACGCTTGTGCGATTTCGCAGAACGCAGCGAAAATCTCACAGCAGCGTCCACACTGTCGCCCGGTGCACTATAGCGACGCTTGACTATTGAGCGCAGATGTTCAGCAAACTTTGGCGCAGACGCTCAGCAAACTTTGGCGCAGACGCTCCTTAGTCCAAAGAAGATGCAGTTTTTCCCGCTATTAATAAATTAATTACCTCCGCCAAAGAGGTTTATGCTTTCGTCGGGTTCGTCTGTCCGTTTGTTTGTCTGTCTGTCATCAAGATAACTAAAAAAAGTTATCGACCGATTTCGACGAAATTTACAGGGATTGTCAGGTATTTCAAGAGGAATAGATGATTAACTTTTGGTGAAGATCCGTTGAACCGTTTGTTTGTTTGTCTGCCTCATTTTTCTTTTTCTCAATGCTGTAACTTAAAAAGTAGTGGACAGATTTTTATGAAATTTTCATGAGTTATTGAGTATATTATAAAGAGTAAATGACCAGTTTTTTGTAACGATCCGTTTGTTTGTTCATTCGTTTGTCACTGTTTTTAATTTTATGCTTGTTAGTACAATAACTCAAAAAATAATGAATGGATCTTTATGAAATTTATAGGAATTGATAGTAATGTTAAAAGGCATAAATGATCGAATTTTGGTGCAGATAGGTTTCTTCGTTGTAATTGATTGATTAAAAGTTATTAACGGATCTTCAAAGCTTTTAACACTATTGAAGGGCACAAATGATTAGATTTTGGTGCTCAACTGAGCTTGGGCACGCGGTATTGTATTTGAGGTTGTCATAAATAAATTCTTTGGTGGGGTTCCTCGACAATTGATGTTCCCATGCTTAGTGCAAAGTGTTCGAACATTATATTTTGTCTCTTAAACACAACTGTGTAACCACAAAACGCCGATAAAAATGTTTACCGTCAACACCACCAAGGTTAACTCATCGCTGGACCATTTGAGATGGTTCTGCGCATCTCCTCGTATGACTTCAGGCGGAGCGAAGAACGTCGGTGTTGCACAAGTATCAACACTATTCCTAATTCTTTTATACCATTATTCCCGCTACTATGGGCTGATAATTGATGTATGGCTATTTTGAACCCGAAAATAAGAACTTGGTGAACCTTCTTTGTTTTCCCAAAGCTCCGGAGTAGCGAGAAAAGCGGGGTTTGGCAGCAATATAATATACCAACTAAGTTTTCGCTCTCACCGGTAACATCTACTGTGCTTCAAACATTTTTTGCCCTAGCAAAATGAAAACCTACGACGTAGTAATTATAAGTTATTCAGTTTTCCCCAAAAAATATTCCACGTAACCACAGACAACCCTTATTTCTCTGCAAAAAGTCATGAAACTTGAAACAAAATCTTTCTTGTTAAATTTTGAACGCATGTCTAGTGAAGTTGCCCTAATAATTACGTTTTCTCGAAAAACTCGAGAGAAAATGCTATACTGACGGGAAAACTGATTAATTACATGAAATGAGCGACTGATATATGAAGCTTGATCTTGTGAAAAAAAAAAACACTCCTCCGTTTGACCATTCGCAATATTTTGACCAGAAATGCTATCTATAATACAAATTTTACAAGTAAAGTTGATAAATATGAACTTACAATTACTTCTAGAGCGTTTAATACTCCACCAATAGTGCGTCTGCAACTGTGTTGTTTTTTCCTGTAAGCCATGTTCTTCCGCGGTAATTTTTCATGGCGGAGTATACTAGTATGTAAAATGATATATTATGATTATAAAATAAGCCACATCAATATTTAGGAGGCCGTGGCTTTGTTGTTGTAATTGATTTCTTCGTCAGTCAACCTATTCGTTTGACATTTTATGGCCTTATCTCTAGCAAACTGATTTTTGCGTCACACAGTTAACATATGTGATCGTGCAGAAATTATTACTTTTGTTTTTTCTTCATGGAAGCCCACGCTCATTTATTAAGCAAGTAACAGGTATGAATTAATTAACACTGTTTGCTATCTATTTCTCCACCTGACGTCACAGGAGTGGGCGGGGCTTAACACGCTACCTGCGCATGAGTCAACCTATTAACGTTGTTCAGCCATGGTCAACACAGTTCTCGATACAAGTGTCACTACTGCAGTGAATTAGAACTCAGAGGGAAGCTTAAGGCTTTTAAAATGTCTATGAAGAAGCAAGAAAATCCCATGCAACGCCTAGTTTATTCCTATTCCGTGAGAGGAACAAAATATTTCAGGGTGTACCGTGAGCGTGCTTTTGTTTAAAGCCTAAATCGCGCGAAAATATCCAGCAAGTTGGACGGTTCTGCAAACGTTCAAAGCTGCGAACTGACGACGAAAATTCGCAGCGATCAGCGAAATTGCCATAGTATGGACAGATCTCGGCGGTAGTCTGGACGGGGCTTTAGTCACAATGAAATATCGCAGATAGTCATCAATGTGGTACCAGAAGCCCAAACAAACGGCAATATAGTCTATGTACGTCATGGTCAGAAGCTTCTCTAAGCCACCGTGCCATCTGCTTACTTTGCTTCCCTTTTGCTACTAGTTAATAGCACGAAAATTATATTCCCCTAAATAACGTAACAAATCTTGCCTTTAAGGTGCTTACCGACTCAAGGAGATCATCGGTGATGGGCATGAGATCAAAGTCCCGACGGAGAGCGGAGCTGGCGTGCGGAGGGTTGGTGACGCGTACAGTGTGGGTGAGCGGCAGGTAGCCTTCAGCGAACGCGGTCACCTCATATTCACCCGGGGTGAGTAGCCGCCAG
>LQNS02278097.1:11624314-11647858 GCA_001587735.2 Parhyale hawaiensis
GTACAGCGACTTCTTGTTTTCCTTCCAGAGATCAGGCAGGCGGTCCCGACTGGGGTACTTGTCACAGCCCAGCTCCAGGGTCACCTCCATGGCGTTCGAGGCCAGGTAGTTGAAGTCTTGCATGCCTGTAACAGTTGCAGGGTTTTGCCAATTACTAAGCAGTTACCTATACATACATGGCTATATACTGCTTGTCTCTATTTATAGTAAAGGTGCCATTGATAGAAATGGTTCTGGCATGCCCGCCCCAACTCCAGTCATGGGCGTTGGTTTCGCTGCTGTGGATCGAGTGTCCGGCGTTAATCCCATACCGACCAATCTTGGGATCACCTCAAACTCATTCCGATACAGTAAGAGTTTACTGGCGTCTCAAAAATACTCGGTTTAGGGCTAAAGCTGGGGGAAGAAAGCCCAAAGTAGCGACACTAACGCATTCGCATTTGAATGATATTCCCTTTCTTTAATACATGTTACACTTCATATTGTGTTGTTCTTACCAGAGAGGCAAATTAATTCATAAAAGCAAGCGTTACAGCTAATAGGATTAGCATATCTCGATAGAGCTATCTCAATTGATGACGCATTAACAACTGTAAGATGTTGTCAGAAAGAAGGAATTACAAAATATTAATAATACTAATTATATTTCAGGTCAAGAAAGGTAGTAATTTTTAAATTATAATTGATGCCATAAATATTGGGTTGGAAAAAAATCTTGAAAATCAAAGTCAGCAGATCCTCCTCATAATTGCGCTGAAGCAAGTTACCTTTATACCTTTATTTGTTCTCTCAATCAAATGACAAAAATCATGGGTTATTAGTGATAGGGTTATTGCACCGTGGTACTCCAGTTCCCAAATGCTAGGGAAACTCACAATCCTCAACAAATCTCCAATTCAAGAAGCACTATGCTCATTTCTTAAATAAGCCATATATAACTTTTTACTAAAACGTGAATTGCCCAAGCTGATACTGAATTTATACCAACTATGTTATGGACTACAAATGCTGGCAATATGTATTGGTGAAATTGGAAAGAATTGTAGATTTTGGGAAAATCAATGTGGGGATACCTTGCAGTTTTTTTATAATCTTGAAAAATAAAAGTCAGCAGATCACCCTCATATTTGCACAGGAGAAAGGGTTGGTATTAGCATAATTGTAAGCTATGACTAGTCTTCTTATCAAATGATGAATTCAGAAAACTGATACTGAATTGATACAATGTGTGATATAGACTATGAATGCTGTTAATATCGGTGAAATCGGGAACAATTGAAAGTTTTAGAGAAGCAACAAAGGGGTTATCTTGCATTTTCGAAAAAATCTTAAAAAATCAAAATTTGCAGATCCTGCTCTTATTTGCACAGAAGGAAAGCATTAGTATCAGGGTTATTGCTTCGTGGTATTCCACTTCCTAAATGAAAAAAACAAACGCAAAATTGTTTTGTTGTCTTTTGATGTATGTAAGTCCCGCAATTTACACATGTGGATCAAAAAACTTGCAACTGGCGTCATTTGCACATTTTTTTTACTTTATTCCAGGGGTCGAAACGATCTTGTAGACTACAACTCTAGTAACACCGGTGATATCGAAAAAAAAAAAACAGCCTATATTGGAAAATTGCTATTGGGGTACCTTGCAGTTTGTTAAAAAATCTTGCAAAATCACTAGCCGATCCTTTTTATTTATGTAAAAAAAAGGTATATTAGGATAATTGCGTGCTGGTATGCCCTTGCCCAAATACAGCGGGAAATGCACAATCCTAGACAAAACAATTCGCCTGCTCAAGGTGAAATATGCATATTTTAAAAAATATGTTATAATTTTTACTAAAAAATGCATTCGCCAAACCGATACTGACTTTATACTAAGGATTGGAATGGAGCACAAATGCTGATAATACCACTGAAATCGAAAACAATCTATTATATTGGAAAAATTGCTAAGGGGTACCTCACACTTTTTTCCGAAAATTCTAGAAAAGTTAAAATCAGCAAATCCTCCTCATAATTGCAGACACGACACGTATTAGCAGCAGCCAGCAGGGTTATTGTGCTGTGGTATTCCAGTTCCCAAATGCAGTGGGAAACGTAGTCGTACAATCCAGGACAGCAGTAGTAGTATAAAATTTTACTAGCGCATCAGGGACACAATGTCTATATCGTGCCGAACTATTCCTGTCGTTTAGCACAGGCTCGTGCGCCACTGGGGCGCGAAGTACGTCTCGTTTTAAGGGGACCGTACACCCAAAAACCTTTCAATTATCGAAATTCGTTTTTATCCCACTAAGCATTAGCTATATATCAGACGGACTCGCAGGCAAAATTTTAGACAGTCAGTGTAACCCTAAGTGGATAGAATAGGGGGCTGTAACACTTCATTTTTTTTTACCTCAAATACTTCTTTATCATTTACCCGATCCTTATGAAATTTGGCAAAAATATGTAAAATTTAACAAAAATGGGGGTTTGACTTATGTACTTTTTAAAATTTTACCTTAGAAAACGAGTCACACAAAGAAAATAGAAGAACCTTTTACTTTGAATAACTCGTTTTCTATGCCGAAAATGGGAAAAAGTGCATGAGTCTAACTCACGTTATTTTCAGATTTTCCATATCTGTACCAAGTTTCATATAAATCCGTACATAAATAAAAATTTTCTCTCTGTCGTATTTTCAAATTTCTTATAAAAATTTCCCGCCAGAGGGTTCAAATTTGATTTTCCATTTTTGTTCTGATTTGGATGAAACTTGGCACAGTTATGCAAAATCTGAAAAAATAGCTTTTTGACTCCTGTACTTTTTCCCATTTTCGCCATAGAAAACCAATTATTCGCTGGGAACGGTTTTCCCGTTTTCTTTGAATAACTCGTTTTCTATGGCGAAAATAGGAAAAAATACATGCGTCTAACCTACATTCTTTACCGATTTTACATATCTGTAACTTCCTTAAAGTTTTTGAAGTTTCCGTCATCAATTAAATAATCCTGCAACATTTCTCGTAACAACCCCTACAATCTCGTTATAATGCTCCTGATCACCCTCATAATCCTGTAGCATAAAACTTTCCACAATCACCTCTTTAATCGCGAAGAATCGCCCACAACCACCATGCAATCTCGCTCTACCTCATTACCTTTACAATCTGGTAGAACTTCCCGAAATCATCCCGCTAGCTTCAGACATCACTCGCCTCCCACAATCTCCCGAGGAAACCCACAGGGCTTGAATTCCATTGCACGGTTGTGGAGTCGGAGGCTTGAACTTTTGGATTCAGGAGTCTGAGTCGGAAACAGATAATAACCAGGAGACGGAGTCGGTGAAAGCTGGATTGTTTTATTAAGATAAAGAGCCGGAGTTAGAGATTTTTGGGGTACAAAGAGTCAGAAATTAAAAAAAAAAAAACTCAGGAGTCGGAGTCAGCCTTTGTCTATCCGACTACTGCAACCCTGCTCTAGGGTCATCCTTACACCACACGCACCATCCACCGACAACACCAGCTCAACTAAGGTAATTGTAGATCAAGTGGAAAAATTTATATGCATTTTGAACTCACCGCCCTTGACGCTGTACCATGCCGCCCCGTTGGTGATGCCTCCGTTGTCCCCGAAGGTGACGTCCCCCTTGACGCAAGGACGGCGGTTGGGGTCCCGCATTCGGGGGTGCGAGTTCGCGTAAGTGTGGGCGAGGGTTCTGCTCACCATTAAAACGTTTAAAAATAGAACTTCCACGCTAAACGTTATAAGGACCAACTAAATTATCGGTTTTTCGTAGCTACAACATTATTTGAAACGCCGTTTGTTAAGTACTCTGGCCCTTATACGATTAAATCCTTTCGCGCGTACTGTACATATTACAGACATCGCAAATAGGGCTATTTTTTTACTAAAGTACTTTTTAAATTAAGCAAGAGAGGTTGAAAGACACAAAGTTTCAACTGAATAAGAATCCAAATCACAAAGCTGAGTATACCGTAAATAGTACCAGCTATAGTGGATCGCCAGGCGCTGAGGATATCGCTTTACCAAAGTATGGGAAGTTTCAGCTGAGATTACACAACGTAATGAACCCATTGCTGTGCTCTCAATGAACTACAGTGTTTCTGTGAAATTCTAATTAATATATTGAAAAGCTTAAGCTTTCCATCTCCTCTACAATGGCGATCAAAGAGAGGAAAAATTAGGGACATATTGGATGTTGGGAGAAATCTGGCACACAAGAAACGAGGGTGTTTCTCCTCTTGCTCAACGTATATGGAAACAGCAGGTTAGGGAAGAAGAATAGAACAACGCATCATCAGTGAGCGCCTGAAAATGAAATAAATTAATGTGGTCATAAAAGACGGACGTCCCGGCAGTCTAACTGAGGCCAAGATAGACAACCAACGGGTAAAAAGGGACTTTTGATAGAGACCCCAATGATTGCCGAAAGAACGGTCAGAAGCTGAAGCATAAAGCTCGAAGAACGACCTTAAGTCAGCAGTTCTTTCCGTATTTCATAGTCAGCATTTGGAATAGACTCCCCTCCGACATTGTTAGCTCGGAGTCAGTCAACGCGTTTAAAAATCGTCTTGACATACATTGGGAGAGACATCCTCCACAGCTAAGAACTCCTCCTCCAGGAGTTGCAAGCTCTATTCGGCCAAAGCTTCCTAGGCCACCTTAATCCGTCTTTTTTTCTCCCGCATATCAGCGGCTCTTGATCGTGCTTGCGTGCAGTCATGATCGTCTCTTTGGCTAAGATTCTTCCCCTTTTTTGTCTCTTTTTTTCTTCTTGTCTCCAGTTAGATATATCTTACTAACATAATGGCAATAGCATATAGAGGGCCGGAGCGTAGGTTCCGGTGTCTCTTTGGGAATGGGCCTGTTGGTTCGTATACTGCCGCCTATCTATTCTAATCTAATATGGTTGGCTGAAAGGGTACCAATGAGCGCATATTGTGTGTAAGGAGTGAGGTGGGTGTCGCGCATACTGTGCGATAAACCAATCTACTCTCTATACTGCTTGCGTGCTAGTCACGTTTAACGATAATGTTGCTAGATATAGAGGCTTCAGAGCTCTGTTCGCGGCAAAATCTTGCATCTCGTGACTAGCGGTATATTACGAAGACACTGTGTTTTACAATTGTAGGAGTAAATAAGCGGGGAATCAGAATTAAAATGCAATGAAAAGCTAATTTAATGGCAGAAACGAAAGAAAGAAAAAGAAGATTTTTGTAGTATATATTTTTTTCTTTCTGGTAGTATTTTGGAGAATATATATATGTACGACATTTAGCAAGTAGCTACCATCTTATAAGTTACAACAGCGGACTCAACAGACTTAGTGTTACGCAGGGAGTAACCTGGACGTTTTTCGGTGGTTGGATGCTCTCCTTTGGGTTCTATTACGTGTCTATGGATGCGCAGACGTGTTATTTTAATAATAATGATAACTATAATAAGAACGAGCTAGAGTAAGAAACTCCGAATGTTGAGTGTACTGGCAGTGAAGGCTTCGGCCAAAGTCGACTACTAGCACAGTAAACTACTGTGAAATCACTTGATGTTGTTACATTGTTCGCAAAAAAAAGCTTTGGGATTGAGGTTTTACTTAACCGAATTAAAGAAAATTGAGAGTATGAATGAGGATTTCAGATTAATACTGAAATATTCACGCACTTGGTAACTATAGTGGTACCTATGGTATTAAACGAGTATTTCATATATTTCGTTTGAGTAACTGACTGATGGACGGAGAAGATGACACAGCAATATTCTTAGTCACGATAAATAGGGTATACTGCAGCAGCAGAGGGAAGAATATCGTGAAGATGACCTACAAATATCATTCATACTGTTTTTCAACCATGAATTCAGAGAGCATAAATAGGATCCCATCCTTTGAAAAGAAATCAGATTGACGACTCATTCATTGCAGGATTTTGATATTAACTGTCAAAGATATTGATTAATTTATCTGGTAAGCTTACGAGGTTGCTGCCCTTGCCCAGCAATTACAGAGTGTTCTAATCTCTACTGTAATATTAAAATACTTTTCTGTTTATCTTGGCTAGGCAAACAACGTTTGCAAGGCTTGTAATACTGGTGTAATGCACGGTACCTCGCGGTAAAGTGTTTTTCATAGAAAGAGATAGCAATGGCTACGAAAATCGGAAACTGGAATTCTTTCCGTGGCTGAATCCTAGCTGACTCACTAATCGGCTGCACGAATGGCTTAGAGCCTACGACTAGTGGGAAGGAGCAACCATCGAAGTGTGAAGAATTCCCTGGTCGGTACGGTGAAATGTGGCAGTGTTCTTTCCCTCTTTTAAAGCTTCTTGCCCGGCGCTTGTACGAGTAATTCCTGCAGGCCGCTGATTAGCTACTTACCTGAAAGTGGCATCGTCAGGGGAGGCGGAGTACTCCTGGGGGGCACCGGATCGTGAGGCATCATACGGGTAATTGGCCACCAGGTCACCACCGTGCAGGTTGGCCGACAGCACGAACGGGAAGGTCAGGATCCAGTTCATGACAGCCCCAGTTTCCGGTTCGGGCTAGAAGAGGTCAATACTTGCGATAAAAATGCTGCAATAATTTCTCAATGGACACTATGGCATGACAGAGAGGTAACAGAATTTTTTACTACATAAAGGCTTGACATAGCGAAGAATCGTGTGAAAACTGCTTATATACCTACAACCAGGAGAATACAAAAATGTGTATGGGAAAAACGAGTAAAAAGAGAAAAAGGACTTTGGGAAAGTGGACACTCTGTAATGATGTAATACGGACGTGAACTGAACGCGTCTCGAAGGACTATCTAGGGTCAACCAGTCCAAGAGTTTTTCTAAGTGAGTTACTCTTATAACATCCTGACGACGAACCATACTGACCTGTGGAAGTTCTTAATACGATTTTTTCTAGTTTCCAAGCTTATAAAATTATTGAAATCATTAAAATTTCTCAATCATTGGAATTTATACAACTTGAGAAATTTCCGCCGCACTGCTATGTAGTATGAACCACGCTATAGCCCCCGAGGAGAGTAGACTACACGCAGAAGGGAAAATAACAAGAGTCTACGCTACAGCCCGTGTCTCACATGAAGGCCAAGTTCGTTGAGCTGGTCGAGCAGGTGGTTGTTGCGGGGGAGGTGGCGCACCTCGTTGCCGTACATTACCCGGTCCAGGTCGGGGAAGTCTCTGTTGAGGTCAACGCTGTGGTTGTTGGCGCGCCCGATCAGGTAGTCGTAGCCGCCCTGTCTCGAAAAACGTTAGCCATTTTCAGTCCATATTAATGATAAATTTTCATAAAAATAGCTCTCTTTAAAAGTGGATTTTTTTCATCACCGGTAAAGGGTTTAAGTTTTAACAGTATAAGAACCTGCTACATTTCTCCATCTCGTAGGGCTAGTACTGTTCGTAATGTTTTCCACGAATGAAGCTGGACCTTGCAGCGTGGGTATAGAGCACTTTTCCCGTTGCGTGTTAGATCAGAGGTATTTTCTTATTGAATTGACTATGTTGTAAGTCTGGGCACCTTGGCTCAAAATACAGCTTAACGATACTAAATAATAGCGCTCTAAATACTATCTTACGCACAGTACACAAGATCGCGACGTCTTGCGACAAGTCCAAACATTTTGGAAAACACATCATGAGATGCTTCGGGTATGTACCGGGTATCACATATTTGGAAATTAACAACAGACAATGCCCATATTCCAGATCATCTTCAATATTCTCCAACCATTTCCTTGCAGGATATGTGGGCATTCATCTTAGTGAAGAGCAGTGGCTCTCGTGGCTCACCAAGCTATCTCCACTGTTTCTTAATAAACCGTTTTTTGTCATCATTGATAAAAGTTGTAATTATGTTAACGGAGAGGGCATTTGTGGTCCAGCAACAGGCTGCTCTAATCTAATGATAATGGCGACATTACTTATACGTAGTGCATTACTCTCTCAGCAGATAATAATATGATACAGTACAAAGGAAAACAAACATGGCACTGTAATGAAAGGCACAGTGAACGCAGCTACAGTCTGGCTTGTTTAAATAACGCTTCATTTCAATTTTTACCCCTCCTTCCATATCGTGGCCTATATACAACGCTGCAGCTGGGGGTATTCCTACGAGGAGACCTTTCATATCGTGGTCTATATACAACGCTGCAGCTAGGGGTATTCCTACGAGGAGAGGTTAACTCACCAAACATTAAGAAATATCAGAACACAACTGGCAGTTAATAACAGAAAAACTGATGTGGTGTCTTAGATTTCAAGCAATTCTTTGGACAGTGTGACATGTGACAATCCTAATTCGTACGCGAAGCAACGCAATCAGAGGAGTAGGTACCTGGATACTTTTTCGGTGTATTTTAACTCGTGTGCAGCGGGCTTAACAACTTCTAGTTTGCATGTTTCAGTCACAAAGAGCTATGGCGTTACTAATATTTGTGTTGTATTAACGGTATAGCGGCTGCGTTCAATATAAATTATCGCAATAAAAGCCGGATTGAAAAAGTAATCCGATAGTTAGTCTAAAAAAACATTAATAGTCGTAGTGCGCGTTGACTGGATAACAATGTCAAAATTTGAGGCTTAACTTGAGCGAAACTTGAGATAGGTGCACTGGCATTGACCCGTTGACAAGAGTTTCAGGCGTAGACGCTTACCTAGTTACTGCTGAGACATCTAAAATCTCAATCTTCCTCCGAAAAATAGAGTTTTCGACAGCTCAATGTCATCGGGGTGGTTCTGACACTTACATTGCGATTCGAAGTGGCAAAGCCAAAGTTCTTGCAGGTTGTTCAGGAAAAGTCGAGCCTCAAATTTTTATTTCACCAGCCAATCAAAAGCGTCCTTACTTAGGTTGAGACCTCGTTAAAAATTAGCCCTTTTAGCCAAACAGCACAGCGTGGGTATGATAGGGTTAAGGCCGCTGTTCACGAAAGCACAAATTGGAAAACGCTCTCTGCAGTCCTTTCGATTACATTGCCGTGACCATTCGACTTCCGCTTGCCTATGGTTACTTGCACTACACCCAAACATTTTGAGGGACCGAATACCTCGGGATAAAACTTCTTTATTTGTGGAGCGATCTTCTCCAAACTTTAACACAAGGTGTAACTCGCTAAAAGAAACCCTTTTTTCTCGTATCATTCTTTTTCATACAACGCATAGAAAGCGACTAATTCATAAAAAACGGAATTTTCGAAAGTTTTTCAAAGCATATCTTCTCCCACAATACAATGCAAAAAACCCGCTACAGAGCAGCGGGTTTTTTGCATTGTATTCCTCATTTGTGTCTCCTATATTTGAATGAACAACATTTTTTAATTTCGATCTATTTTTCAGATTTTTTTTTCGATTTTCTTGAGTTTTTTTTAAAAAAATGAAATCATCTAAAAAATTAATCGAAATTGGAAAATGTTGTTCATTCAAATAAAGGAGACATGAATTAGTAATACACTGCAACAAACCGCAGCTCTCTAGCTTCAAAATTGTGGGAGAAGATACGTATTGAAGTCGGAAAAATGAACTTTTCAGGAGTCTGTTAGAGCCAGCGTTTCCGTTTTCTTTGAATAACTCGTTTTCTATAGCGAAAATGGGAAAAACTACATGAGTTGAACCCACATTTTTTATTTTACACACTTGTATCATGATTCATTCAAATCGGTGTATAAATGAAAACCTTTTTTGTAGTCGTAATCTCGAATTTCACCGTGTGAAATATCATTCCAAATAGTTCAAATTTCAGTTTTTTAATTTTGTTTGAATTTGGATGAAACTTGGTACTGATATGTAAAATTGGTAAAGAATGAGGGTAAGACACGTGTACTTTTCCCATTTTCACCATAGAAAACGAATTATTCAAAGAAAACGTGTTTTCCGTTTTCTTTGTATAACTCATTTTCTATGGCGAATATGAAAAAAAGTACATAGGTCAAACCCCCATTTTCTTCCAATTTTACATATTTCTGACGAGTTTCGTGAAGTTTGGACCAATAATAAAAAGTTTTTATAATCATAAAATGATGTGTTAAATGAAATTCACCCCCAACCCAGCCCCCTGTTTTGGTAGCGGTCCTAGCAAAGTTCCAACATCTCTTCATTTTGAGTGAGTTTAATTAGCAACAATGAATCTTTTAGAGCATGTTCAAGAAGTTATGTTGTTGTTGTTTGTTAAAAAACTGAAACGTTTCATAGTTTGTGCTTTGGAGGGCAGCGGGTTTAGCAAGGCCTCCTCGACACATGTAGGTGTCTGGGCTGGGAGGGGTGAGGAAAGGCTTGTGTCTAGGAGGTAAAAGCACAACCAAACAAGAACAAGGATGCATCTACGCTTCTGCAATCTGCATCACTCCAGCATTTTTCAGAGCAAAATAACTCTGCCGCCAATTTAATAGAAATCCAGTGGGACTACGTGCGCAATGGTGAACACCAAAATTGGGAATAAGCGCGTGATCGATAATCGTTAATTTCAATACTATAAATAGCAGTTCCAGTCTCAATGCTCAATGCTGTCCTGCAGGGAGCTAACGTCAACGAAAAAACATTTTCACAGCTCTCCAGAAAAAACCTGCTAGCGCAGTTCATATCGCTTGTTGCCGAGGCGGGGAAGAAATGAAAAAGATTAAACCATTTTATAACAACTGCCGTCTATTTTCAGCTTGTAACCAACTCTCCAGTGCTTACGGCCGATGAAAATTAGTCTTCGCAAGTCTAATGGAAGAGCCACATGTTAGCGGTAACAGCATTGAAATTCATTACGGTGCCCGTTGACACAGAAAAAGAACGCCCACCTCTTTTACAAGCCCGCTGTAGACGATAGTCTTTTGTCTTGTGTTTTCACTTTATCACGTCCGAATATTTCGTGCTGTCCTTGCAAAAAACGACTGCTCGCTTTCAATAAAATGTTTACCATCGTATTCTCTGGCTTAGCCAGTGTCTGTAGTGCAGTGTCTTGTATCTTTTCAACATTTCAGCGAATATCGTCTGAGAAAGCAGTGATCTTTTTTTGTTGTTTATACAGACACAGCAACGCATTCGAACGCGGTGAAGTAAAAACACAGGACATAAGACTATCGTCTGCAGCGGGCTTTAGTTCAAATTAGCTCCAATATGAAGAGACGTGAGGTACTTTGCTAGTGACACTGGTTAAGCAACTGATTTTGACAACTAACATGTCAGAAAATCTTTTAGGGTAGACGCAGCTGTGTCTGCATGGGCACGACGAAACGTTCCAATATTTTCACGTACGAATGTAGGACAAAAAGACTGTCATGTACATTGGCCTTAAGCTTCCTGTTCTCATAACTCGGTACACTAGGAGTTAATCATTGTCAGTATCACTGCATATATATATATAGAAGCGGGTTCGAATGACAGTCTTTTGGTCCCTGTGAGTATGAACGTTTGTGTAGCGTTTTTATAGCGCTTTTACAAACGTAACAGTGTATCTATGTCAAGAGTGTGGTAACATGTTAGCTGTCATGTTCGGTGCCTCGAGTAAGTGTCTCTTGCAAGATTTGAGACATCTCTATAAATGTGGACTCAATTAAAGCGCAGAAAGCTGTGAACTTTTGTGCAGGGACGGCTTTATAGGAAAATTGGATGCCAATGCTCCACGGATCCCTGCTAAGAGTGGCCCATCTGAAGGAAAATGCCCATAAAATGTATATGTGCATACGTCTTTGTGCTGCCATCGCTTCGCTAGGGTGGTTAAGAGCCCCCCCCCTCCCTCTAACTTCACTTGCCTTGGTCCCCCTGGTCGTAAATTGAGTACCGCTTTTGTAGGGTGTACATGAAAGTAACAGTGCGCTCGAATGCTTGGCCTCTGCTTGCGGTAAACAAAAACCTTTAGTGCGAAGTCGGCTTAAGAGAAACAAGACACAGAAAAAGACGAACAGAACAACAACACTGCCATTACAGCACACATTAGGAGATTCCATAAGTAAAGCAGCAGTAGATCACTCACCGCCTCAGTTGCAGTCTGCCACCCGTCCGGGTTCATGGAAGGCAGCAGGTGGATGCGGGTGGAGTTGATGAGCTGCTGCACGTCGGCGTCTTGGTCGTTCCAGCGCGTGCACATGTCGTCCGCCAGGGCCAGCAGCAGCTCTCGCCCCACCACCTCGTTGCCGTGCATGTTCGCCACGTACTTGAACTCCGGCTCCACTGCACCACACATTCATATGTTTCTGTTAGTTAAAGCGGTGATTCCGAAGCTTTTCCATGCGTCTGACATCCGTCTAGAAGACTTTTAATGTGTTCAATATTGATAGTTTGATCTTATTATGATAACAAAGAAAAAATTTATGCTAGCCTAAATTTGTGCAATTAATTTATCAAAGCTGAGCCCGGTAATCTGAACTTATTCGGATATTCAGAGAGGTGAGTTGGTTTCTCCTCGTTGGATCGAACTTAGACGTTAAACCCAAATCGATTACTCTTGAGACGGCAGAAAACCCAATTCTACGTAATATAATAGAACATCGAGCCATCTCAAGTGCAGGCAGTCATATTATTCCTAAGTCTCGTAACACGATCCAAAGTGTGAAACTTACGCTCTTATCTGAAGTTCTGAACGATTCAAGCGTCGGAGACGACTTTCAAATTTCCAGCAACGCTGGAGCCTCGCTGCAGATACCTATGTACTGCAGTGCTATGTTGAGGTTTTTGAAAGTTTTTGGATATTACACTGCAGAAACTACATTTATCGTATACTGTACGGGTGGGAATCGACGCCCATCAAGTTGTATGTACAAGGAATTCCTGAAAGGCTAAGGTGTTTGAAATGCTATAGCATTATGGTTGGACAGGACAGCTATGAGAAAAAATAAAGTTTGCGGGTCTATCGGGCGGAATTTATGCTTTAAAAACTTACTTCGGCCAATAATCAGAGCATGGCTGCATTTAAAGTACTCCTATTTTGATTGTAGAATATATTTTTGTTAGAAAACACGCTACCAGAAATCAGTTACGTGCTTCGCCGGGGAAAAATAACAGACTGGCTTGCTAAGCCGAACAGCGGCTGTGCTCCCTTCTCCTATCAAACCTTCTAGGAGTCAAGCCTAGCGGGCTTACTTTAACGCGACATCGCCATGCCAATAATTGACGACGCCTGACATACCACAAGAATCTCTGACTAATTATTTACAAGGCTATAGCTATATTTTGAATTCCACTTTGTGCAACCAGTCAGTTTGAATGTAAGATAACAAGCCCTATGACCTAAATGTATATTTCACGACTACGGCGATAAATTGTACATTGATCTCTCCAGCAAAATATGAACTAGCGCACGCGATGCACTATTATTGAACGGGTCATGAGACGCTCATGGTGGTTATGAGTCACCATATAACTGTCTTGGGCGGTAGCAACAACTTCTGTCTTAGTTTCGCCGTCATCGATGGAAATGGTTGCTAGCTACTGTAAGCTGTTCCGTGTAAAGGGCCTCTTCTTGTTATTGCTAGGTTCATGTGTCGCGTACGCCTCGTCCCCGCACATGTAACAAATGAGAGCTAGAGCATCTTAGTTACGGAAGAATGGAGGTAAGTTACACCTTTATTTTTTCCATTTCACAGAACAAATAGAAAATCTAAAATAGAACAGCAATCTACGTAATAAAATTGGAAACAAGCCCCTAAAAGCCTATATTGCTTATTGGGCACACAACATTCACAAATCATTATGAGGCTTATACACATATCCCTATATTTACATTTAAAATACCTATGAGACATAGGTTCTAATAAAGGAGCGGGAATATCATTGAAAGCTTCAACACATTGAAATATGGCAAATTGCTTCTCTATTTCTAATCTTACTCTTGGAAAATTAAAATGGTCATTTCTGATATTCTAATGTCGGTCAGCAAGAAGATAAATAAAATAGCGGTCATAGAAAGCATTTTTGCCCGATATAGCTTCATGTAAAAACCTAAGTAGAACATAGTGATATACATCATCATATTTGAGAAGATTCAGTTTATTTTACAAGGAATTTGCATTCATTTATGGTATATTGTTCCTTTCTCGCCTTACGTGTAGAATAATTTGTAGGACATCGTTCATGAATATTTTAACTGACTTCAAAATGTTAACAGTTGCCCCGCCCCTAACTATTATAGCATATGTCAACTGCGAATAAAATAATGAGTAAAGCATCCTTAGGCATGTATCTTGATTTACTTAATTTGTTACAAACGTGGGTTACGTGCTGAGAAAACTTTAATTTATCATCAATTATGACACCCAGGTACTTAAAGGCTTTAACCCATCGTAGTTTGCTCCCACAGAAATGTACGTCAACTAACTCAATCACTCTCGCGGAATAAAAAGCATAAGTTTGGTTTTGTCTGTATTAGGTGTAAATTTGTTCACCTCAAACCATTCTGTTAGATCAAATATAAATTTTCGCATTTTTTGAATCACAACCTCTAGAGAACTGTCATTGATGTAAAATATAGCATCATCCGCGAACAACAGTGACTTCACCCCATCAAAATGCACAATGTCATTAATATAGACATTGAACTGCAACGGTCCTAGTACTGAGCCCTGCGGAACTCCAACATCAATGATTCTCTCATCCGATGGGCAATCATCAATTTCTATAAATTGTTTGCGATTTTCCAAGTAACTCGCAAACAAATCGTTAACTTCACCTCTAATACCATAAAGCGACAGCATTTTTACTAAAATACCGTGATTGAGCTATCAAAGGCCTTTTTCAAGTTTAAAATCAAGCAAGCTGTGTTAGTTTTATCTCTAACAGCTGGTAAAAGATCACTTACTAACGTAAAAATTGCCTAGGTGGCATTTCTATTTTTGCTGAAACTAAACTGAGCCTTTTGCTTTTGATCATAGGAAGGCATCATATGAAAATAGTGCATTGCTGTTGCGTCAAACTTGAGGAGACTTACGGAATCTCCCCCGACATAGCCTCCGAATGCGCACCACATGGCAACGCATGCCAATCAAAGGCTGAGAACTGTAGTACGACGTATCTACCATGCAAAGAGTACGGTATCAGTACAACGTCGTGTGGCACGGCCTAATAATTATTCAAGGACGTTGTCGTGTGTCGTCAAGAGCAAAAGGCGTCACCGATTGACTGACGAAACTGAGCACAACAGACTTGACACAAACCCGGAACTTCAGACCGGTGTGGCGGCGACTTCATCTAACAGAACAGGGTTTTACGCGGTAACCACTAATCGATTGCATTCCAAAAACTCGATCTTTCTCAATAAAATGAAGTTTCTAGCGGTCTCAAACTTACTAGGAGTACTTCAACACCTGCTACACGATATTAAGTAACGCAACCAAAGTTTTGTCTAAAATTTTTATTATAGTGAAATTAATGTCAGGTTAGTGCAAAAGTAATGTCCGATTTCCAATACAAAAATTTTCAGACCGAGTTCATTAATTTTTTAACCTCTTCTTGTAGATATAAAGTAACTCTGTGTTTAATTCGTATCATTTTCTTTGACAATATCTAACGTTTGCCCATAATTTTCAAAAAGCTTAATCCATATTTATCCCACCTAACGGTCACGTAAAGGAAGGTTTACTCGACGAATTTCATGATGGTGTTGATGCAAGTGCGGCAGTAAAATCTATTCAAAGCACTTATGAGGTTGTTGTAGTGAATGGAAGAAGGTGCAAAAGGGAGTTTTCTTGCTTCCGAAGTGGTGACTGATTTAACTTTGAAGGAAAAGAAATAAACAAAACTTTATTCCGCAGTATTGAAAGCTGACAGCTGAAAGTAGCTACAAAACGTTATCCACAGATTAACTGAGAGGCAAGATACTCAACCATGCAGGCTTATTATTTATTCCCATTCTTTAGTGTAGAGGTACAGTTGCCTTGATCACACATCTCAAGGAAACCAGCATAACCAAAGCAAATTCTGGCTTAAATTAC
Organism: Parhyale hawaiensis; assembly: GCA_001587735.2. Taxonomy (NCBI): domain Eukaryota; kingdom Metazoa; phylum Arthropoda; class Malacostraca; order Amphipoda; family Hyalidae; genus Parhyale; species Parhyale hawaiensis. Next base: position 11,640,231 of record LQNS02278097.1, read on the forward strand.
TTCGCTTCCTCCTAAAACATAGAGGCGTTTTTAATTACCGAAAAAAAAAACAGTTGGCTTAACGCTGTAGTTTCTGAACTATACATAATTTTTTTTTTTTCATGTGAGATTAACACTATATTGAACATCCATAAATGTCTTAACACGTTCCCAACATGCTGCTATTGCGTATTGGGTCACCTGTGGGCCAACTAATGATTTATGAGCTATTAGCAAAAACTCATATATTGGAATAATTTTTCACAAAGTTTGTTAAAGTATCAAGAACACTGATGCACAAAAAGTAAATAAATGCGGTCAATTAATTTAAAATATCCATCTTTTTATAATGTAAAACAATGTGGTCCCTTAGATTGACAAACGTTTTATTCTTGAATCACAAATTTAAAAATGACACAGCTAATCTAAATTATGAATATTTTTCGGCAAAACATGACAGGCGAAGGTGTGATGGATCTGGACAGTTATTACAGAAGGTTGGTACCTTTTATTACGTGCTACTTTGAAACCCTCATTTATTAGTATTTTATCGTAGCAGCTTTTACATCTTTTGTGGATTTTTCTTTTGTCCCATCAGTTTTCCTAACCACATTAGATTTAGGATTTGGTGAGATTGAACTTATTTTTCGTTTCCCGCATCGTATTTCTTCTATTGGATATCTAGTTTACATTGAAAAAAGTATATGGACTCGTTGATTTTTTTCAAGTTTATCTTCTCGTTGCTTGAATACTTTGTATTGAGAGCATAGGCTTTCCTAACTGCATTACTGCCTGCAAGTTTAAATGCTGATTTTCTGTACCATTTTTAAATGCCACGAACACTGTAATAACAAGTCAATTGATTTAAAATATTGCCTCCTTTCTTAGCACTGTTCTAGAATAAAACCAGCGAATTGAAATTTTCATCACATGTTAGCTTAAAAAAAAAAAAAAAAAACCGTGAGCACAAATTATTGTAGTTTAGAAAGAAGAAGAAGAAGGCACCATAAATGTTATAAATATTTACAAAAGTATCTATAATTCTTACTTATTTGCGTATTGCGCCACACATGTCGCGACAACTACTTGGACATAATATTATATGGTGCAATACGCAACTAGAAAGTGCACTAGATTGGCCAGTTGCGTATTGCACCACATTTGTCCCACTATTTTTTTCATCTTAGTAACATGCTTGCAGCCAGAGAATGACACTCACTTGTTTCTTGGTAACGGCACAGCCAGACTGAGTCCAGGAACGCTAGAACTGTTTTGCAACACAGTACTATAGCTCACATGCCTATACGCGAGGAACGTGGCAAGTAAGCGCTCAAGCGTTTTAGGGCATCCTTAGTGTGCATGGGGGGCTCTGTGCACTTTTCTAATCACATTTAGATCCTAGCAACATAGTGACAGGGATCCAAGAATAGTAACGAGTGTCAGTTTCAACACTGTTCATAATAGTCGCTGCTCACATCTCTCTTAATCAATATTGAAGAAAGCCTCTTCATAAACTATATGCGAGCAGAAACTTCCCTAGCACTCTGAATATTGAACTGCCTAGTAATAATCTGGGGCCCACAGCGCACAGCTTAGTGAGATCATAATGTACTGACAGTGGGGTACGTACAGCATGAGTCACTATAGGCTTCAGTGATGAGCGGTGGCGACAACTCGTGACTCATTTCCGCTGCCACCGATACAGACGGTTGCTAGATACTGGAAGTTCAAATACTTCGTCCCGGATGCTTTACTGTATTAGCTTCACTTCCCGGTGCCGAGCGCACTCAATAATGGTAAATAAATCAGTTGCCTCGATATCGCGGCACTTCTGCAGAAGCTGGTATTATTTTTTAATCATTCGTGTACACATAAGCCTTTCGTTATTTATATTTTGCCGTAACTGAAGATAATGCGAAGACAATGAGTTTTCCAATACTTATTGTTAGGTGTGACAGACGCAGTGAAACGAACGATGGTCTTACGTATGCTTTCGTAGCGTGGAATACACTCCTTGAGGACATTAAAGCACTAGCTGTGCTTTAAGCTCTGCCTGATTCAATTAACTCAAGTAAATGTTGCAAATCTCACTCTGTGCCAGTTAATACCCACTATGAAAACGATCTGGGGATCAGTCTAATATTTTGTGTGAGAAAATACCTTGCCTCGCACATATGATTGATTGTTGTCACAAAAACACAGACACAACAACCACTATAAGCAATGCAGAGGCCAATTCAATGCTGTTTCAGCAAAGTATGACGTCCTTCAACGACGGCTATGGATGAAATAATACATAAAGGGCGCACTTCATCGCAAAAGAAATGATTGATTTCATCATGAGTATTCCCATAAAATTTTTCGGAATAACTCGCATAATGCTCCCCTGCGCTTGTATTCAGAATAGTTAAATCCCAACGTTGAACGCATTCTGTTCTGCGTGGTAACGCTGATGATCTTTTGTGATAAGCTGAGAGCTTACCCTCAATATCGATGCAAGATAACGTCATTTGCTTGAATATGCAATTGATTTTTTTTTTGCAAATGAGATAAGGAACATAAGAATATTCGCATTATCCGAATTTAATAAAATATCATTAGGATCTCTATTATGTTCATCCAGATAAAACCATTGTGCCCCTTTGGACGTTTTACAGAAACTCTGCGAACTCTATTCGTCCTAGTATTTGAAGCAACATTTATCTCAACTAACGATCTATTTTCAATGCACATGGCCTTCGTTCCTAGAAAACTACGCAACCGTCGCAAACAATACAATATTTTTCAGCTTCAAGGAGGTCACAGAATTGGAACTGCATTGTTTCCGTGAGCTCGGTTAAAAGAAAACCAGCACAACTAGCCAAGGCTGCCGACCCACAAATAGCGAGACATGTACTCAAACATTGCTGTTGTTCTTTCTTTGTGACGTCACTAACCAGTGAAAAAAGTAACATTGACCAATAAACCAACAGCAGGTTATTAGTATTCTAGCCCATTGAGAAACACAGTTAGTTAGAAACATTAAATCGGCTACGTGGTGATATAAGATCATTACCAGGAATTTTGAGTACAAATCCAAGGACATAACCATTCCTTTGCACAAAGTGCTAGTGCGTCCGCATTTAGAATTTGCTGTTCTATTATGGTCGCCACACAAATTCGAATATGTCAATAAAATGGAAAGAATCCAACGGAGAGTATCAAAGTTCATACCTCTGCCACGAAACAAGCCGTACAATTGTCGCCTATAGGGAGTGGGACTCATCTCTCTCGAACAAAGACGAATCATGGGTTTTTGTAGAAACATTCGAATACCTGAAAGCTTCAATGACGTGCCGACAACGGGATATTTTGATAGAGACGTTGACCTTTGACTGCGAAACAAAGGCCAACAACTCAAGCATAAGTATCGAAGAACTGCCCTCAGCCAACAGTTATTCCCGTACTTCATAGTGAACATTTGGAATAGACTGCCCCCGCGAAGTTGTCGGTACGGATGCGTTTAGAATTTGTCTTGACAGCCATTGGGAGCAACATCCTCCACAGTTACGTACTCCTCCTCTAGGAGTCCCAAACTCGTAACGATCAAAGATTCCACGCCACCGCAATTCGCTTTCTTTCATGCCCTAACTAACTACCGTCGTTGAGCTCCGCGTAACTGCAACAGTTGATTGTGCCTACTCGTTCAACTCGTTGGATGAATTAATTTTCCACATTTTCTCCTTTTCTTTCCCAGATATCTCTATGATTCTGATAGAATGCCACTAACTCATCCAGAGCCACAGTCTAAGTTCCGGATGGTCTATGGGAATGGTTGTGTTGGTCGGTGTTTTGTCTACTATCTAATCTAACAATTGCTTCTTGCACATTGCATAGTACGTAGTACATGAGTATACCTCATCTCCAGTAAGATTAGCTTTGAGCGTACCGTGCGAATCGGATGAGGACCTCCAGAGTATCATACACTGGTTCATACTTTCTACAAGAGTTGGGGTTGCATGAACCAAGTCCGATTCCAACTTTGCCATTTTCACAGATTCCGACACCTAACCTTGGCTCCTACCAAGACTATACACCGCAAAATGCGATGTTTCTGCGAATTCCCTCCCCCTCCCTATGAGGCCTCTGTTTCGCTGGCCTCAAGCTGTCCGTGCGACGTGACTCTTTGGCCAGCAACAGCAGCACGCGTCTCGCACGCCACGTGACCGGCGCCTTGCACCTAACGTCGCAACAAAAGTTGAATATTCAAGACATGTCACCGACTGTCATATCCAATATCGTAGTTCAAGGGAATATTATTGTCAATCCTTCGCAGAAGAAAACACGACGAAATGTGTACCGACAGTTCCGCCCAAGGACAACTCCGTGCACGCGAGTGAATAAAGACGGAAGATAATGTGAAATTGACATGTAAAATAAAATCACCCAGAAAGAAAAGATCTCGTGTTGAACCACATTATTTTCAAAGATAATAAGTCGAAGCTGGGTTTTCAAACGCAATTGCTGGCTAGCGCATTCTTGAACACAATTGCTGGCCAGTACATTTGTAAACACAATTGCTGGCCAGTGCATTTATAAACACAATTGCTGGCCAGCGCATTTATGAACACTACTGCTGGCCAGCGCATTTATAAACACAACTGCTGGCCAGCGCATTTATAAACACAACTGCTGGCCAGTGCATTTATAAACACAACTGCTGGTCAGCGCATCTATAAACACAACTGCTGGCCAGTGCATCTATAAACACAACTGCTGGCCAGCGCATGTATAAACACAACTGCTGGTCAGTGCATTTATAAACACAACTGCTGGCCAGCGCATGTATAAACACAATTGCTGGTCAGCGCATTTATAAACACAACTGTTGGCCAGCGCATGTATAAACACAACTGCTGGCCAGCGCATTTATAAACACAACTGCTGGCCAGCGCATGTATAAACACAACTGCTGGTCAGCGCATTTACAAACACAACTGCTGGGAGCGCATTTACAAACACAACTTTTGGTCAGTGCATTTATAAGGGCAATTGCTGGCCAGAATACGGAGCTTGTGCAGGCCCTGTTGGCCAAAGAACTTGATAACTCCGTGCGATAAGTTCTATGCAACCAAAGACTAGTGAGAAATCTTAAAATAAACATCGCACGGCACTTTAGTGCCCAACTCACGGACCTCCCTCAGGCCGCTTTTCTCAGACACTGATCCATTGAGAGAATACCTCGGGCTTGAATCCAATTTGCGCAGTGAATTTGACAAAGGCCTTTATTATGCTATTCACAGACAGTAAGTGTTTAATGGCAAGTTAGAGACAAATTCTCCGGTCTCACATTTGTTGGAACTATGAGATATTGACCCGCTAAATGAAGATTGCGTGCTCACTTCCAGCAATGTGGAGCATTATAGCCATATCTTCGTTTTGGTAGGTATAAAGCACATATTACCCATAGTTACTGTTCAAAGTAAGGATATTTAGCCTCAATGCCGGCACGTACGCCACGAAAACCTTATGTACCTAAATAATTATCATATAGTACCTAACTATTTCACTGATCTCATGCATGACGGAATCATCAGGTAACAATCCACAGCTAGAAGGAAACCCTCATGCACTCTTAGTTTCTTTACGGACATTCAGCCTCGACACGGGCAGTTAATGGAACACAAACGATACTCAATCAATTATTATGTAGTGATCAACTCACGGACTTCATGCAGGCCGGGATGGTCGGACAGTTCGAGCACCCAGAGAGGGAAGCCCCGAACCGAGCGCTCGTCGAGCGAGTAGACATGGGCGATCTCAGGGCACCGCTGCTCGATGGCCTTCAGCTCGAGCTGCAGCTCCATGTTGTTGTGGTGCCGGAGCTCGAACTGCGACGGCGACTGGGGAGGAGATAAAGTTTGTTTTGACTATAGAATTACCAAATTAAAGTCGTCATCGATTGGCACGGTACAGGCGGGTTGAGCTGAGGTCGCTCGCTGCACATATCGTCCAGAGCTCCAGACAGAAGTGTAAATTCGCCAGGTGTCTGAAGCTCGATCGAAATTAACGCAACCAACGCCCGATAGTAAAGTTCTGACGAAGCTGGAGTTCGGTCGATTAACGTATAGCAATGTGACTGCTCTAAATTATTGACATTTCAAATTTTCCTATGGCTATTGTAGGATGGTTTTTGATAGATTAAACTTAAAGGAAAATGTAATATATATATATACGTATTTCTTGAAATATGCGTAGACTGACAGGTGTATTCATAAGGAAGATTTTATTGAAAGCCTTCTGGGCTTTTTATTTATTTAACCCCAAGCTTTCGAGCTATTAAGCATAGCCCGTCTTCAGGGGAACCAAGGAGATTTAATATTAGAGATCCTTGGTTCCCCTGAAGACGGGCTATGCTTAATAGCTCGAAAGCTTGGGGTTAAATATATAAAAAAGCCCAGACGACTTTCAATAAAATCTTCCTTATATATATGTATATATTATTATTGCACGTAGGCTAGTTGACGTCTCCATAGCCGCTGCAAAGATGCAGAAACTAACACAATGAACTAAGAATTAGTTTCTGGAGAACCAACACACATGGCAACTAGAAATTGGGAACGAAGAGGAAGAGAGAACAATGATTGCCAGTAGAAGGAATATTGATATAATTGCTGATAAGGGACGGCAAGATATCGGTAAAATGATTAGCAGAGAGATAAGGAAAATTATGCTATTTCTAGAAAGCCCAAAATGCTTTACTATGATAGTTCATTATTAGCAGTATAAACAAAACTATATATCTATAGTTGAGCAAAAATTCTCGAATTGGTATGCTCATTCGGCTTTGAAATATGCCCTAAAATATGGCGCCAAAGGAGCAGAATCGGTTCAGATCTCAATATCACATACAACAGCCTCAGAGTATTGCGATAATACAGTGACCGGATATAAGCTACAACAGATAAATCATCAAACGATTTGGGCCAAGGCAGCGATGATAAAGCAATAGTAATTTAAATCTTGGGAGTGATATCCGTAGACTAATGTCGGCATGTAACATGAGCTTATCGATCGCTGTGTGATATCTGTGCCACTGAGCCGAACATGGCTACAGCTCGCAGGACGGCGATCAATAACATCAAAGTGGCTGTAGAAATGTCCTATTTATTGCGTTTTTAATCCTAACGACCTATTATCTAAAATGAATATAAGAGCGGTCATTGCGTTCATGCCCACAACACCTACTAGCTGAAAATAATTATGTTGTAAATAATAATCAGTAAAAAATAGTAATTGTACTCAGAAACCACTATCAGCTTATAATCCATGAAAGCGCACGGATCGATGTTTCTTTTGCTGAAAAGCTGAAAATATGTATTATCCTCAACAGCCAGTCATAAAGTTTTAGTAATTTGGGTTTTATGCTATTCAACTTTTGTATTTAGTTACCAAAGTTAGTACAAATTAAACTATATTTACCCAACATAACAAGACACAGAACATCAATACATAAATGACAAGTAGCGGTAAATAAGCTACAGGTGGCAAGTACTTTGCAGAAAAATATGCTGCTAAAGTCGATAGTTGCATGGTATAGAAGTAAGGTAACTTTTATCTGCCTCAACCGAATTTGATGAAATGGTGGTTAAGAATGAAAACTATTTGTT
>LQNS02278097.1:11675062-11686528 GCA_001587735.2 Parhyale hawaiensis
TACCATGGTGAACACTATCAAATGCTTTCGATAGATCAAGTAGTAGGAGAAGAGTGAAGCGACTATGATCCATATTCCGGTATATGGCTTCAGTGATGTTTAGAAGGGCATCTTGCGTGTTAATACGCGCTCTGTAGGCATACTAATTCTTATGAAGAATACCTAAATACAAAGCCTGGAAGCGTAATCCAACAGAGGAGAACAGGTCCAGCAACATGAGGGCATGTCGGGATGTAAAAAAAATAGGCAGGACCACAAAAAGGGAAAAAGAAGTTTCCATAGTCGCAATGGCAAAACGCAACCCAAAGGCATTCTATAAATATGTAAATGAAAGAAGACTAAAAAAGAATCCATAGGTCCGCTCAAAAAACCTGAAGGTGCAATCACCAATGACCTAAGAGACAAAGCCACAAAATTGAACGACTATATATATATATTCACCTCAACGACTATTTCACTATTTTACTATTGGAAATGTTGAGAATATCCCTGAACCAGCACCGATGCAAATTGCTCCCATAAACACCTGCATTTTCATAGAGATTGAGATCCTGGAAGAACTAACCCACCTAAATGTATACAAATCCACTGGCCCAGATAATCTTACTTCCAGTGTACTACGGGAAATAGCTCCAGTCGTCGTGAAGATACTGCTCAAAATATTTAACCGATCTCTAAGAACAGGAGAAGTTCCGCAGGATTGGAAACTAGCTAACGTTATACCGATACATGAGAAGGGGGATAAGAAAAGCCCCAGAAACTATCGATCAATCAGTTTTACATCGGTCGTCAGCAAAACCATCGAACGCCTATTGAAAAAGCGCATCACTGATCACCTGAGGATGCAGCAGCTGATATCCGACACTCAGCATGGCTTCCGAAATGGAAGAAGCTGTTTAACAAACCTACTGGACTTTTTTTTACAAAAGTTACAGATATTAAAGATGAATAAAAGGGCATAGACCTTGTGCATCTAGACTTCCAAAAGGCTTTTGACAAAGTCCCCCATCAACGGCTAATGAAAAAATTGGAAGCCCATGGCATTCGGGGAGACTATTTACGATGGATCAGGGCATCGCCTACAGGTCGGCAGCAGCGAGTAAAACTTGAAGGAGAGACGAGCACCTGGACTCACGTTTCATCAGGGGTTCCACAAGGTAGCGTACTTAGTCCACTTTTGTTCTCAATTTACATCAATGATCTCGATCTTAAAATCCGTAGTAAAATCAGTAAATTTGCGGATGATACTAAACTATGTCATCCTGCCACGAAAAAAGCCGAGCTCCAACAAGACCTTGACCACCTCATGGAATGGGGCAGAACGTGACAGATGGGCTTTAATGTCGACAAATGCTCAGTAATGCACATAGGGCTGATGAACCCTTCACCCCCATTGCAAAAAAAAAAAGAACGGGACGGTACTGGCTGCTGTCACCCAACAACGTGACTTGGGAATCACTATTACAAACAAACTACAATACAGTCAGCAAGTTGACAAGAGTGTAAAAATGGCAAGCAGAGTACTTGGATTCATCACCAGAAATTTTGAATACAAGTCCAAGGACGTCATCATTCCCTTGTACAAGGCGTTAGTGCGGCCACACTTAAAATTTGCTGTTCAAATCTGGTCGCCACATCTATGTAAAGATATCGATAAAATGGAAAGACTCCAACGCAGAGCCACGAAATTGATACCACAGCTGCGAAATAAGTCGTATGAATGTCGTCTAAAAGAACTTGGTCTGAGCTCTCTCGAGCAAAGACTTCTCAGGGGGCAACTAATAGAAACATTCAAGTATTTGAGAGGCTTCAACGACGTACCTACAACGGGCCTCTTTGAAAGAGACCTCAATGATCGCTTGCGAAACAACGGTTAAGAGCTCAAGCATAAAGTTCGAAGAACGACCTTAAGTCAGCAGTTCTTTCCGTATTGCATAGTCAGCATTTGGAATAGACTTCCTTCCGATGTTGTTAGTGCGGAGTCAGTCAACGCGTTTAAAAATCGCCTTGACATATATTGGGAGAGACATCCTCCGCAGCTAAGAACTCGTCCTCCAGGAGTCGCAAGCTCTCAACGGCCAAAGCTTCCTAGGCCACCTTAATCCGTCGTCTTCTCTCTCCCGCTCCAACTACACTGTCTGATGTGTCTAAGCTCCGGATGTCAGCGGCTCTTGATCGTGCTTACGTGCATTCATAATCGTCTCTTTGGCAGGGACTCTTCCCCCTTTTTTTCTCTTTTCTCCTGTCCTCTATATCCTACTAACATAATGGCAATAGCTCACAGAGGGCCGGGGCGAAAATTCCGGTGTCTCTTTGGGAATGGGCCTGTTGGTTCGTCTACTGCCGCCTATCTAATCTAATCTAAATACATGGAATAACCGTTTCGAATGAGCAATCAGAAGAATTACCAGTTAACACGTTTTATACTTTATGGATACAGATACATATATTACAAAGAATGTGCCGATAAGTAGGAAAAGTTTCAGACGCATACTCAGCTAAATTATTAAAGTTCGATTCTTTTTCTTAAAATTACAATTCCGATAGTCAGCTTTAACATATCCACAGAGCTAGTCTCACTATAATACAAAACAGTGAATGGAAATGACTAGCATAAAACAAGCCTGTCATTTGCAGACCTTCACAAAGACAACTACTTACACCGGCGAGTAAATGGAGGACTGCCGTTGATTCAAAAAATTTAATTGTCTCCAGTGTGTCTGCCATAGTATCTGGGTGCTGGAAAAAGAAAGGCAGCAGTTTTTTCTAGCTGTTAAATTTCAAATACAGTGCTGAAAAACTTTTACTATTGATGTTTTCACTTGACTGGCTGAAGATAACTCCGAATTTAATTTGAATATAATTCGTTGAGAAGATTCTTGAGCTTAACATTATAAATAAATTTATTTATAAATAATTCCTAAGCTTGATGTTCGCACATCAGTCTCTAAAAATAATTTGAACTTGGTATTATTGTACGTTAGTGGTTGAACAATACCCAGCATTTGATGGCTGTGCATTACTCCTTTAATAATTAAGATAGCTTGAATTTGATACTACTGACGCATGTTGAGTTGCTACGAGCATTGGTAAAACTGAAGGCCAGAGCAGTTTATCTGTCGAGAAATGTATGTGTTAAAGCGTAGATTTTATTTTTTTGTAGAAATGTATATGCATAACCCGTTAGATCTTCACGTCCGACAAAGTGAGGATTTTTGTACAGACTGAAGAGACCCTAACCTAACCCAGCCTAATTGTGCCTAAGTATGTTCTACTGATGTATGTTGAGCCTTGGAACACAGATGCTGCTGCATGAGTATCTCACAATATGGGAACGAATTACCGACGTCAGCAACGTACAAAAGACTAGAATTTTTCAGCGGCTACTTTGCAGTTTGGATCTCTCAATAAGGACACCCTATTTTCTTGTGTAAATAAAACAAGCTGTGTTTGAGCTATGTATGCCATTTATTTCGAATTTGAAAGAACATTTTATGGGATTAAACATGGAATTTGGCGTATTACTTTCCTATTACGTCTCTTAAGCTCAAATTCATTAGAAATTTTGAAAGCAAAAACTTTGGTCACTGAATCATAATTTTTATGCCCAGTAGCAGGAAGTTCTTCAGGCGGACCGAAAGCTACATATATTCATCGAATTTATTGTGAGTATTCAGGTCGTTTTCAAACCTGAAATAGTGTGTGTTTTTTTCTGAAAAACGTTCTTGAATTGATATCAAGACAAGTAAATTAGTTGTACTTAAGAGCCGACCATGCTTTCAAGAAAATGTAAAATATTTCTCAGTTTATCACCACTCACAGTCTATGATGGGACGCCCTTGTCGTCGTGTCATTCCCTTATTATATTCCAGTTTTGCTACCGCAGTCACGACAACGCGATTTAACAGTTTTGTTGTCCTCTTATTAAATCGCATGTTCGTCGGGTATAAATGCTCCTACCACTGCCTATAAGAGCTGTAATTCGTGGTTGATAGTCCGCACGTCTTCCACAATGTGCTGCTCCACGTCACGGTTATCCAGCAGAAACCACCTGCTATTGGTGGTGGTTCTTCTTGCCCCGACGATCTCTTCCAGCGCTTTGGCGTTGAAAATCATCTTGTGAATTTCGCTAGTAATGAGCTTCAGTGTGAGATTTTGTCCAGATTCCGTGTCCATTATCTTGTTAGAAGAGTTGGATTTGTATATTTACTTGCCGTGAGAGGTTGATGTATTGTTTTAACCTTGTTTTGTTTCGTTTTTTGTCTCAAAATTGCTTCTACGTAGATGGTTAACCGTTTTATTCCCGAGTCTAGAAATTCCAGAATATGAGCTGGAGAAATCTGTTATGAACAGTGCAGGGTTGTCGAAAATTTTATAATTCAGGTTTTCATCGCCAGCACTTGAGGAAAATGCTGTTTCTTCTTCACCAAAGAGCATCTCTTCAGCGGCAGCTAGAGCAGTGAAAAGGTCAATTTCTTTTCCCAACTATTCCTGATGGTTAATGCTTGAAAGAGGTGCATGATGAACATCGTGAACATTGTTCATCTCCAAATGGAAGCGTTTCCTGTTTTGCTAAGGGCTCCATTAGCACAAATCGTATCTTTGCTATGCGCCGATTTTCTCTCCAACGACCCAAAGCAGCAACAGAACACCAAGGACCACCAAGAGCGATTTCATATTCTTGTATCACTTCCCTTTGTAGTCGTTGTTTATGCAAATGCTACGCGAAAAAGGAACTGGGTCTTGGTAGTTTCGTTAACTTGGCCAGCCGCAGTATTTTCTGTTTTGTATTTAGCAGGAAAATTACTATCTCCCATTCCCGTATTCTGGATACATTGCTGCCCGTTACTTTTTTTTAATCACTGCGCTGTTTTCGATTTTTTTTCTATTTGATGGAATAATATATTTTCTGTCGAGTGCCAATCATTTATAGCTTTAAACTTATTATTATCATCTGCGAACGAAGTGAGAGAGGTGATGATGTTTTCGTTGAAGATTTAAGTACACATATATTTGTTTGTCTTCCACCCAGAAAACGATGGAAGGAGTTGAGCTATGTCCATAATTTTTTGTTGCAGGGAGCTTGGTGGGTTGTTCTCGATGGGACTCATAGAAAAAAAAAACACTAGGATTAGCTGGCAATTTTAGTAACTTTAGATTGCGACGCATCGGACGTGGCACGACAAAACATGTGGGAGATTCAATTAACAAATTGAACCTCCTTTGTTAAAACGACACTAGCGCCACTTGCGGTCTTTTTGAAGTGACAGGGATACAACCTGCCGTGGAGTTTCCCTTCTTGTTGAATTTTAAACTCTTTGCCCTGACCAAGGAGCTTTCATAGGGAGGAGGGAGCCCTGTGGTTCGTAGTTAGATTCGCCAGCGAGTCAACCAGATCAGGTGTGGCTGTGACGCGCTTATGAATCTTATTGATGGAAGTGACGGAAGAGCAGCGAGCTTTACGGGGGAGCAGCAGGCAAACTGATGTACTGATATGTGATTGGTGCATACGGCGACGTGCTGCAGCCACACCCGACTTTTAACTGATTTGCGATTGGTGCATACGGTGACTGGCAGTAGCCATATGCGACTCTTGAGCTTCATGGACGAGGCTCCTGGCTCCCTCCTCTCTTTCAAAGCGCCTTGGCCCAATAGAAATAATAACAGAAATAAGTCTGTTAATGTACCTGTATCAAAAAGTTTATTTTTTGTCACGTTTTGGTGACGGACGCATTGAGGTGCACGAATGGAGCCTTTTTTTGTTAGTCTGTATGCTGGTGTACCCCACGCGCATTATGAGGCATTTATGCCCAAAGTTATGACAGGATTTCGGATCCACACGTCACTAGTTTTTTTTTTACTTTGTTAAGCTATTTCTTCTGACAATTCTTCAGACGAGGTCCAGGTGGTGTTACTCACACCACCCATCTTGTGCAGAGGTGTTGCTGAATTCCGTTACTAGTGGGAGGGCTATAGCAATGAGTTATCCCAACATTGTACGTAGCCGCTAACAGCTGGTTTTTCTAGCACTTTCAGTAAGTATGCGTCTAACAAGTTTTGAAACGTCGAAACTTCAATGCCGGTGGCGTTTCGAATGTGATCTGGCATCATATTTAATAACCACCCACCCCTGACAGAGAAGCTATTAGAATACTTCGTGGCTACTGCATCCCCACCATTTCTGATCGGGATTCGTGCTTCACAAGTCCGACCAAAATGGTCTGAGTATCTGCCAAGGACCCGCTCATCGACATTGATAGTAACTGCTTCTAGAATTTTTCAAGCAATTATGATCGTGAAGTCATCGAATCTATATTGAATTGAGTTCATTTGAAGGTGGGCAAGTCTTTCATGATAATTTGAGGTTTGCATCCGTCGAATTTTAGTAGTGAATGATCTTTGGATTGTCTCGGGGCGTTCTAGGTCTTTCCGTTTGCTCGGCATCCAAAGAGATGAACAGTATTCAATCCTCGGCAGTATCAGTTGTTTCCATAAGGTGAGAATTGTGTTCGCCTCTCGTAAAGCGAAAGCTCGATCAGAACACGTCCGCTTCATTTCTTATCTATCGAACAACTGTGGAATTATCCTGCATTCTCACCCTAAGGTCTCTTCAGATTTTCTTTCTTTCGACTTTATCCTATTAGTCGTCGTGTAGGATGTCGGTTCAATCAACGAAGAATTTTTTCCTTATCGTAACAGTACAAATCTTGTTTCGTAGAATGTTATGTTATAGTCCGATGACCACCAAAAGATGTTCCTTAAACCTAACTGCATACTGCACAGTCCGTTCGTCTGCCACTGACTACACCGCTGCTAATAGTCGTGAGTCGACTCCACACGAGGTGCAAATGGCAAACTTACACTGTTGCTCCATGTCATTTATCATGATTAGGAAGAGTATTGGATATAGCACATAGTACCTTGTGGGACTCCGCAGAGTACTGGCTGTCGTCTGGATACTTTATTATGTATTTACTTAGGCAGCTACAAATCGATGAGGCCTGTACATCAGTGTTGACTCATGTTCAGCTCCTATCCTATCTTCAGTCTTTCTGTCTACGTGACCCCCATTGCTGACGTAGTTCTCAATATACACGGGGCACGCCATCCGAATATCCGAGCAGCAGTTTTATTTTTTGTAGCATAAACTATCAGAAATACCTTGACAAATGATAGCCCTTGGGCGCCGCGCCCCTGCAAGTTCACTTGCAGATATTCGCAGCAATCTGAGCAGAGGTTTACAGACAAAAAAGTAATCGATGTCATGGCCGGTACGATAGACCTGGCGCTGTTCTCAAGTTAGTTGCGACGGACCTCGAGTGTGGCGAGCTCCAGCAAAACCTCTTCGTCTTCACCTGCAGCTGCTGTGGCCATCCTGGGGCAGTTATTCTGCTGAAACTTTGAGTGTAAGTTACAGTAACTGGAATTAGGCGCCTAAGTGAAGGGTAATTGATTATCTCCCAAGTTGAACTAATTGTAAATTGGCGCATAGGGCCGGGGCCCCATCGAAGCAACAAATTTGTTGCATGAAAAAACGTAACATCGGGCACAGCAATCTACTGCCCCCACCGACACAACCCAGAACGCACGACACACCGTGCATTGCTGTCGGTCAAAGGCAACATGTCTCTCGCAAAAATCACATTGCATCGCTTGTTGTGTCTGTGTGGCAACGGCCTAAGTGAATGGTGTTAATTTTCGCCTAAGTTGCAGAAACTAGGTTTTGGCGCAGAAGTAAATCGTGATGCAGTAAACTAGTAAGCTTGCAAAAACTCCATAAAAGTTAATCAAATCCTTAAATTATATCGAAAAACGCCATCCAAATGGGGTAATAATCAACAGCCTTCCAAGTTTTCAACATCGGAAAACTTTGTCTTGAGCTGGGGACGGCGCAGACGTTGTTTTTCTTCGTTGTATTTGGATCTTGCTTATTTCCGCTTTTCGTACCTTCCATTTGATAAAGCCTTCTTGTTTTTCAAAATTTTTTTACGCGCATGTTATTGCTCTTCCTCAAGGCAATGACGCACGCTAGTCAAAAGAACGAGCATCGTCATCTTTTCGCCCGAAGGTTATGTTTAACTCTTGTGAACACAGCTTTGGGTTTGCCAAGAAATGGTGTAAAATGTTTACCGTCACTTCAGTTTACTGCGCAAGTGCCGTTAGTTAACTTTTGAACACATCTTAACATCTGGAGGGATTTATACCTCAAAAGTCTTTATAAGTGTGTGCTATTTAAATGGGCACATCAGCACATTCGGACGAGAAGTTGACCATACTCGTTCTTTTGACTGGCGTGTGGCATCGGCATTACGTGAGCAGAAGCGTCCGACAATTATTACTCAGGGTTTGTGCGTTTTGCATAACTCGAATCCACCGCACCAATCGATGGCGTTTTCTGCTCTGCAGAGGTGGGCAGGGTAAATTGTTCGATCTGAGATCGAAAATCGCAATTTTTTCCGTCGAGTCCGCAAAGCACAAGAGGGTTAAAATTTTTGGAAGAGGCGGAGCGCCAGGGCATATTTCGAACCCATACAACATAGCCTATACGTTAAGCCTTTTCTGCATACTGAAAAACTCTATGCTAAATTTACATAAAGTGTATAAACGATCAGATACTGACAATATCTAAACCATTTGTTCAATATAGAATTATATTACAAGTTACAATAAACCGTGTCAACAATTTCAAACTGTGTTATTAAAAATAAGTCAATGGAAAATGGTTTAGCTGGCTAAGTGTTGTTCAACGTCGGTGCTTGTACACGTACTTACATGATGATACATATCTATATAAAATCAAAATAATTTACAAACACCCTCGTGTGCTTGGTTATTTATTTGTTTTTATATTTCCCAAAGCCAAGGAGGATATATTGTTGGTTGCCGAATTTGCATTCCACTTTTATCAAAAAGTTATGGACGAATGTTCATAAAACTTGTGGTGATTGCTAGGTATGTTGGGAGAAACGGAGAAGCAATTGATTAATAGTTACTTTAGATCCTAACCATACAGCTCTTTGTTTGTTTTTTTGCTTGCCTATCGCTTTTTTTTCTTGATCACATGACCCACAAAGGCATAAATGGATCTCAATGAAATTTGCAGGAACTATTAAGGATGCTACAAGAAATATATGGCCTAAGTGTTTCGATGATCTATTGATTAGTTTGTTTGTTTACATCACTGCTTGCTGTTGTTTGTCAGAACTTGACATAGGAAGTTAGACAGATTAGAGAATGCTGCGGGTCTGTTATGCCCTTATGGAAATCAGTGGTGAAAACTAGACCAGGTTGAAGAAGATGGCTGCAGTATCAAACCCTGTGCTTAAAATTAAATACACTTCTTGCTCTGCCAACTTTGAAGTCTCAACGATGAGGATATCTACAAATTTTTTTTAGCACTTATATAAAGTCTGAACTTTATGTTCTTCTTGCATCGAAATTACATTTCCTCTCAGTTGAAGATTTGGAAATGGAGTAAATAATCAATGAAGCATACTCAAAGCAATTTTTTTTTTATGTCACAGCTGTAGCAGTAATTCTTATTTTCCAGCTTGCTTTCTTCTTGTCACATAAGAGTTTCCATTTCGATCTTCTGAAATTGTATCATGATATGTACGAGGTACGGGAACTAAATTTAAATACAACTATGTTTGCTTACCTGCTAATTAAACTCATATCCTGCGCATGTCATCTGATGCATGGACGGGTACGTGAAGTGGGCTGCGCAGCTCAGCTGCATTGAGACAAAGCGCAGTCATTTCTTGTAAGTTGAGTTGTCCGTAGGTTGTTGCGCGTCTTTGGTAAGCATATTAATAAGTTAGCGTCACAAATTCTTCGCCGTCATATTTGATGGCACGGGTCAAGTAATAGTCATAGGTCGCAGTCTAATTTAACACAGCACACAAGATCTTATGAGTGAAAGAAGATCTTTTAAGACAGGTAAAAATACATAGTGTAAAATACAGTTGGTAAATTAGCATCGTGATGTACTCAATGGGACGGACACAATCTGCAGTATGCAGACAGAATCTACAGTATGCAGACTGAATCTACAGTATGCAGACAGAATCTACAGTATGCAGACAGAATCTACTGTATGCAGACATAATCTACTGTATGCAGACACATTCCCTTTCTATAGTACATATAGTATAGCTCCTGTTTGCTGTTCTTCGAGAGAACAATCACATTAACTAACTGCACGTACAAGGTCGGGCTCCTGCTTAGCTACCTCTGCCAAAGGGGTTATCATATGTACGCGTTTACCGGTGTTTGTCTGTGTCGCTTTGTTATCTGCATAACTCAAAAAGTAGTTAACGGATCATCAAGGAATTTTCATGAAATGTTAAAAATGCCCCGAGGAATAAATGGTTATATTTAAGTATTGATCCATTCATCAGTTTTTCAGTTAGTTTGCAAGTTTGCCACATACCGTAACTCGAAAAATTTTAAAAGGATGTTTGTGAAATTCCCCGGGACAATTACGGAATGTTACGAGGAAAAATTACTAAATTTTCCTGATGATTTTTCAGTTTATTTATTTGTTCGTCTGTTCGTTAGTCTTTCTTTGGAAGCATTTGTGTGTTTTTTTTTTTTGCGGAGGTCTCCGGTCTCCGAGTGCAGCTTTATCTATATATATATATCTTCATTAATGTCTCTTCACTGTAGATCAAATACAATACAGAACATATGCACACACTGACAGTACGACGACAATCTCTCAGCTACTGCATCAGTTACTAGCAACCACACAGAAACATGCACAGCAAAAGCTCATATAGTTTAACGAGCAGTACACGTGTAATACTACCCTCACAATAATCATATTACATTAACTAACGGTGACATCACATCATCATGCAAAGAATAAATTCATTCTGCAACTTGATACGAGATCTCCACAAACTTTTATAACCGATTGATGTTTTAACCGCAAAAAAATGAAAATACTTGCGTTTTTGCGCACCCAAAATCCTATGCAGAGTGCAAGCGTTAAAGGGCAATTTTTGAAACTTTTGGCGCTAAATGCAAACAATTTATATGGCGCGCAAGCTGTGCAAACTAAAGAGCAAATTGTGCGTTGGTGCTTTATTTTTGCGCTCCTGCCTGCCTCTGCTGTCGGTTTTTGTCGATCGATGAGGAAAAGCAAGTTGATATAGGTAATACACTCCAACATTTTCAAGTTTCACCTTCAATCATCAATGAAGCTGGAAACATGCAGCCTCTTGCAGACCAGACGAGATAGATAAAGGTAATTTTTGAGTCTTGTAGCAAGGTTACAACTGGTCGCTTGGGACTGCATTTGTCCATCGCACTCTTGACAGCTAAATCCGACGACACAAAAAGAGTACGCCGAGATCAATTTTATTTCTAAGTGCCTACCTTGAGTACCTTGAGGATCGTCGGACGAAGTCCAGGTGACGTTTCTCACATCACTTCACGCACAAGTGTGGAGTCACGATGTTG
>LQNS02278097.1:11786002-11817452 GCA_001587735.2 Parhyale hawaiensis
AAAGTTACCTTATTTTCATCAGTACCGTGTCCTTTGCGACGGGCAAGATATGAGACAAACAGGGATTCAGATGAATCTTGTGTTAGTAAGCATAGAAGGAAAGAAGTACGAATTCTGGAAAGAAAATTGAGCGCGAGATTACGTTGTGTTCTTTGAGCTTCGTGAACTCTTAATATATGGATATTAACGGGCCACATATCGGACTGTTTAGCACTTTTTGAGTGTCTGATTCACTTCGAAATTCTACTTCAGCATATTCAACTGCATCATTTTCAAGGTCTATTAGAGTTGCTTCACTTGTGGATGTTTATGTAGCTGTACAGTGACCGAGAAACGTTCTATTAGGATAACCTCGGTGTAAGGTCAGAGCAGGGTTCAGAAACTTACAGGAACTGGAGAAAAAGGAGAAAATTTTAAGGAGTCGGAGGTCTCCGGAGAGCTCTCCGAAAGCTCTCCNTTTATGTAATGGCAATATACAGCGAGCAGAAACGTGAGAAACGTTACCCAACGACGCCAACCATATCATACGGCTCTGCAAGCGAAACTGAGCGGTAGGTACTCCACTCCTTTCTGTGTACTGTGCTTTACTGTTGCGGTAGTTGATCTGCTCGGTCAGCAAGTAGGTAGCGCATCACCAAACGGAGCACGTACGATACTCGTTCGAAACGCGTTCATACCTTATCAGAAGATTCATAAGTTATGAGTCGGTACGACTTAACGTCACTTAAGGGTCAAGTCTTATTACCTCCGCCAAGGAGGTTATATTTTCGTCGGCTTTGTCTGTCTGTTATTATTCTATGTGATTATTCTCTCTGTCACCAAGATAACTCAAAAATTTAGGGACGGATTTGGACAAAATTTACATTGGTTGTTAGGTATGTTGAGAGGAACAGATGATTATCTTTTGGTGAAGACCCGTTCATCCGTTTGTTTGTCTGCCTCATTTTTCTCAATGCCGTAACTCAAAAAGTTGAGCAAGGACGGATTTTTTGGAATTAACATGAGTTGTTAGGTATATCACGAACAGTAACTTACCGAATTTTTGGAATAATCCGTTTGTTCGTTCCGTTGTCACTGGTTGAATTTATGCTTGTTAGCACAATAACTCCTATAACTGCAATGAATGCATCTTTATGAAATTTATAGGACTTTTTAATAATGGTGAAATACATAAATGATTAAATTTTTGGTGCAGATCGGTTGGTGCGCTTGTATGTTGGTTGGTGCGCTTGTATGTTTCACTCATGTTTGACATAATGTTTGTCAGTAGCATAACTCATCAAAAAATTGCAGAAGCTCTTAATACTATAAAACTGCTCAAATGATTGGATTTTGGAGTTGATACAAAGAAAATCATGATTTCAGAGCCAATTTGAATTTTTCATTAGTGATGAATTGGCGGAGGTGTGAACTCTCAGAGTGCTCTAGTTCCCCATATAATACTGGAGAATAAAATTCAACGGAGAATCTTCAAAATCCCGGTGCCATACACAGGTAATAGGAGACATATTAAGACGTTTCACATGAATGACACTCCGCTCCCAAAAGCTCAGCTTTCGAGGTAACTAACTATGTAACTCCGAAGCTACCACTGCTTTCCTATGGGAGAAAGTACCCGGAGGCTCCACAATAACCTCAAATGGGTTAACCTAAAAAACTTATTTAAAAGGCTTCCTAACGCACAGTGCTATCGCCGGGTATTTTCTCCCGCAGGAAAACAATAGAACTTCAAAGTCAAACATCTCGAAAACCAAGCATTTGCGAGCGAAATGTCATTCATGTAAAACGTCTCTAAATGTGTCCTTCCAACCATATATGGCATTAAAACGTTGAAAATTTACAACCGAATCTTTTTTCTAGTCTTGGATAGGGGAAAACTGCGCTTCAAAGTCGAACATCTCGAAAAGTAGGCTAAACATCTCCCCAAAAAACAGGGTCGATTCCTGGATTCAAGACGTGTCAATTCATAAAGAAACACACCTCATATGCATCAACCCTACTGGACGAACGGGTAAATATTAGCCCTATTTTTATCTGTTCGAGGCATGTTGATAACATCTATTGACATCTTAAATTTTTGTATTTTGTTTGTATAAAAGTAAACTAACGGCACTACATATGATAGCGCGGCTACTTTGTAGCGCTACCGCTACAAGCTTCGAAATGTAGCGGTGCTACGCCCACCTCTGCATAGATGTTCCCCAAGAACAAAACAAAAAAAGCAGCAAGCCAAGCACCATCAGTACAGAACCCAACTCTCCAGCACAGCGGCACCTCAACACTATAGAACACCCAAAAATCCCATTACAAAAATTTTGGGAATTTTGTTAAACATATTAAAAGCCACAAAGGATGTTTTGCTGATGATCGGTTTGATTGTGTTTTTTCTATCTCTATATTTGTTTTAGTGTTAATCACAACATAACATAGGAACTTGTTACGGACGTATCTTCAACGAACTTACGGGACTGTTATTTATGTTGAGGGGCGTAAATGACCAAATTTTGGTGATAATGAAAAAAATCCTAGTCACAGAACCAATTTAAATTTTTTGGTTAGATTGCCTTGCTTGGCCGAGGTACGCGCCCTCAAGAGGGCTTCTCATTTTTTTCTATTTTTATATTTTTTTTTAANCTTACGGGACTGTTGAGAGGCGTAAATGACCAAATTTTGGTGATAATGAAAAAAATCCTAGTCACAGAACCAATTTAAATTTTTTGGTTAGATTGCCTTGCTTGGCCGAGGTACGCGCCCTCAAGAGGGCTTCTCATTTTTTTTCTATTTTTATATATTTTTTTTTTAATTTGCACCTGGCGTTTATTGTACTAATGTAGTTGGCAAGTGGTCAAATTATCTTCCAGTTTCCATTCGCCACTGCTTTCATATTTTGGGGAGGTGAAATGACTCTGCTCGTTAGCTGGAGGAAACATTCTTAACCCAAACCAATATGAAAGGCCTTGACGCTTTGTCTATTAGGCATCAGCATTCTGCCTTTCAAAGCCAATAGATGGGGAGGGAGTGACACCGGCCTAACGGTCGGGAGACACAATTGTTGACTGAGCCTCCCACCGAGGACTCCAAGCTTGGGACAATCTGCGGTGAACTACAGCCGTCCATTGGCTTAGGAGTTATGAAGAGCACGGACCATTGCAGGTTTGTGATGATCATTTTAGAGCCCGTTGGGACAAATAAAAGCGGCTGTATCTAGGCGACACTATGGGATAATTTACTTGTCTGTGCTTGAGTGCTAAGTGCATGTGAAAGGCTACGGATGTTTCATACACGGAGTTTTTTTTATTTTTTTATATTGTACTTTGAGAATCTAAGGCTTAAGCTTTTGCCTAATGCTCATATTATATTTCGTGCAACAGCTGCTTATGCCCGTGTTTTCGACACTTCTCTCCCTTAAACTATAGCTACCCACTTTGCTTCGGCGGCCACCCCATAGCATTTGCTTTTCGCTTCAACGTCAGTGCAGTCAACTGTGATGCAAAAAGCAAGTGTTTTAGGGCAGCCGCATTCCCGAAAATGAGCGATATCTAGGGAAGAGAAGTATCGTAAACACGAGCGTCAGCAACTTTTGCACTATTTGTTACATTTGCAGAAACAACAGCCAGCAATAGCAAGAATGTCTTGCTTCTGACTTGAAATATGAGGTGACACTGCGCCTGGTAACGAATTGCTTATGGCAATATCTGATAAGGCTGCGGCTTATTTTAACTTCTGTTGCAGCTGGCAGAGCCATTTGATCTGAATCTTGCTCTTCACAAGAGGAAGGAGAAATGCTACACCACGATTCGTCGGCTGAAACTTCAAAATATACTGCAGTGGATTCTCAACAATAATGTCAGGTAGCTATCTGTTACTCTAGTAGAATTATTAACTTAAATTATATACTTAATATTTGAGCATGAGTGTAACCTAGCTTTCTTTAAGAGAGGCTAGGTATATCTGGGTAAAAGCCGGTGAAGTTGAAGAAAACTACATTCGGGTTTAAAGTGTCACTTTGCAAGATGAAATAACAATCACTCAGTGGAGAGGCCCACATTTGTCATTGTGCGTATGACGTATAAACAAATAATGATTTCGTGTCTCAGGAGAATTAGAATAACTGTGGAGAAAAAATGAGCGTAGAAACTCTTGAAGCATTTATTTGCGGTCATTTCAGTGTTTGTATGGCTTTTCTAAGTTGAAAAATGAAAGTGTGACACGATTTCTCCCATGACCACATAAAAAATGTTTCAGAAACTATTCGCAAAGTTTCAAAAATATTGTTGTCATTCGCCCCACAGATAAATTGGGGGGGGGGGGCACTCGGCGATCGCTAGAGACATTGGGACTATTGGCGATCGTTATCACTTCCATAGCATTGCTATGTAATCAGTAAAGATACTACAACCCTTTGAAAGTGGGGCACTTTACGATCGGTGTGGGGGTAATTGACGATCGCGTTTCGATCGTCAATTGCCCCCATTTGTGCCCCCCATACCCCTACGGATCGTTCAAGAGCTCCAACTGCGATCACAATTTACCCCAAAGCGATCGTCAATTGTCCCCGTTGTACTAAGCCTATGTTTAGGCATTAGACAACACTCTAATGCCGTAATGCCGTGGTTAGGGCAATAAACAACACTACAATGACTGACTGACTGAGCCTCAACTGTCTGTCCACCACCCAGAAAAAGGAAAGAAGGACTACTAGTGGGGCGGCTAGTGGAAAAAATCGTGCATTTGATGATACAAGCACCAATATTACCATGATATTTTATAAGGTATAGTTACTAAATAGATCTTTCCGACTAGCCACTGACAAATCCAAGATAGCCGCCAGCTTTATCATTTTTATACCACTTTGAATTAAACTTAGTACGGCTTTGTAAAATCAAAAATAAATCATGGAAAACGAGTTATTCAAAGAAAACGATAGAAGGGGGTTCTGGGAGAAAACTATCTCTCCCTGCAGTATTTGAGCTGCAGAGATGATTTTGGTATTGGAAGAAACTGAATTTAATTGTCTACAACATAGCCTCGGTTTTTCCTTAATTTTCGAAATAGTTTTTTGTGAAAATTGCAAAAAAAAAAATCAGTTTTTTTTTCCAAAAAGTGTGCTGTCATTCGTTTCGTAATTCAAAGATTAATAAAAAGCCTAGGCTATGTTGTAGAGAGTTAAATTCCGCTTCTTTTGATACCAAAATCATCTCTATAGCTCAAAATCTGTAAGGGGAAATAATTTTCCCCAGACCCCCCTTTTTTCGTTTTCATGGAATNAATTCAAAGATTAATAAAAAGCCTAGGCTATGTTGTAGAGAGTTAAATTCCGCTTCTTTTGATACCAAAATCATCTCTATAGCTCAAAATCTGTAAGGGGAAATAATTTTCCCCAGACCCCCCTTTTTTCGTTTTCATGGAATAACTCGTTTTCTGTGAGGAAAATGGAAAAAGTACATGAGTCTAACCCACATTCATTTTCAATTTTACATATCTGTACCATGTTTAATTGAAATTGGCATAAAAATTAAATAGTTGGTGGTCATCTGGAAAAATGACCGCCATCTTGAATTTTTCGGTGGCTAGTCCAACATATCTATTTTGTATACCTTATGAAGTCATCATGCTAATTTTAGTGCTTGTATCATCAAATGCATGATTACGTTGAATATTTGCATTTATTTGCCCCGCTATACGGCAGCATGAAATGTAAGATATACTATCCTTTTTTTTTATTTGGATACGTTTAGTTGATGATAACGGTCTTTATGCTTTAGTATGCCAAATCGCCTTCAAAGGAACAAATTACAAACCTATCGTCAATTGCCCACGCAAATCGCCATTTACCCCAGTGGGGCAAATGGCGATCGCATCACTAAATACGATCCCTATTTTAAAACATTACTTTCGAAAACTTTCAATACGGGGATAGAAGCACGATGTATAAACACACTGTATGGTACTGTACTTAGTTTGTGTTCCGATTGTCATTAGTGTATGTGCTGGTTAGATGTTACTGAAAACTATCGCCATTTGCCCCTAATGGTTATATTACGGCGTGAAAAATAACACAACAGCCGTTTTAAGATAGAAGATGATATTTTCTTCAGCTCGACCGCATGTGGTTCTCAACTTTTTGGTTGGAGGGAAGCAGTTGAACGATCTGTTGTGTCGCCTCTTTCGTGAAGATAATGTAAGTTCTTTCTAAGCTTGAGTATTGCTTCAGATTGCTGATAGATCAGGAAATATAGCAAAAGCATTGAATATTTTGCAATACAAAGCTAATGTGTTTCATCTAAATGATGTGTGCTACGTGCTGGAAGCAGGGTTGGAAAAAACTTGTGGTTAAAAAAAAAAAAACTGTAGGTAGTGGGTTTTTTGGGTTTTATTGTATTCTTTTTTTTGGGGGGGGGGGGCTTTTTTTGGGTTTTATGGGGAAACGTTTCCATTGAAAAAAAAAATGTTTTTTCATTGTTTTAAAAGAGCTCTTTCCTCCAACAACTCGTTAATAATCAAATATTGGTAATGATTTAGCTATGTTATAAAATATCGGTAGCTAGCTACAGTAGTTAGTTAATGACTAAAAAATGTTTATGTATACTGTAGTTCATCATTCATATAGAAAAGTTTTCTTTATATTTCTTTGTCTAGCCTGAAGCAAAGCACAAACTAAGTGCAAAAAATCATTAACATGTTCAAACATTCTGTAGGAGCTAAAGCTCTGCAAGAATTTCAGAAAAATTTAGACAATGTAAGAGTTAGCTAATAGATGTAGCCAATATGAGCAGTCTGTAAGAATAAAAGGGTAACTAGTAGTTAAAACTTTCAAAAATTCTATGGTGAGTCAATATGAGCAACTGTCAATATTTGTGAGTCTGCAAATCATATCTTTGCTAATTAGGTTGCCCACTGACTTGACAAGCCTAGTATAGTAGGTCGGTTGCAAATGTCCTGCAGCTCCAGATAGCTATTACTATTAGCTATCTACATCGCGGCTTCTATTGTTATTGCTGTTTACTTGTCACCCCACAGCAAGTCTTTTTCAGTAACGAACTAAGTTTACTTTACATTTTAATAAGTAGGCACTGCTTTTATGCATGTAAATATTTTGAAAATAAAAGAAGTTACGAGTGTTTTGCCTCTCAAGGAATCGAATTTGACTATATATCACTCACAAACAAAATGAGAAAGGAGATTGTCACCAATGAATGAAGTGAGAGAGAGGTGAGAACATTGTCGTGAGTGTAGCTATACAGCATTTGTTTATATATTTAAGTGTATAATTGTATGCATATCTCTCCACCCAAAAATTGATAGAAGAAATTGATCCATCGCCACAATCTCTTCGTTGGTAGTTAGGTGGATTGACCTAGATGTGAAAAATGCCAAAACTGCTGACTCAAAATTTTCAACCTCCCCACTAGGTAAGGATTCTTCATACAAGGCGCTCTTGCTCACTCTACTCTTGAAATTACTGCTACTTTATCGTGTGTAATAGATAGGAACCCTATAGCTACATAGTATAATGGTTGACACTTTCAGCACTTCCAACCCTAATTAATCAACCACAATATTAAGAGGGAATACTTGCAGTTCATCTTTAACACTATAGGTACCATTACAAGTTCAGTCTATAAAGATTTAGCTACGGTATATAAGTAGGTTCCTATAGTCTGACCATTTTATCGAGGCAGTTTGGCAGTAGTCAAATTCCTCTAAAGCATTGCCAAGTCTATCGGTATGTATATGATTGTGTGCGGCCCATATCTTAGCACTGCCCACTACCTGTATATCATAAATTTCAGAAATACCCACAGAATTGGCACCGCTACAGAGGAATTTGACCACGAACGAACTGCCTCGATAAAATCGTCAGACTTTTCATCATTTGGTTTCTATAATAATGAGTAGTTGCAAAGACAGCCTTTCATACAGTCATTTCATTAGCTATTGGGAAGCCAAAACTGTCCCAAACATTGATTCATTGCAGTTGCCTAGACAGCCTTTCCTTAAGTCATCTCATTTTTGGGAAGCCAAAACTGATGTTCCCCAAAAAAATACTCTGAAGCAGTCTAAGCCTGCTGTNAAAAGCTATTGCATCGATGCAATCAGTAGCTATTTACTGTGGTGGAGAAAACATTTTCTCGGCAGTGCAACGCTTGGCAAGCCAAGTCATGTTAGCGGCAATGCTATCAAAAGAGTAGGCGAAATATTAGCTATGCCATGTAGACTGCTAACCGGCGAGCTCAAGAAAGTCAAGAAACACAACCTGCTACCTTAGAAGAAGCTAACATCAGCGGTAGTTTGTCTTCTGTTGAAACAATATATATAATCAGGAACTATTTTGCTAACCAATAAATTACGCCATTTAGACTCTTGAGAAGTGAGCTCAAGAAAGCCGAAAATCACAAGCTACTACCTTGAGCAAAGTTGACATGAGCAGCACTGCCCTCAGGGTCTAGTCCATTTCCAGCAGGAATACTGAGATGAAAAGCATTCACGTGCTGCTGCGACTTTCTAAACTGAGGTTCAGTGCTTGGAACATGTCATAAGATGAAGGTATGTGATAAAACCAGGAATTTAATAATAATGAATAGCAAGAGCAGTATGTAGTTCAAGTCGTCTGTCCAAAGAAATCTAATCATGAACTACTTTGCTAACCAATAAATTATTGTTCAAAAGAACTCTTGAAGGTTGTGGGTACTAAAGATTTATGAGCAAGAAAGAGCCAAATAAGTTCTTACTATGTTGTTTAGGGTATAAACTACCTACCCAAGACTTGACTGTCTACATGAAATCTGGCGTTTTCTCAAGGATTCCTCCATCTGATATAGAACTTTAGATACACAAGGCTAAAATTTATTATTAACATTGGGACTTCAATTATTTGGAAAAACTTGATACAGATATAAGCAGTGTGTTCACTAGCTACTGCAAGACCCACTAACACATCAATGTGGGTAACCTAATCCAGACTTGGCAGCCATTTAATTTGTGGAAGCTTCAGATGGCTTTACACCTTTATTGTTCTCAATTCAAACAGTACAGTGTATCATTCAAGAACATAAAAACTAGTTTAAAACTGAAAACTAGCCCACTAAAGATGCATACGCAATTATGGGGCACAGGGCATTCATCAGTCACCATACTTACGTAAACAATAGTTTTTAAATTCCCTCTTAAAAGATTGATGAGTCATTGGCAGTATTAATTCATCAGTTGATCTATTGAAAATGCTAACACACTGGAAAACAGTAGAGTTTTTCTCAATTTCTAGTCGAACAACTGGAAGATTAAATCTGTTACCCCTAGTGTTATACTGGCTGGCTGCTATCAAATTGCTAAAATGAGTATCAAAATAGGGATTTACTCCAGCTATAGTCATACGTAAAAACCTAAGAAGAAAATAATGATATATATCTCTAAATTTCAATAGCTTCAGCTTCAAATACATATCATTGGTAGACATCAAAGGAATGTTGTGGCTATCCCGTTTAACATGTAATATAATTCTAAGTGTTTCGTTTATGATTGTACTAATAAGCCTTACATGATTTTCAGTTGCACCACCCCAGATTATAATTCCATAAATGACTTGTGAATATAAAATCGAATAGTAAAGAGTCACCAAAGCTTCCCGCAGTAGATATTTCGACACCGAATATATTGCACCTCGTGCCTTACTCAAGTTATTGCACAACAATGATATATGCGAAGAAAATTTCAATTTAGTATCTATGATCACCCCTAAATATTTAAAAGATTCAACCCATTCTAATAAAACTCCGTTAAAATTTACATCAGGAACAGCATCAACATTCTTTGCACTAAAAAGCATCAGTTTAGTTTTGCTTGCATTCGGAGTAAGTCGATTAATTTGTAACCATTGTGACAAATCGCTAATGAGTTTTGTCAACTTCTGTATGGCAATATCAAATGAATTGTCGGTTACCGTAAACACTGCATCATCTGCAAACAGGATCGTATCAGCATTTTCAAAATGAATTATATCATTGATAAACACATTAAACAATAACGGTCCTAACACTGAGCCCTGCGGCAGCGTCAGCACTCTTTCGATTTACAGACCAATGTCCACTTTGTCTCTGGTAAATAAAATTTTGGAAAAATGCATTCATTCCCAATTATCAAACTTCTATGAGCAGCATAAAATTTTCAGCAACAAGCAGTTTGGGTTTAGAAAAAATAGAAGTACAATTCATGCAATTTTTGAGCTGGTTACAAGCATTCTTCCCTACTATAGTAGTAAATCTTACACTAATTGTTTATTTCTTGATTTAAAGAAAGCATTTGATACGGTAGATAGGGAAATATTACTGAAAAAGTTACAACATTGTGGAGTAAGAAACAATATATCTAAATTATTAGAAAGTTATTTGACTAATAGGCGACAGTTTGTAGTAATTAATGATGAACGGTCATGCACAGCGGATGTTGGTGGAGGTCATGAGTTATTTGCCGTCTTCCAGGGAGGTCTTACTGGTACAGGTGTTAGCAGTCTTCCAGTTAGATCTTGGAGTGCAGTCTTCCTGTGGGGTCTTGAGTTGTTTGTTATTTGTTATCTTCCTGTGAGGCCTAAAGTACTCGCTAATTATGGGAGGATTCATGCCAGAAGAGACTGATACCTTACCATTATTCTTCAAATGCAGTCCGGGTAACGTTATTCGCGCCGTCCATCTTGTGCAGAGATGATAACATTCCGTGTCAAGCGGCAGGGCTAGTAGCGAGTTATCCTTGCTGTGCACACAACCGTGCGCAGCTGGATCGTCGGGCATTTTCAGTTAGTATGCGTCCAGTAAGTTTTTAAAATTCAGAGTTACACTACAGGTGGCATTTTAAATGTGGCATGACATTTTGTTGAACAACCACACATCCCGAACGGTGGGTTTTTACGTATTCGTCAATTTTTAAATCGGCAGGCTAGTATTAAATCTCAAAATATAATCATAGTTTCATATTTCGTATACCTGAAACATATTGGTATTGAGTGTCGTCTGAAGTATTATTTGAGATTTATCCTGATAGTTGGGAAATAGTATAGTTCAAAGTACTTGTTTCTGTGAAGAAGTGAACGATGTGCGGGGGAATTTTTCAGTTGTTGGCTCGACAAGGGACGTGAGGAGCCTGAATATCTATTGCTATACGCGAAACCTTTTTGTTTTTCTGGGGAGTCGTTGTTAACTTTACTAAGAAACCCTCCCGCTACAGCTGACGGCAGAGTTTGCATCGGTGCCTCTTCAGTTTTCGTGCTTGTTACAACTATTCTCCATACAATAAGTATGACGCATTGCATCTCCTAAAGCGACGGCTTGTTCCTCCTGTAATAGAAGAAAGATTACACTTCGATAAACTCATAGTTCTTGTTCGGAGCCACTCCAAATACCGTAATAACAATAAATTTTTGCTGACGATAATTGTTGAAAAGCAGTGAAAACGAGCATTATATTGCTTTTGTGAGATATGACACTGAAAAAGATAGTTGTCGAGCTACTGACAAACTCTACGAAACCCAGTCTTTGTTGAAAAAATAAATACATGAAGATGAGTGGAAGAAATAAGGGAGTGTTCTACCGGAACGAATTAACTTTCCCCAGGCCCTCGATGGTGAAACACTTTATGTAGCTAACTATAGAAACAGGATTAGTCTACAAAGACGAGCACAAAATGAAAAACATCTATAGCACAGTGAGACAAGATTCCTGCCTGCACTTCGAGCACCGGTTAAACTAACTGCATATGCACATTTTATGTAGCTGTACAGTGACCGAGAAACGTTCTATAAGGATACCCTCGGTGATAGGTCAGAGCAGGGTTCAAAAACAGTAGGAACTGGAGAAAAAAGTGTAGAATTTTCACTATCTCGGAGGTCTCNTGCATCGATGCAATCAGTAGCTATTTACTGTGGTGGAGAAAACATTTTCTCGGCAGTGCAACGCTTGGCAAGCCAAGTCATGTTAGCGGCAATGCTATCAAAAGAGTAGGCGAAATATTAGCTATGCCATGTAGACTGCTGACCGGCGAACTCCAGAAAGTCAAGAAACACAACCTGCTACCTTAGAAGAAGCTAACATCAGCGGTAGTTTATCTTCTGTTGAAACAATATATATAATCAGGAACTATTTTGCTAACCAATAAATTACGCCATTTAGACTCATGAGAAGTGAGCTCAAGAAAGCCGAAAATCACAAGCTACTACCTTGAGCAAAGTTGACATGAGCAGCACTTGGTGTTCTTACTTTTTCATCTTAGAGTTGTTGCCGCCTTCCAGTGATGTCATGAGCTATATGCCGTCTTCCAGTGAGGTCATGAGTTATTTGCCGTCTTCCAGTGAGGTCATGAGTTATTTGCCGTCTTCCAGTGAGGTCATGAGTTATTGGCTGTTTTCTAGTGAGGTCATGAGTTATTTGCTGTCTTCCAGTGAGGTCATGAGTTATTTGCTGTCTTCCAGTGAGGTCATGAGCTATTTGCCGTTTTCCAGTGAGGTCATGAGTTAATAATATAAGAGTTATTGGGTGCTTTCCTTTGAGGTCATGAGTTACAGTATTGGCCGTCTTCCAGTGAGGTCTTAAGTTATTCGCTGTTTTCCAGTGAGGTCATGAGTTATTTGCCGTCTTCCAGGGAGGTCTTACTGGTACAGGTGTTTGCAGTCTTCCAGTTAGATCTTGGAGTGCAGTCTTCCTGTGGGGTCTTGAGTTGTTTGTCATTTGTCATCTTCCTGTGAGGCTTAAACTACTCGCTAATTATGGGAGGATTCATGCCAGAAGAGATTGATACCTTACCATTATTCTTCAAATGCAGTCCGGGTAACGTTATTCGCGCCGTCCATCTTGTGCAGAGATAATAACATTCCGTGTCAAGCGGCAGGGCTAGTAGCGAGTTATCCTTGCTGTGCACACAACCGTGCGCAGCTGGATCGTCGGGCATGTTCAGTTAGTACGTCCAGTAAGTTTTTAAAATTCAGAGTTACACTACAGGTGGCATTTTTAATGTGGCATGACATTTTGTTGAACAACCCCACATCCCGAACGGTGGGTTTTTACGTATTCGTCAACTTTTAAATCTGCAGGCTAGTATTAAATCTCAAAATGTAATCATAATTTCATATTTTGCATACCTGAAACATATTGGTATTGAGTGTCGTCTGAAGTATTATTTGGCATTTATCCTGATAGTTGGCAAATAGTATAGTTCAAAGTACTTGTTTCTGTGAAGAAGTGAACGATGTGCGGGGGAATTTTTGAGTTGTTGGCTAGATAAGTGACGTGAGGAGCCTGAAGATCTATTGCTAAACGCGAAACCTTTTCGTTTTTCTGGGGAGTCATTGTTAACTTTACTAAGAAACCCGCCCGCTACAGCTGACGGTAGAGTTTGCATCGGTACCTCTTCAGTTTTCGTGCTTGTGACATCTATTCTCCATACAATAAGTATGACGCATTGCATCTCCTAAAGCGACGGCTTGATCCTCCTGTAATAGAAGAAAGATTACACTTCGATAAACTCATAGTTCTTTTTCGGAGCCGCTCCAAATACCGTAATAACAATAAATTTTTGCTGACGATATTTGTTGAAAAGCAGTGAAAACGAGCATTATATTGCTTCCGTGAGATATGACACTGAAAAAGATAGTTGTCGAGCTACTGACAAACTCTACGAAACCCAGTCTTTGTTGAAAGAAATGAATACCTACATGAAGATGAGAGGAAGAATTAAGGGAGTGTTTTACCGGAACGAATTAACTTTCCCCAGGCCCTCGATGGTGAAACACTTTATGTAGCTAACTATAGAAACAGGATTAGTCTACAAAGACGAGCACAAAATGAAAAACATCTATAACACAGTGAGTCAAGATTCCTGCCTGCGCTTCGAGCACCGGTTAAACTAACTGCATATGCACATTTCCTTTACGTTCTACGGATCATGGATTTTACTAGGCACTCAATTGATCGAATTTACGTTTTCTGTTATTTCTAATGGTATAGGAGGTCATTGGTCAGGTGGTGCGCTTTTGGAGGTCAGGGGCGGGTAGAACGCACTATGGAATTGCAACAACTAATAGAGCTGCCACTGCTGCACCACACGCTCCGGCCACACTAGGCACCCTTTGCTCCCAACCGAATCCTGTCCTTACCCTTTCTTCAACCTCAACTCCTAACTTCTAACTTAACGGCCGTGCACTTCTTCACCTTTGACTCGATGGGTCCCCGGTCTCTTCTGTGGCCTATCCCGGTTGATTACCGACCTGTTCACAGCAATATTAGGCGGCAAACACCGTGGCGAAGGATCTCCCCCAATAACTACAGTGGCAATTGTGCCCTTGTGAGGGGGATTGACTTCTTTATGAAGCTCACAGAGTCTAATTTCTGCACTACCTTCCGGGAGCCTTGTGGGATCGCCCGGGAGCCTTGTGGGATCGCCCTGCCGCAGCAGGTTAGGCTAAGCGAGGGATTACGAAGAGGGTCTTGCAGTCAGGGGACTAAGAATCGGTGTACCAATGTCAGGGTATCCGTAGTCGCACCACCTATCTATGATCAAGCGTTCTGCCTTAAGGCTCTCGATATTAATGCACTGTACACCGTGACGTAATATTCGGTAATACGCGTATTGTCAGTCCTGTCATGTAACTTGTATTATGTTGTTGCTCAACCCTGTACTCTCCTGTAATAAACTGCTCTTCAGTCCTGTCCTGTAAAGTAGCTATACAGTAATGTGTTCTGTCGTTCCTCCCTGTAATCTATTGTAATCGGAGAACTAAGTTAACTATTACTGCGGCAACTGTGTTGTCCTGCCCTGCAATTAGGAAGTTGGCACACCTAACCAACAATAACAGCACCGTGGGGACAGCTTGAGCAGGTTTCACTTAACTCTCGGCAAAGGCCACACCAATGAGCTAGTTAAGCTTGTATGTTACCCCTGCACTCTCGCCTAGGCCTAAAGGCCGTCTCCATAAGCCTAGTCAATGTCTGTAAAGTTGCCTCCAGGAGAGAGAGAAAGAGAACTATAGCGGATGGATACAGTCTGTTGGCAGGCTCGTGATACAGATCGTGACAAAACAGAACAAAGAACGTCACATATGCGAGCACAATCGCGAAGGAGGGCAGTATCTTGCTAGTCAACAGCTCATCTAGCGGCAAATCCAATGAAATTGCTATCCGCTCACTAGGCCGCCGTTGGCACATTAAACAACCCACCGAGATTCACTCAAACCAAGCAGAGCCAACGAAACTTACGAAAGGACTATTACTGCTCCGAAAACACTGAACCCTCAAGTGTATCCGCTCCTGCCAGGTTGTGCTCGCATAAAGATCCGTTCAGAACTGTCTGGTCAATGGTACATGGTAGGGAAGAGTCGCCCCTGTGAGTGCAGCGCAGGAAGGGCGTTCAGGCAGTAAGAACACTGTTATTACGACTGGCCGCTTATTACAGTCTCGATTCAAAGTAATCTAGATCTCCCGGCACGAACGCTCGTAAGGAAGTAATGCTGCCCGCCCCATTGCATTCAGAGGAGGTTCCCCTGTCCCTCTAATCTTGATATTGGCTGGTCAGCGGCAACACCCCGGAGGCAGCAGCGCAAAAGTCAGCTCTGCGACAATCGCAAACTAGTGATTTCCCCTCAACAACTCAACGTAAAGTCCATGATAGCTTCTTGCTATTTCGCTGCACTGTCACGTAAAGTCGCCTCGACCCTGACTCCATTTGCACCGCCTAGCTGTCCAGAGGTCTGCCGACAATCAGGGCAATAGTGAGGTGGAATCAAATGTGTACAGATGATTGGGATATATTACAAGGGAAACAAATATGTACAATGCTGAGAACTGCGGCAAACTAAGAACAAGTGCGGAGCTGCAAGCCTACTGGCCACCACTGCAGCTAACCTGGAGGGTATCCTTGGAGTTGGGCTAAACTGTTAACAAACAAAGGCCTCACGCGCAAACTTCCCAACTCCTCGGTCGAACCACTCACCAACCCATCCAGGACAGCAACAGAAGGCTTACAATATTTACACTAACAGGAGCTAGTACCAATAATCCTACACATTGAGGTACCTAGCTACACTGTTCTTACAATTTTGGGTCGGCAGCAGCTCCAGCACACACACGCACCTCACACGATCAGGTTCACCGAGAGAGTGAGCCCGGAGCCGCTGCTGGCCTACCTGCCACGTCACCTTCGCCTTGTTCTTCATGGGGGAGATCAAGTAGTACGGGCTGTCGCTAGAGGTGACATGGCAAAGACGCCAAAAAGCACCCCATGACACTAACATTGCATCGGCCTATTTTATCGTCGAACTAGAGGAGAAGAGCAAATGCGTAAATGCATGTCATAAATATGTATATCCCCATCCGTCTTTATTAGAAGACATATGTATCGATATTGTTTTATGGCGCAAAAACTTGCTGAGAGCGGGGTTTTTGTGACTGGCATGGCTGCTTCGGTTGAGGAAGAGTTATTTTCTACTGAATGTTTACTGTAGCGTGTCAGCTTTGCGAATTGATGGTATGCAGTGTTTTCACCCCCTGTGGTCTTGTCAGAGAGGAAGAGCCAGCTGGTAGTGGGGATTAAGCAAAAACGGTACTGGTATATGACTCCCTAAAATTTTGGCACAATTTGTGTACCTATTAGTTAGGTGCCAATTTTGCTGAACCGAGTCTAGCCTTATCTAAAGCGCGCCCTGAGGTACCTAGGCCACATTAGGCTGCTATGACGCGGCTGCCAAAACTGTATGTCTGTCTTTCGTGCCCACTTTGCTTCCTTCCATTTTCATACTCCTACTTGCTCATGCTTTACTCTGATCTTCATCTTCTTTCTTGACTTGCTGTTCCCATGCGCGTTGATCCTGTGTGAGAACACCTTCGTACAGGGGTTCCCCATATTTCTATCGTCATGCTATATACTGTATTCCTTGCTTCTTCCTCTGTTAGATCGCCATTGTGGAGCTGGTGCTTAAACTACTCAATAGAATAATAACTGTAAGCCAAATGGTGGGCAAGAGAAAAATCACTTCATTTTTCATTTTTATCACCCCTCAGGGGGCATAGGTTGGGCTATTGGGTTAAGTTCGCTCATCCTACGTTATGGGTTGCAGCGCCCCCAGGAAGTCTGTGTAGGTTACCTTAGTCATTAGCTAGGCCTTTGGGGCGGGTGTCTTTCGTGCTCACTTTGCTTAATTCCTGATTTCATACTCCTGCTGATTTTACTTTCATCACTTCCTCTTCTTTTCAGGCTTGCTGTTCCCATACGCGTTGGTCCACTTTCGTGCATTGGTTCCACATTTCTTGCGATATGCTACATGTCCCTTCCTTTTCCTCTCTTGAATCACCATACGTAGTTGTGTCTAGGGAGGCTTAAACTTGTAATATAGCTAAAAATATGTATTTATAATAATAAATAATTTTTTATCGTCAGCTACTCTAGAACATATCCTACATAGCTACATGTTGTTAGTGTGATATCCTAAAGTGATGGGCATGTAGATCGTATATATAAGATGCAGTTCTATTTTATTCTTCCGATTTCGATAACTGTTGTAAGCCAAGGTTGGTCACCTCTGATAGTAAAGCGGGGTTTGCGTCAGTTTTTGTTGTGTAAGCTTATAAATAAAACATGCTTCGGCGTGATATAGGCGAAGCCCCTGAAGCGCTAGCAAACATTTCTATTATCATAATTATTACTTCTACCACTAACCCTATATTTTCACTAAGTTCAAAAGCAAGCATAGGAAATTATATAGCCTGTGGTGGTGCATTACTAACCTGAGCTGCTGTCTCAGTCTTTCAACAGATTTTGTGGCCAACCGCGGGGTGTACGTGGACATCATGTGCTCGCCGTATTTGAATGACGAATTTGAGCTCCACGTTACGAGGTAATTTGAACTCCATGTTACTGTTGTTGAGTTACCTCTAAGAGGGCGGAGTTCGAACACCACCCTCTCTGACCGCACGGTCGAACCCCGCACGGTCGGCGGGGGTCCGCCTAGCCCTGGGGCTACGCAACATAGTTCATGAGGGTACTGGAACAAACAAGGAACACACACAACCGAAACAAAATAATTTTCAAGTATTATGTTATTGAATGATTTTTATTCATGCGCTAAATTTGAATTCATTAAACGACTGACGTTCCTGTAATGGAATCTTTTCATAATTAATATATTATTATTTCTAGGATTATCCGAAATAAAACTGAGTACTGTAGTTCGGTCCGTCATGGGGAGCAAGGAAGGGGGGGCGTACATACATACATAACAGTAGGAGAAGGCTATAAAGGGTACAATTGACGAAAGTGCTTGGACAGCACTGATATAGACTCCTCTGAACTTCATGTTAAACATGTAATTCTAGCTCCTTGCTGGTGGGTAATTTAAACTCCATGTTAACCTGCTAATTTTAGCGCCAGGTTACCAGGTAGCTACTTAGCGTTTTAGATATCGGAGCTTCTGGTTAGATACCACTTGAAATTCATGTATTGGAAACACATGAGAGACATATTCGGGGATGGGGGTGCCCCGGTGGTCAGTAGAAGACTGGTGCGACAGACATCTGCCCACTCAGATGCAGCCCTGAATATTGTCAGTTTGATTGCCAACACCAACTTTGTCATCTTTTTTAATACTTGGATCACGTTGGAGGCATGTCAGCACTAAAACGGTAACCATCTGTAGTGTATGTTATCCTTGGGAACTAACGGCCTTGACCGAGGGGCCGAAGCAGCTGCTGATTTGCTGGGTGCCCAGCCATGATTGTGTCGCTGGAATGTGTGAGTTTACGACTAGGCCCGGAGAAGGAGTAAATCCAGCCCAATAGCCGAAATTATTTATTGCTACCACATTAGGAAGTCCACGAAAATGGCATGGCAGCAACAGTGGGATGGCGTTAACAATATCAATCGGAAAATAATGACTGCTGGAATACAAGACTGGGCTATATCTGCCGCATTGGGGTTGCGCTGTACCGCCTGGGTATTACGGCCACCAGCTGAACCAATCAGCGCTTTATGGAGCGCCGCCCCGACCCTTTTGTGATGATGGCCTCGTGCCGTTGACAGTACCTACCCTATTTTGGCCAAATGCCCCAATTTCTCGGATATTCGAAGTAACTGTTTCCCGTTCACGTAAAGTGGAGGACTCCGACGCGGCAATGGTGGAGGTTTTTCACAGGGTTGCAGAGTCGGATGGTTCAAGGTCCGACTCCGACTCCTGGCCCTACAGAATTTCCGACTCCGACTCCTGGTTCTCAAGATTTTCCGACTCCCGACTCCGACTCCTTGGTCTAGTAAGTAGATATTTGATGTTAACATTAAACATGTCCAAATAATTTCAGCTAGTGTAAACATATCAAGTTAAAGATGCTAGGTGTATTGTACATATATCTACAATATTTTGCATCATTTGGAAGATTAAATTGATTACATGGGGACATTANTGAGTTTGTGAATAGTGTGTAGAGACGATAACGCTGTATTATACATATGTACTTGTGTATCTGTCGTTAGGCGGGTATGATATCCGCGGCACTAGTAATCCACTGCTGTATTTACTTGCCAGGCAATGTGAGCCTCATGTTACCAGGTAATTTGAGTTTATTACCAAGCAATAAATGATCGTTACCGGGTAATTACGCTCGTTACCAGGTAATTTGTGCTTGCTACCAGGTAATTTGTGGCATTTTGTGCTTGCTACCAGGTAATTTGTGCTTGCTACTGAGTAATAATGTGCTTGCTACCAGGTAATTTGTGCTTATTAACAGGTAATTTGAGCTTGTTACCAGGTAAAATGCTGCACCGTTGCTAAGCTTGTTTAAATAATTTCAAGTACATAGCTATATCGTCATCTCTTACTTCTCTCTCCCATTGGCTAAACGTGTTCAGGTTTTCCAATTTTGCTTGATTTGTAAACACAATGAAACAAGTCCAGAAATTGATAGATGCAAGTTTTATTGCTCGTAATGATTTTATGGCATCATGTGGTGGAAAGATCAATAATGTGCATACTGTATATAGGTACATATACTACAATTTGTAGGCTGCTTATTTAAGAGAACGCTCCTCAGTAGTCTTAGGATTCCTCTATAGGCAGAAAAGAAGATAAAAAAAGTGAGCAATCACTGTAAGATATCTTAACACCTTGTGGCGCAAGCTAATCAACCGTGAGAGTGAGAGTAAAAGTGAGGACTGAAAGTGCTGAGTCAGCAGTTCTGGCATTTTTCACATCTAGGTCAACCCACTTGACTACCTGCAAGAGATTGTGATGATATCTCTATTCCTTCTGGCAGTTGTTGAGTGGAACGACATAGAAATATGTATATATCTATATCTCGAGGGCTTAGAGCCAGTGGTGGATATGTCCATTTTTGGCGAAATTGGGTTTTACGGTATTCACCAAGTGGGTGCTTGTGAGGTACATTTTTAGTGTCGCAAGTGTCTATGCCATATCTCTTCGTAATGAAGAGATATGGTATAGACACTAAAAATATACCTCACAAGCACCCACTTGGCCAGTAAAACCCAATTTCGCCAGAAATGGATATAACCAGTTCTGGCTCTAAGCCCTCGAAATTTGAATTATATAGGCACATTATAGAGAAACAAAAACTTTCTTACCTCTCTTCTCTCACTTTGCTTACGTGTGATGAATAAATAGCATGTCTTAAGAATATAAAGATGCACACATTTTCTTTTGGTGGTAAATCAACATCAAAAGATTTAAATCTCACTTTTCCTGGCAGATTCCGAGGCATCATATATATGTTCTCGGTGGATACGGAGAAAATTGTTCGGGACAGAGAAAATGTCTCAGAGCGGGAGAAGACTGCCAGTGCTTGGGGTTACAAGTTTGAGCAGTTCATGACTCAAGGTAATGTTTCCCTTCAGTGTGGTGCGCATCAGCTTAATATTACCCGTAATAGTGAGCATTGTATTCTGTTTCAGATAGCCTATGCTTGTAAACTTTTATTCATGATGTAGGTATTTCAGTAATATTTTGCCCCTCTCAGGTAAATGTTCGATCTCAGTGAATTAAATATATTTCTAGCTGTGCTCCCTTCTCGTACCCTGCGTTACAGAGTCGAACTTTTAAATATCCTCCAGGGAACCTCACAGATTAACTGAGCGTCAGTCAGCACTTAGGGATCTCTTTCCTTCCTGTCCATTGTTTTCCCTTTTTCTACTTCTACGAACGATCTTTATTATGTTTTTCCTTTATTCTTTCCCGACTCACGTGCATTGATGCATCGTGGATACATTCGCGCAGAAATTATATGTTTCTCTGTATATACGATTCGTCCTTTCTTTTTTCTTGAAATCGCAGTTAATGCTGAGATAGGAATGCTTAAACTGAATCTGATATAGTGGTAACATTTTTAGGTAATAGAAGTACATGACTGGTGCAGTAAAAGACAGAACGTGTTAACCCTGCGTGATGGACAAATATAAGACCAGTAATAGCAATTAGTGGGACAAGCACAATTTTATAAAGACCTTTTGCAACACGGTCCTATATTCCTGCCTCGTAGCTTGGCTGCCTATAAAATGTCGACGAAAGAAATTAGGATGCACTTAGATGCATCAAAATTACCTGCATTTTTGTAACAAAACCGAAACACGCAAGTGCATCATAAAAATACAGTGCCTCTTGATGATGGATATAGGGTCTTATGATGCACTAGGCACAAATTGATGCACTCATGTGTTTCGGTTTTGTGTCAAAGCCGATGATGCTCCAAAATGCATTAAAAACTGGTAAAATTGATGCACCTGAAGAGACGAAACTGTGAAGAACAATAGCGATCTGCGTGTTAGTATGTAACCGCGTCTCGCTTGGCACCTGTAACAAAACTACAAAGCTTTTGTTCACTTTGTTTTTGCTGAAATATGTTTTCTGATTGAAATATGTTTTTCTGTCTGCTGCGATGACACACCAAACTACGCCATGAAACACCTATGTGCATCCTGATGCTTCTCTGTGAAGCACCTACGTGCATCGAAATTTTTCTCAGTGTGATTGATTAATTAAGCCTGCATGTGTCATTACCAAAAGTTAGTAAAGATAAGAAACTCGCTACTCGACTGTGGAGATATTGAGATGATCCTCCATCATTACAGAAGCTGTTATTACTGTCACATGGTACATATGATTAGATCTTGGTGCTGATACAGGTTCAAAACGAATTTGAATTTTTCATTACCGTTGTTTTGTTTGGCGAAGGTATGCACTCTCAGAGTGTTCTAGCTATATCATCATACCGTCGGTATAATTACCTCCGCCAAGCAGGTTATGTTTTCGTTGGGTTTGTCTCTCTGTCTTTTGGTCTGTTTGTCTGTTATCCTGTCGTTCTGTCTGTCACCAGGATGACTCAAGTTATGGACGGGTTTTGACGAAATTTATAGGGATTGTTACGACTAACAGAAGATCCGTCTATCCGTTTGTTTGTTTGTCTGCCACATTTTTCTCAATGTCATAACTCGAAAAGTTATTGACGGATTTGTATGAAATTTTCATGAGTTGTTGAGTATATGACAAAGAGTAAATGGCCGAATTTTTGTGATGATCTGTTTGTTCGTTCATATGTTTGTCATTGTGTTTGTTTTTATGCCTGTTAGCGCAATATCTCAAAAAGTTTTAAATGCACCTTCATGAAATGTACAGGTGTTGTTAGTCATGTTAAAAGATTTAAATGATTAAATTTTGGTACAGTTCGGTTGGCTCGTTTGTACGTGTGACTTATGTTTGTCAAAATGTTTGTTAGCTGCATAACTCAAAATGTTATGAACAGATCTTAAAAAAAATGCAGAAACTGTTGATACTATCACACGGCACAAGTGATTAGATAGGCTATTGGAGTTGATAAAAAAAAATCTTGGTTTCAGAGCCAATCTGAATTTTTCGTTACCGTTGTCTTACTTTGCGGAGGTGTGCGCTCTCATAGTGCTCTAGTATGGTTATGAATCATTCACTGCAACTGCAAACTTGATAGTCGAAAGCAGTTGCGCGCTCTGTGTCAATTCCTTTGAGCAGCAGAACCGTTCTATTTTTTTCTTGGTGTCAGTCAATCATCACATGCAATACAGTATATATAACTTTTTTTTTCAATCGCACACGTTTTCTACTTTTGCGTGAGTCGACCAGCAGACAAAATTATTTCACATGGTATTGTACGATTACCCCTGGCAGTGTAGTGTAGTACCTACAGTACTTCTTACACTATCGTACGGTAATTGTCGCCTGCTTAGTTAAGTATTTCTCATAATAGGCCTACCTATCTTACATTGTCTTCCGCCACCTGAGTATAGTATTTTTCAGGTTTTATATGATACCTTTCTCCTAGCAGCTTAGCATAGCTAGTATTTTCCATTGCACGGCACCTCACTTACACCAGCTTAGTGTAGTATGTAGATCGCCGGCGCGATCTGGGCAGTGTGCCACTGAAGCGCAAGTAAAACTCCCACTGCTACTACTTGTCAAGTATATCTTATCGGTACTGTCGTTCAATAACTTCTGCTAACCTAGTAGGTATAGTATTTATATTTCACAGTCGACGGTACCTCCGGCCAGATTAGAAGGGTATCATAGTTATAGTACGAGACCTGCCAGTTTACTACAGCATTTCTCCTTGTACACAACAATAACTCCAGCCAGTGTACTACAGTATATCTCATAGTATTGTACAACTTCTACCAGTTCAGCACCGTATTTCTCTAGTATTGTATGATGCTCCTTCCAGCTTAATGGTAGTTTTTTCTGATAATGTATTTTGATGTTCAGGAGCTGATCCTACCAAAGGAAACGACGAGAGGCCAGCCTATTACTGCGTCCTGCGCTCCCAAATCGGGTCGCACTCTCTTCTCTGCGCTGGGGAAGTAGACGGCGCTGACCCCAACCTGTACAAGCGTCCTCACAGTGATCTCTCTGCATTCGTGGAACTGAAAACCAAAGTCATCAAACCAAGACCAGTGCACCCAAACAAACTTCTGGAATGGTGGGCTCAGTCCTTCTTTGTTGGCATCCCACGAGTGATCTGCGGCTTCAAGAGCGACAACCGCGTCCAGTACCTCGAGACGTACAAAGTAGCTGATCTCCCACAGCGGGCACAGGTAAAAATGAATTTTTATTAACATTGCTTGTGTCTCTTGGTCAAGTCTTATATTTGAAACACAAACCTTGTTGGAAACGAAAAAAAATGAAGTAGCACGCGGGAGAAAATTTCCCGTCGATTCTGCTCTTGAGTGACTGCATTCTTTTCTTTGATGTCTCCGTTAAGGCTGAGGGCATACGATGGGCCATAGGCCTAAGGGTAAGGTTCGCCCATCCTATGCTATGGGGAGCAGCCCCCCGAGGGCAACCCATAGGTTACCTTGACCTCAGCTAGGTCTTCGGGACGTCTGTCCTTCGTGCCTACTTTGCTTCTTTCAACTTTCATGTCCCTACTGGTGATACTTTCTTCTGCTCTTTATCTTCTTTTGAGATTTCTTGCGGTGTTCCAGTGAGCGTTGATCCTGTGTGGGAAGTCACTGCGTACACTTTTGTGATTGGGTTTCTTGTTGCTGTTGTTGGGCATATGATATGCCCAGTGCTTTTCCCAACTTGGAACACACTATGGTTATGTCTAGGAAGGTTCTGCTCCTCTCAGGGGGCATAGGATGGGCCATAGGGTTAGGTTAGTTAGGTTCGCCCATCTTATGTTATGAGGAGTAGCGCCCCCGGGGGTTTGTGTAGGTTACCTTAGCCATTAGCTAGGTCTTCGGGACGGCTGTCTTTCGTGCCCACTTAGCTTCCTTC
The DNA here is from genome assembly GCA_001587735.2 of Parhyale hawaiensis. NCBI lineage: Eukaryota > Metazoa > Arthropoda > Malacostraca > Amphipoda > Hyalidae > Parhyale > Parhyale hawaiensis. Next base: position 11,810,781 of record LQNS02278097.1, read on the forward strand.
CCATCTTTTACTCCTACTGATCTTTCTTCAATCTGTTCTTACTCTTCTTTCCCGACTTGCTGTTCCGATGCGCGTTGATCCTGTGTGGGAACACCCTCGTGCATGGGTTCCACGTATCTATCGTCACACTATGTGTCCCTTGCTCCTTCTTCTCTAAGATCGCCTTTGCTGTGGAGACGGAGACTTAAACTACTCAATATAATAATAATAATAATAAAGGGAGGTTCTGCTACTCTTTTCCAGATTATTGTTTGTGTTGCTCTGTCGAAATTGATTCAGTGGCAGTTAAGGTTTACCGGTAGCTATACAATTTGTTTCGTGAGTGTCCAATCGCTATTGTTGTTCGGCAGAAGGCAAGAGTGATCAATGAAAAAAGTTATGTCAATTTTCACTGCACCCGCCACTGGGAAACCCACATGCAGTGGTTCTTGCAAATATAGGCTAACTGGCCCCCAGATGAGTAGGTAAGCACAGTTGCAGTCGACTACGGGTCGGTAAGAATTATGGCGCCGTAGCGGTAAGTTCAACGACCCGTGCATCCCCTCTACCCTCTTATTTCTGGGCAAGGTAGGTGCCGCCCCGGTAGCTGTGCATACAAAGCAAGTTTGCTAACTCGAAGCGAACCGGGCTCCACAAAGACCAATCGGCTGACTGGTCGCCCATTCCCAGCTCCTTAAGTAGGTACACTAGTCCAGCATGCAAGGGCTGCTGATGCGGCTGATCACACCTTTCAATTCCCTTTTACAGAAGACACTACTACGTGCATATAATCATCCAAGTTCTACTGCGAAAGTGCTTTTGTCCATCTGTCACTCTCGTTTATTGTTCTCGTCTATCTAGCAAAGCAGATCCACTTCCCTAAACTACGCAACGGCAGACAAATGCAGACACCGGGCAACTCCACTGATCTCAAGAACCCTTGCACGTGTTGTGTTCGTTAAGACTGTAGTATTGGGCATATAGACATTATATAAACATTTTGGTTGTAATGTGTGGTGTGCATTTTACCTGTGAAGGCATGGGCCACTGTTGAGTGGGGGTGAGTACCTGAACTCGCTGTTACTATCATTGGCGAATTGTAACCCTCTCCTCAACTGGCTCTTCTGTATTATGATTTTGTTCCGTTCAAGGTGAGTGTTCTAATAGGAACCAATAAACCTTAGGGCGCTCTCACTTAGATTGACAAAAAGTCAGCTGGGAGATGCCGTTGCAACTTCCTCTCCTGACTGTTTCTCAGCTCCTCTTTCGGTATGAAAACTTAAGATTGAACAAGACGTAGGTAGACTTAAGATATTGATGGAATGAGCACATAGTAGAATCCAATGTTCAAACGCTGCAGAATAGCTATCAATTACAAGTGTACAGGCAGATTGATTGATGCTTTAAGCACTAATGACAGATGGCGCGTATGCTTCACGATTTCTGGTTTAATATGGGTGAAGCACGTGCCTTCCATCCGTGGCTCCCTCACTGAAGAATGTTTTTTTTCTCACTCTTCATTAAATCTTCAAACTAAGATTAGCTGTGGCATTTGCTCGGTATTTTAATTTTAGAACTATTGATCACTGTATTAAAGATCTGACGTTTCGGCGCAACACTCTTGCCATTGATCTTTTCAATTCTAAAAATCATATTAATCATCTTTAAACACACAGATAAAATAAAAGCTACTGTATAACGGTTTCCTAACTGTTGTTATTGCACAACGGAAATACTGATCATGAGAAAGTATTGCAGAAAAATTTATTAAAACTTCCTCTAATCTTCTCGTTCTTTTTCGTCTTGCTGGGCTAGTTGCGTGGGGGTTTAATAACCTTATGGAGTTTCCTCCGTTCTCACGTCGCCCGTCTAGTGTATTTTAATAATGCTGAATATAATTGTTTTTTGTCATAGTGACAAGATATATATATATATTGCAATCGTTGGTTTCCCCTGTTTCAGGGTCTCTGGTCGCCAAGTGCTGCACTCGGTAACCTGGACAAGTTTCTTACTTGGGTCCGGTCGGTGGTGGTTGAGGACAATCCTCGTGTTGTGTACCGTTTCACAAGGTCCGAGGGTAGCCCTCATATCCAGTGCACGTCCCTTGGAGAAGTCCCAGCTCATAGAGCAATCCTGCCGGACTGGTACTGCGGAGCCTTCAGTGCCCGTCCTTAGATGGACTGTGCTACTGAGCAAGCAATCGAGTTTCGAGAATTTGCTTCTGCAATTGCCTGACTTCTAAACTGAGTGGTAAACCCCTTTTGCTTATCGTGTAAAGTGTCTACCAAAATGGCTTAGTGTCATGTGAGATAGCATATTTTGAATAGGAAATTTCAGCTGTTCCTATCATTGTGATTTATTTGATTTGAGACAAACTCATTTGCGAGCGAGAACGTTTTTAGGCCGATCATGGTGTGATCATTCATGTAACTCGAGTACCCGGTAGATGTCAATTCTGAGTCAGTATTTACCGCGCGCCCCCTGGCATTGTGAGGCAGCTGATATATGCTGAATGTGTTTGTTAGTGGGTCATTCCACCGTGACGATCGTTGCATTCGGAGCATACTTATTGCCAAACTTCAGTCTATAACCTTAAAAGTTGTATGATTTGCCTGATATGGTTTTCACTATTATAGTACCAGTGTCTAATAATGTTAATAGAATTATCCTCAACTTTCTGCGATTATTGTTGTTTTAGCTATTTGCTTTTGAAGTGGCTGTGACGCCAAGTTTTGCTTAGGGTGTCGAGCCTACCATTCCAAAGGACGTATTCAGAATTATTCGTTGAAAGTTGAGTCGTTATTTAGGTTTTAAAGGAGTACTCATTCTTTTTATTTTATATTTGCTTCGGATGCTGTTTGTAGTCAATTCCAAAGAGTGGTATTTTATATGTAGAGTTCCTTTCGATTTCTGCAATTGCCAAGACTGCTATGAAAATGGTATTGAATTGATTCGTGTGTTAAGTTCGTGGAATAACTGAGTTGCTTTTTCTGTCATTGCTGCCTAACAATAATTAGCTCTGTGCGGTCCAATTTATTGATTTCCTGGAAATCGTGCATTCACTGCGCTCTATAAACAAGTGATTTCACTATTTGCAGCTCTATGTAATTACTCATACTATGGACCTGGAAATCGTGCATTCACTGCACTCTATAAACAAGTGATTTCACTATTTGCAGCTCTATGTAATTACTCATACTATGGACCTGGAAATCGTGCATTCACTGCACTCTATAAACAAGTGATTGCACTATTTGCAGCTCTATGTAATTACTCATACTATGGACCTGGAAATCGTGCATTCACTGCACTCTATAAACAAGTGATTTCACTATTTGCAGCTCCATGTAATTACTCATACTATGGACAAAAATCTAAGTCTTGGTGGCTGCGGTTGACAGTTGATGTTTTAAAATTAATATTAGGCGCAAATGTGCGAAGGAAGCTCACCGTGGCACTCTGTGGCGATGGTGCAGGAATCTTTTTTTCTTTATACCAGTTGAATATTCTTCTTAAGCTTACTAAGGTGTAACTAGCTAGCTATACTTTTTCAATGCCGTGTTACAGCTTTTGTAGGTTTTGTTCCTGCTGTGCAATACATAGTGAATTAAGTTGCGAGACTGTGACCCTTGCAACTGTTATTTGCAGGTTTTTCTTTGGCTGTGATGTCAATGTGAAAGAATACCTACCAAATTCTTCGGCTGTAGAAGAGTTACTGAGAGCAATTTTTTTGTACTGTTATAGAATTTTAAAACTAGCAACAGTGCATACCAATCTTTTGAGCTGTTTCGCCATTATTCTACAGTACAGTATGTTCTTCTTCTGCTACGTTAGAGCTAATCATACCAAGTTTGTCCGTTGTGGTGCAGTTAGAAGTTTCTGTTCACCTGGAATGAAGCTACATATATATCCACCGTTCCACATATAACGAGCATTGTCAAGTGTGTGACTTGGTATTGTGAACTGAAGTGACCTTACTTTGTTCTAGAGCCAAAATTCTCTACATTCGTATCCGGGACATATTAGAAGCTCTTGTACCATCTCTTCTCAAGCTAAATTACTAGTTTTATGTCCAGTACGTTGGACGTTCGATAAGTTTTGACAACAGGGTAACAAGGCAAAATACAGTAAAGAGATACCTACACATTTGATGAACCTCGTTATTGCTTCAACGTACTCTCCTCCACGGTTTACGCGCTTCTGGAACCGCGTCATCCACTTGGCAAAACACTCTCACTACTCACGAGCAGTTTTGCTTTTCAACTCTGAAAAATTTTCAAGGTTAATTAAGAACGGGGCTACCAATCAACTGTTCGATTATGTCTCAGAGTCGCTTCCTACAGTATATAATTTCAGTTAGTCAGAGGCGGCGTACAGGCTTGGCTGACGCTGCCGCTTGTGACACGCCAATGATGGAAGGTATAAACGCATTAGGTCCATTGGTAGGTCCCCGAGCATGCGGCCCTGGTTTACTTTATTGCGCCAAGCATAAATTACATCGCATTCCTTTCACAGCCGTGAGCAGCGATCAAACCGTACATAAATACGCAACAGCAGAAATTTCATGTCCTGTTCCATAAGTTGAAGGATTCCAAGTTTGTTCTCACCGAGGAAAGCTTCTCCGTGGTTTTCCCTTGTCTGTCCGGCTGATTTGACTCGTCTCCTCAAAGTAGGCAATAACAAATACCGCGTTGCCCCACACATTTAAAATCCCTCTGCAGTGTAGCGCCGTGGGTTGTGCAGAGAGTAGATTGGACAGGTATTTGTTGTTGTTAGCCCTGCTGTAACGCTACGCGTGCGTTTGTTTTGGTGATCATGTGGGAGTAGCTACACCGTTGTCTTTGAAAGTGTCTCTGTTAATGTGAAGCACTTGGGTGTACACCTTTGGAACTTTTTAATCTTACATGGTTGCGTGGGTTGTTCCTTATACTCAAGTTTTGACTACGCAATATATAGTGTACTGCTTATCGCTGCGGTTATTATTAATTTTTTATTTTTAGATACGCAACTTTTTGTGGTGAGTCTATAGATGAATAAGGAATGAGGATCTTGTACTTCTGGTACTTCGAATTCATAGCGTTAGACTTATTACAAAGACGAAGATACCACGAAACTTGAATTTGATAGAAAAAAATGGGCTTCCAATGCCTTGTACTGATTAGCCATTATAAAATTGAAGAGCTCTACGAGCACATTTTAGGATACATTAAGAGCACTAAAGCTTTACCACTTTCAGGTTCGGTTCCTTTGCAGTGATCCCCGAAATTTTTTTTCTTCTTAATTCTGCTATATGCTTGCATTTGAATGATTCTGGACTATATTTATACCCGAGAACGAAATCAGACTTTCTCCGTGATAGCTATTCATCCTCTGAAATACCTATGTATCTGAGTATCCCAAAGAGCCAAAGCTAGTTTTATACAAATGTGTGTAACGAGCATTGTTAAGATTATATCATATTACCGCTTGCCAGTGTTCCTAAGGCAGCCGAACATGAATTTGTAGACCCGATCTATGATCACGGAAACAGTGTGCGAGATTTTCAAACTTGGACTGAAGTGTATATTTTCGATGCCGTTTGCACTACTTACAACGGATAATATATCCTTTTTTTCACTACTTGCACGACTATATCCTGTTTGCACCACTTGCAAACACACAGTAATGCTTCTCTGTACCGTTTGCACTAGCTACTTGTAACAGATGACGCGTTTTTATGCAGTTTGCACTATGTATTTGTAATGGATAAGGCATCTTTACACCGTTTGCACTACTTGTAAAAGATTGGGTAAATATCAATATAATAATATTAATGTAAGAGATTATGATATACCTTTCTGAGATTTGTATGCGTAAGCTGTTTGCTGGTTAGTGTACTTCAGTTGAAACTTGTCGCCTTGGGAATTCCCCATGCGAATCCGTTGTGAGTGCTTCCATTATTTTCTGACCCTTTCAATATTCAATGAGTGTGGCAGAGTAGAAAAGTTGGAATGTCAGTTTTTTTTTTGCCGCTGTAATGGCAATCGAAGTCTCACTATTTTTTCTACTGGTTGGTTGAAATTATGATAATATTGAGGGTTTTTTCCACCGAGGTTGTTGGAACAGCCAATGTGCACTCATGTATGTGCTCGTATTAATAAACATGTTCCAGGGGAGAATATGGTTCTCATCTGTTTACCGATCATATTCTCAGAAAAGGTTGTCAACCTATTCCGGCCTCTCCAATTGCTGAAAACGCATTATGACCAGAATCCGATATGCGAGGAAAATATGTAGGTATGATTGGAGAGAAGTGCGCAGTGCCTCTTCCAACGCTCTTGTCGTGCTAAATGTAAGTTATTCACGCCTATAATGCATCTCTTCATTCCAACTTTAAATTTCTCTCCTTAGGTGTTGGCGTGTACGTTAGCTTTAAACCGTAGGGCCGATTTTCCAGTTCATGATCTCACCTTTACCAAAAATCAACGTGTGCCTTCCGTATGCGTAGCCAAATAAATTTAAGAGCAAAGAGGTACCTGAAATAATCAAATTTTATTAAATATAGCTATATATAGTTAGAGGATAGAAATGGTTTAGTTCTTCTATCATATTGTAATTAGCTACGTTAGTTATAGCGAGCGATGATGGTGATGACCATATGTATTTGTAGTTCATTGCCCATGCTCGATGAGCCAGTACTTCCAGGTGTCAAGT
>LQNS02278097.1:11897411-11909534 GCA_001587735.2 Parhyale hawaiensis
TCAGTTGAGTGCCAGTAGTGAGATGGGCGGTCGGTAGGGATGACGTCAGCGTTCCTCCAGTGCCACACCCCGCTGCTGTTCCGCTCAGCCCCCACCCACAGGTGATCGGCAACATTCGCTGTAATGAAATCGTTCTACTCACGTACGCGACAAAAGTTTTCACGCTGAGTTTGTCGGGCTAGAAGTGGGTAGCTACTTTAGGTAGTTTATGCAGCGCAAGTGTAGCAAACAGTCTGTTAAGGCTGGTACAAAGTGTTAGACAAAAGCAGTGGAAAGTTCTTCCCTGCTTGCTAATGAACCAATAGCCATGAGTGCCCGAGGTTTCTGAAACGAGCTTGAGTCATTTGACATCAGACCATTCCTCGTATGAACAGGGCAGCACATTTTTGAGTAGAATATCTGGCGCGGTTGCATGAATTGCCTCAGTTCTTGACTACTATGTGATCACGCTGCAGAAATAATATGAAAATCATCATGATTTCCATGCTGAATGAAGGGCAATTACACCTGACTGACATGTAAACCGCCCAAGGAGGTTTAATAGCCAGTCAATCAAACTTCAGTCGTGCGGGAATCTTGAAGTTCACCGACGCGACTAGCTGCTCCATTTCTATTAAACCTCCTTGACACCATCTTTCAAATTTTTGTGTCATTTATAAGGAGAGTAGAGAAGCAGCTCGGCTTGACATGCTAGTTAGCCATCTGAAAAAAATGGCCAGGGGAGTAAGTTGAATGTTGGTCTTAAATTCCGTAGACTTCTAGAAAAGATAAAATATTGATTCCAAATAACTATTTTATAAACTAATGATACGTAAATTATTGCAAGCTATCGTTGCATACGAATATTGCAGTAAGTGTTGTTCAACCGTGATCCTATTCTTGGTAAGAAGTTGTAAAGAGTTGGAAAAAAGTTCTACAGCATGCATGTTCCGCCTGTATTCGCGAAAGAATTTCTTTTGCACACACCACAAAAAATCATTAAATTGTACAGTTGAACTTACTACCTTACCAATTGAATTTCACTTCTTAGTGCTGGCTATTCAATGCAGCGTCGGTTATTGTTACTATTCTCGACTTATAGCGCTGCATACAGTATATGTTTCTCATCATTTCTTTCATTTTGGGAGTGCTCCTCTCAGGAGGTTTCTCTATTTTGGAAGAGTTCTACTGAAGAAACCCCACGTACTTTTTTGGTTACTTGATAAATTTATATAATCATCCGTGTATATGACGGTTATGAGCCTTAATACCGAGCATGAACTTATGCCAGTGTGCGATATTTGCTAAACGCTTCGTCAAAATCATCATTTTCTCCAGCGCCTGCCAAGGAATATTTATGAAAGACGGGAGGAACTGCAAATATCTAATAAAGGCCTCCAGAATCTTGCAAATGCGTTGCTTTAGATTCATATGTTATTTCTTAGGTCTTTGTCCTCACGAGGCAAGGGCCCAGCGTAAGTGGAAGAATTTGAATTGTGGTAGATGATATACTGTATAGAGCACTACTATATCTTCGTCGGCATATTTGCTCTGTAAAAGATTTTCTTCTCCCAGTTAAATTTAGCGACACTTCTCTTAACATTTCCTGTCCTGTCTCTGCTCAAACCATGGTCTTCTAAGTGGTAAAGTTCACTATAGTCAGCTGTCAATCAGACTACAGAGAAAATCTCTTTGTAATATAATTGATTGTTTATATATTTTCCGATGTAAATACTTCCCATTTACAGCTGTGGTTTTCTACTTCGCTTGAAAAGGCGTAGACTGTGAGTCTGTGAACAATAATTTCTTTTACAGTTCGGCAATGTCTCATTATCAAGGGACTTCATATGTATCCAGTACACAATGTGTTATTGATTGCCTCTACATAGTCGCACGCACTATGCTGGAGAGGGTCGTAACATTAGACAGGAACGTTGATTTCAACACTTTGAAATGAATTGCAATTTTTGGTAATAACACCATTTTGTTTGAAATGACCCAACTTTAAGGAGAAAAGTTGAGCTTTTGTCTATCTCTAGGGTATACGATTTGGGGAGATACCTAAAATTTGATCCTACACTATTTTTTTCATTTTTTGAACAAATACTCACAGCTAATAATCTCTTCAATACAATGAGCTAAGCCAGTGGCTCCCGGTGACTATTTATTATCAACACTTCTTAAGATAAGGATACTCTTCTCAAACTATCCTAAATTTTCAAGACACCGAGTTACACCGAGCAAGTTTCTACAGCCATGCGGTCAGCTCATCGCGCATGAAACAATTTGGTAGGCTGAACTTGCGGAAAGCGCTCGATTGGCCCGACCTTAATTTAAGCTGATAGGCTTGATTGGATTTTGACTCGGTCGATTGCAGCCGTGCACTCCTTTGGTGAAAGAGGGCAAATATCTGCAGCACGGGCCAGTGCGTACGGGCTTCCGTTGACTTAACAAAGCTAGCTGTCAGTGGTTACAAGCGCTGTGCAGATAACTCGGCCTCTTGTTACGGAACTGAGCAACCACTCTTCTCACTGCAGGTGGTGTGTATAACATCACTTGGACCGTATCCTACAATCACCTAAGGTACAGGTCGCTATGCTATACTTACGAACGAGACTCAGCAGGTAAGTGCGCAGGGCGGTATACTCCGCAAGAGAGCCTGGAATAAAGACAGCAGAACCAGCAGGACAGGCAGTGATGGCCTGAGCGTAGGGCGCAGGTTCCTGTGACATGTGCACGCAGCCGACATCGGGTGCCATCACGAAGTCCAGTTTGCACTCTCGTTCTGAAAGCAGATCGTTTAAATAGCCTCACTAATCTAATTTGAAAAATACCAAGTTAAAAATTACAATGCAGGGCTGTTTTCAGGGCCTCCTTTGCAAAATACAGGGGAATCATGGCATCAAGTTATTATCTTTCACTGTTTTTATCTTTCACGCGAAAACGAAGATGCAAGAGCGGAAGCGCGTCTCTTCAACACTTACGGAAGATATAAATATACGTATTCTCAATCATATAAGATTATATATTGCTGCTTGCATTGTCTTATTTTGAGCAGGCTAACTCACTGATGAAGGCAGAGCTGCCCTCCAGTGGCACGAGCAGAGTTCCGTAGTTGGGTGGGGAGGAGAACGACTGTTGGGTGAAGCTGCACTGGTACTTGTCGACTCCCAACTTGGTAACGGCCACTGCCGTACATGCTGCCGCGCACTGCTCGCGGCACAGGCCTGCCACCATTTGCCGCGAAGTATTAGTAATGCAAAGGTGGTTCATTAGTTATAAAACGTTCGAAAATTGAGTTTCACTGACCAGTAGAGCCAATATTTAAAAAAAAAACTGGATATGAGCCTGTATACACGCTAGTCAGAAGAGCGAGTTTCGATATTTCCACATCCCAATGCGTTGATGCGTCCATTTAAAGAGCACGCATTATGCAAATTTGAATTACGCTTCACTCCTAACTTGAAGAGATATCGAAAACTCATCTAACATCACTTGTTGAGCAAACTGTCTTCACGGCTAACATGTAAGTGGATCGTACCATAAACTCACAGTCATGTTTATAACGCAATAAAGAAATTCTGTGTTGTCATTTCATCAACGGAAGCTCGAAGTAAGTCAGCTTGTTTACTTATACTCTTAGCTACGGACCTCACTCGTTGCTCATTTGTATAAATTTTGCTTCCCCTTTGTTTGATATAAATGTTTCTGAGCGGCAGCATTCGCCACCGTAACCCGTGTTGCAACGGGTTACGGGAGGAAAATGAAACTTAGCCGTGACCGCACGTAGCAAATTTACATCACATCGACGAGTCGAAGTATTTGAGTGAGGGACCTCAGGCCTTCGTAGGTTGTTTTCTTGAACATATCACCGTATTTTTTCCAATCAGTTCATTCAATCTACCGCTCATGACTGGCCAGCTACTTGAGCCGCAAAATACCGCAAAATGCTGTCGCCAAATACAGAAAGTTCGAACAACAGGCTAACTGTTACTGTGGTTTCTCTCGCGTACAGAATGGCTATAAAGGTGCTTTTATTTGTTAGTAAAGCATAAATATGTTCTGTGATGAGCACTGTGAGCTGAATATGAAGCGTAACTAAGGCTTCTATTAAAAGAAGAAGTTAAATCAGGTCGCCAAACGGGACCAAATTTCGGCGCTAGTTCTGTGAAAGTTTCCCCCAGCATCCACTGCAATTTTCTATAGATAATTGCTTATTACTGATTTAGTATATATTCTCTTCATTTAATATTAAATAAAAGTCGACAAAATTAAAATGTAATGTTTCGGGATGCAAATCCCATCATCAGAAAACCTACACACTAACAACCTATCAACAAAAATATTTTATTATCAAATCTATTAGGGGAGCATTGGTGTTATCGGGAAGAGGTCTAAAATGTGAATGATCAGAGCTATGCGGTAGGAGCCGGATGTCAGCTCCCGTATAGTCGGCAGATGTGAGGCTAGGTGTTGACAGTATGCAGTCTTTGATGGCAAGGCTGAGAAAAGTTCGGAAGGTGGGTTTATCCATGTTGTGAAAAAGGTCCGTGGCATTGAAGGCTTTGTTACAAATAATTTCTATGGTTTCTTCTTCGGGGATGTTGGTGAAAAGGGAGGTGATGTCAAAACTAGCTAAGTATGCATTGGAAGACAGTTGGAGGCTTTTGATTCGATCTCGAAAGTCATATGAATTGCGCAAAGTGTACTGATTGGTTATTAAAGGTTCAAGTATTGAAACAAGGAATTTTGCAATGGGGTAGGGTCCTTTATACCTTCATGGGTAGGACGGTGTTTTATATGCGGCTAGAATTGGTCGTAGGGGGCACCGGTTTTGTTTACCTTTGGAAGCCCGTATATGACTCCAGGGGAAGTACCTGAATTGTAAAGAGAGCGGTAGATCGAATTGGTGATGATGCCTTTGTCCAACAATTTCTTTAAAAATCTATGGATTTTGTCAATGAATTTAGGCGTGAGTTTGAAGGGATCGGTATGAGGGTCGTAAATAGTGAACTTTGTCGTATCAGCCAAAATTGTATTAATTTTTTGGTGATACTGATTTTTATCTAAAATGGCAACAAATCTTCCTTTGTCGGGTCTGCACACGACAACGGAATTCTGTTTGTGGAAATTGGACAACAAAGATAGGCCGGACTTTGAAAAAATCGGAGAAAACACTTTATGTTTGCTGTACGAGGTGTAACTGCTATTACAAGTTTCTTTTATTTTGTTCCTTACTTCGGCAAACGAAAAATTAGGGTGTAGTGGTTGAGATTTCAGTCTGTTAGCTAAGCCCTCAAAACCAATGAAATGTTTATAGTAATCCGGTTTGAATCAGATAGGCAAAATTTTCGACCAAAAGATGACAAAAAAGTAAGGCGTGGTTGAAGGGTAACATTTGAGTAGTTGAAAATTACGTTATCTGGGTTTCAAGAGGTAGGTTCGGAGATGCTCCTGATGCGTTCAACTTGCTGCTATGAACGGATTTTGTTCTGTCAATGAATTTTCTATTGTTGCGTTTACGAAATGGACAAGACTGATAATCGAGAAATGAAAACGAAATTTTAATTTGGGATAAAAAGTGTTAACTGAATTTGTATGGTTAGTAATATTACTTTGTTGCGTTTGAATTTCTCAGTCTAAGAGTTTGGATTGCCAAGACTCGTATAGTTGGCTGTTCTGAAGTGATTGACGGTATAAACGGAAACGGAGAAAAGTGGGGATGACTTGGTAAGCTTTGCAGCAAGTGATAAAGTGCACAACTAGTTTTTTTTTTCAAGTTTCCGGGAGAAATTTTCATATTTTCTGAAGATTGATAAGCCGTGTTGTCCGTATCTGTTCAATATTGTTGCAGCTATTGATTTGTTTACTGGGAATCTAATTTTAAGGAGGAAGAGGTAAACGAGGCTAATGATGAACATTTTGCAGTTGGCTGTACGGACGGCTTAGAACAGTAATTATTGAATAGTCACTTTTTGATGCGAAACCCTCACATTCAGCCCCCCGCTTGCATGCTGAACAAAACAATCATCCCATCAGCAGAAATTACTTCTCAATCATAGACGCTTCCAATCCCATCGAGCTCACAACATTAGAGTCCCTCCATATCCATAGAAGCAGACCTAGTCTCAACATTATGACCTCGGCTGTACCACTGCATACTGTCAACACCTAGCCTCACATCTGCCGACTATACGGGAGCTGACAGCCGGCTCCTACCGCATAGCTCTGATCATTCACATTTTATACCTCTTCCCGATAACACCCATACTCCCCTAATAGATTTGAGAATAAAATATTTTTATTGATGGGTTGTTAGTTTGTAGGTTTTCTGATGATGGGATTTGCATCCCGAAACATGAAATTTTAATTTTGTCGACTTTTATTTAATATTAGACTTTTTGCTTTTGTGTAGCTTTTAATTCTCTTGATCTATTTATACTCTAAAGAGAAAAAAATTCGCAATTTAAAACGAATTTTCTGCTCAGCCATAGATTCGTCGATGGTGACGTCACTTTTTGATGCTAATTTCTCGTGTGAGTCCTCCCGTTACGCTCTTTGCTTCCTGGGGTTACCGGTGTAGCACCGGTACCCCAAAAACTATGATTGCAACTCGCCTCAGTATGCGAGAGGAAAATTTCAGCATTAAGGCTGAACGAATTGATGAATATTTCGCAACAAAGAATGTTTGATTGATTTTAACTCTGCAATCATAACTAGGAACTGGTGTCAGACTTAGAATTAGTGTTGTTTCAATGATAACCTATGTTTTTGTGTGGTGTAGTTTATGTTTTTGCAAAGTTTTCACAATTAATCGTTATAATTGGTTTGGCAACATTTATTCCCAATTTTCAGTGGAACAAGTGCGGTGTATGGTGTGCACCTGGGGCACCCGTGAGGCTCGGGTGCTGCACGGTCGCTATGCGCGTTTTTTGGGGGTGGCACGGGCGACCTCGTTCCGAACATGAAGCGTCCATACAGGGCGAGCTTGCCCGACCGTGTTCCACGGATGTTCCACGTCTTGGCCAAAATAGCAGTATACTGCTACTTCTACGGAGGCGCGGAATATCCATGGAACACGGTCGGGCAAGCGCGCCCAGTATGGGGATGTATGTTCGAAATGAGGTCGCCCGTGCCACCTCCCCAAAACACGCATAGCGACCGTGCAACACCCGAGCCTCACAGATGCCCGCTCAGAGAGTTGACCTGTGGCGGCCATGTGTGGACCAAACGCCACGGTAGTTCCACCGACAATTTTTAATTGGGTTAGGAAAATCGAAATATACCAATCAAACAAAGGGAAACATGTTGCTGAACTATTTTTTTACCGAATAATTTCAATTTATTCGATACGGTTCCCGTTGCCGTCGATAACCTGCTGCAAACGCTTAGAGACGCTTTGCAAGAGTTACAAATTATAGTTTTGGGAATTTTGCCCATTCCTTCAAGAGTGTTGCCTTCAAAGCCCTACATTTTTGTGATGAGAAGCTGAGACCTTGCTCTCCAACATGGACCAAATGCTGAAATGAAGGGGATTCAGATCTGGAGAAGAAGGTATTTTAAGTAAAATATGCATAAATATATTTCCGTATAGTTTTGAGGAAACTTATAAGTGTATGTCTTTTAAAATTTAGGCAGTTGGGAAAAGTTTTAAAACAGAACTATTATAATTGTAATCAGTGCCGCTGTTATCTTTGTCAACATACCATTATAACTAGTCATATGAACTGGTACACATGAGCCACGACACGGCAAACTTGTAGTTAGCATACATAGGATTCCTTAGAGTATCGCATCTTTTATTGCAATTAATTTCCTCCAACTGTTTCCCTAATTTGCATTTCAAAGGGTATGAATGTGGGCATTCAGAAAGAGTGCAATTTCGCGGCGTACAATAGGTGTGATTCATCCATGCTGCCTTGACTTAGAAAGAAGCGAACTTACAAGGTTTGGTGGCAAGGCTCAGGCTGACGACAGCATCATCAGCCAAGGCAAACCCCTGTTCCATGGTGAAGAGATCTTCCAGGCTCCACACGGTCAGACCGAAGCTCAGCACCGATGTAACCAGGGCCAGCATGCATGCCTTCATTGTGGGCTACTGCCAGTGCCAAACTCACCAAGATGATCTGACTCTGACCTTATTCTGTAATCACTTTCTGGGAAAGCAGCAAGTAAGAGCATGGTCGATTGGCCTAGCTGAATATAGAAAAACTAAGTCCACTGTGCCGTACCTCAGTGGTGGCACCAAGGAAGAGAGGAAGGGACGGCAGCCACTAATAATATACCAAGTCCCCCTTCACTCCCCTAATGTTGTTACTCTGTAGCCAACATACATCTATGTTCCTCTATTCTAAGCGATACATCTATGTATTATGTGTATTGTGAAGCCCCTCCACATTAACTGCAGCTCCCCTTAACCCGTCCTCAAATTGTACTGACCCCGCCACTGCCTTAACTGGAGCGAAACTTTAATGCTGAACTTTGGATTGACCCCTTTGCTCCAAGTCTTAAGCGACAATCGTAAATCGAGCACACTTGAATAAGACGAAAATATCCAATGAAGGCGTCTCGAGTGTAACTGGTTTATGGACGACTTACGCCTGGAACTTGATCGAAAGAGAAACTTTCGGAGAAGATGGGGCGATTTCTAATCTTAACCAAGCTAAAACCAAGCCGAATAACTCAACTCAATTGCATTGAGCAGATCGAAAAATCTTGAAAACAAGGCTTCAAGAAAAATTTTATTTTTCCAATCGAGAGACAACTGCTGTTGCATAACGTTCACCATAATTTTTTCTTAATTTAGCATAAAGTTCGATTTTAGGTCTAACAATATTCTCTTTCACCTGACCGATGGTAGTTAGATCTCAACTTCATCCTTGATACGTCAGGAACTGGTGTGCTTAGTAGGAGTTGCCTTACAGCGGGGGGGATTACAGTTCCGAAAAAGCAATTGCATTACAACAACAGTCGTATCCCGGATTTGTGTTAACCTTCGTCGTATCTGCAAAACTCTCAGTCACTTTATGTACTGAGTTTTATAACTATTTATGAAGAACTGTTAATGCTGAGCTGATGCGACTGCTTGTGCCCGGTAGCACAGCGATTAGAACTTCTCAATGACTTCGAAACCATTTAATACTCAAATTTTTACTTCTAACAGACTTATTTTTATTATATGGAAGTTTTAACATTAATGATTCGCCATAAATTATCTCCATGCACCTATCCGCCATCTCAAAATTTTAATCTCCATTCAACCATCCGCAATCTACTTATATCAGTTTGGTGGATTTCCCAAAATTGTGATACTACCCTTTAACACCAAACATTTAGGCAGGTAAGATCGACCACATGCAGGTAGCGTTACCTCAGTTTCTGCCGGTGCGAGCCTGCATGGCGGAGGCCAACAGGGCACTGCAACAAGAGAAGCACAAACTCCACAATGAACTGCGCTTGCCAATATATCGAGCTAACGTCTTCCAATTACTGCAGCTGTAGCATCGATTATGAAGCGTCACCGATTGGCTTCAAGTATCGCTGCCCAAGAGCCACTCTCTGCCTGTGCGATTCATTGTACGAGCCGAGTATTGGTTTATTGGCCATTTGTTATCATTTTCTCTTTTGACTCGCGTTTCCACGGTGCATTACTACCTGGTTGCTATCCGATCCACTTACATTTCGCGCATTAATGATTCACTTAATAATTCGTGAACAGCGCAAAGCTTACTTAACCTTCACTTAGCATTGAGCGATAACTCGGCGATAATTATAGTTGTCACGATTTTTCTTTTCTTCACTCTTGCTGCCAGAGCTAATGATTGTAATTCTTTTGAGTTATTATTCACTAATTGATTACTCTCCCTGTGCTTTCCATTGCGTATCTACCCTTATGGTGCTAGAATTACTTGATATTGCAAAAACTATATTAGTGCGTCAATAGAGGTGTAGGCCGACGCGCCATAGTAAATGACCAGCAAAAAATGTGTAGTCATACATTTTTGTTAGTGTATCTAATTGTATTGCTTCAAAATTTCGTATGGTGTTAGCCAAAGGAAATATTTACTGATGTAGAGGAAACTAGAACGCCTCGGGGCGTAAGACCATCACCTGCAGTGAAAGCAAATTTAATCGCCGTCATTTTTTATGGCCAGCTATTTCTAGTTTTCTGGCTTAGGTCATATCGAAACAGCTCACCAGACTCCCTGCAAAAAATCATGAACATAGCTCAACTCCTTCTAGGGTAATGTCTCAATTGCCGAATGCCCATCTATTACCGAATATAGGTAGGAATCTTATTGCGTTCGGTAATAGAAACGCATTCGGTAATTGAGACATTACCCTACCTGTTTCTGGGTGGCCCGCAAATTTCATTGCCGTCATTTTTTATAGCCAGTAAATCCTATTTTTTCTCTTTTTTGCATGGGTGACGTCGAGGACAGCCCACCAGATTCTCTGCGAAAAATCATGAATAGCTCAACTCCTTCTACCTGTTCTTGCGTGGAGAATAAATTTCAACACCGTCATTTTTATGGCCAGCTATTCCCAGTTTTTTGGCATAGGTCACATCGTGGGCAACCCATGAGACTCCCTGCAAAAAATCATGAACATAGCTCAACTCCTTCGACCACTTATTGGGTGGACAGACAAATATATATATACAAATATATATATACAAATATGTATATATACAAATATATATGCTCAAATCTTCAACGAAAACATTATCACTTTTTGCACTTTATTCGCGGGTAATAACAAGCATACAGCAGAACTAGTGTTTCGCTAACTGTGTCACTTTTTCAATGAGGTTGTCTCCAGTGAAATATTCAACTTAATTAGCTCATAATCATTATCTTATTGCTCTCCTGAGATTGTCTCATATTATAAACAAATTGTGCTAGTATTCAGACCAGAAAACCTGTATGCGTTGGAGAATTCATTGATTTACTCAAAAACTAGAATGGGTCTTGACGTAAGACCCTCACCTGCGATGGAGGGCGAAGGGCGGAGGTGGGGCTGGAATTACTGAGTCAGAAGTTTTGGCATTTTCACATCTAGGTCAACCCACCTGACTGTCTGCACGAGATCGTGATGATAGCTCAATGCCTTCTGGTACGTTTTGGGTGGAAAGAGATATACAATAGGTGGAGTGTTTTTTAACTTTTTAGAAATCAAAAAGAGCTGACCTATCAAATGTGTATCCTTATAAGAAAAAACTGTGCCAAATTTGAGTTCAATCGGTACACATCTTTTGCCTCCTCAACGCATCTGAAGTTCTATTTTCTATTCATATTTTTCCCGAAAACTTCAGTATATTGAATTTTTATATGTTCACTTTATTTTTCTAAGCTGATACTCAGATGATGAGGATATAGGAAATGACCTAAATTTTATTAGTATCACTGATTAATCATAGAAAATTGATATCTTTTGCCTCGTCAAAAATATTTCATTTTGTATATTGTAAGAAAAATAAGCTATTTTTTTCAAAGTAATATTAAAAAAATAAAAAAATGGTTTTCTAGTCATGCAGAGCTAGGGTATATATATATTGTATTCTATCCTATCGACACAGTTTAGAAGTTTAAGCAACATAAGACAACTTCTTCTGCCTGCTCAACACTAATGTTCATAGTAACATATAGTTTAATGTGTTATATGCACTCAAATTAATATGCTATTACAATAATATTATATGCCCTACCATTGTAAAAGTTGGACACTATACCTAAAATTAACCATCACTTAGTAGTTCCCAGCTTATTTATTAAATAATAATTCAGTTATTTGGCTAACTGGTATATCCCTAGTCAAGGTTCATGGTCACTCCCACGGATAGCAGAGCAAGTGTTCGGCGCGAGCGTTGTAACGAACGGTATGTACCCGATAACGTTGTACACCGAGATCTTGGGTTTTAGATTAGATTTGGTCTGGGGTGCCACATGGTAGGCTGGGCGATCGAGACAGGACAGAATCAAGCATTCGAACACGGGCTGCATGAGGCACAGGTGTACTTCTATCAATCAATCAATCAATCAATCAACTTTATTAGGTACTCACAGGGGTGGTACAATAGTTATATTAAACATAGCTTATCACTAGACTTAAATTAAATACAGAGAGCGCTTGATATCATTAGTA
>LQNS02278097.1:11957871-11978044 GCA_001587735.2 Parhyale hawaiensis
AAAACGGGCCAGCACTCTTGTTTGAAAACTGGCCAGCACTCTATTTTTGTATTTGGTGCCGTATCAAAGATACTGTTTAAATTTGTTATGTATATAAGGTTAGGTTAGGTTATATACATAACCATAACCTAACCTAACCTAACCTAACAAGACCCGGTTAGGTTAGGTTAGGTTAGGTTAGGTTAGGTTATGGTTATGTATATAACTTAACCTAACCGTATCTTTGATACGGCACCAAATACAAAAATAGAGTGCTGGCCAGTTTTCAAACAAGAGTGCTGGCCCGTTTTCAAACAAGACCCCAAAGTTGCAAAACCAAAGTTTGTGTCTGAAATTCCTGACAAGTCCCAAAAACTTAGGAAACCCACGCAAGTTGAGCGGCACATTGAGCACAAAATCTTACCGCCACCTTCACTCGAGAAATTGATCCAGAGGTTAAATAATGTCAGGAGTAAGAAACCTGCCGAAAAAATGCATTGCTGTGTCCATTTAACCCCATTAACCCCATACAGCATCGCTGAATGAAGTCACACAATCAGATTTAAATTGCATAATTAGTGCGTAGCTGCTACTATAAAAGCTGAAGCTACGTGTGAATAACAGCCATGTCGTATAAAGTTGAGCAAAACACAAAACTAAACTACTCCAAATTTTAATTTACAATAAATTTTAGAGGATATCCAGAGATTTAGTATGTACATATATAGCGGTGTTTTCGAAACAGGCTGACTAGTCGGCTAACACGGAAACTCCTTTTGTGGTCGACAGACTTTGTTTTGTAAGGCTCAACGCAGCATTCGAACGATGAGCAGAGGAAGCTCGTTCATTTGATCATCGTGTAAACATCCCTTTTGTAGGTTTGTTGGCGATTCGGTTGTTAAAACTCGCAAACTTGTAATGTTGAGTTGACGGAAATGGAGACATCGATGACGAAAAACGCAGATATCGGGAAATCAAGCATCACAAGTCGAAATTTGCCTTTCGTTTGAAGGACTAAACAAAAGTTGTGTGTGTTTTCTAAGTATTTCAAAAATTCAATAGCTTGCTTAACGAAGCAATTTAACACTGCAGCGGACATGGATAACACTGTATGTATCTATCTATCTTGCTTAACCTTGGCAACAAATAACAAGCAGTGCAGGATTCAGCATACACTGTGAGGCGGTGTAAACAGAACGATCATTTTCCTAGCCTCTGAACTGGCTAAGGAAACAAATAGCGATCTCTTAGCTAAGTACAATTTGAACCAGTTATTCATATTGTTGATACACATCAGATACAAACCATATTAAAACTCTTTTCCACCCCTCTTCCCTCCTGAAAAAATGTCGATTGTACCCTTTTAGCGTTTTTTTTTTTCAAAATTGCAAGCCTTCATGAGTTAACTTATCGAGAAGTGTGGTGTTGTATACCATTTTAAACGCCTTAGAGAAACCAAGCAGTACTCATACAGCCATTAATATCTGCCCTTTCTTAAGGGCATCATATGCAAAATCCGTACAGTGGAGAATGGCATCTGATGTATCAAACTGGTGCTCGTTCAGAACCTTACCTACTTTCAGAAAGTAAGTCAAACGAACCAATACGAAGCGCCCGAAGATTTTTATAAGGTTGCCAAAGTTGAGACTAGCTTGTAATTATCGATGGATAGTCGCTCACCAGACTTGAAAATGAGCACAACTCTCGCCATTTTCAAATAGTCCGGAAATGCACCAAGAGTCATCGATTCGTTAAGTAACCGGCAATAAGTGGACATAGTTCATCTGAAAGAACTTTGAAACAGTGGATTGGTGTGAAAGAGACGCTACAGATCTTACTTGGAAATGAAAGTGCTGTGGCAGCCACATCGTCTGCTGTAGAGAGGAAGGGAGAAAGTGGCACTTGCGCCAGCCATGAAATCCACGGAAACTTACCAGACGCTGCACATTGACGCTCTAGGTTAATCGCTATATTTACAAAATAATTTTTGAATAGTACTGCAAATATGAGAAAACTCGTTACCCTAATTCCCCATAAGAAATTTCGAAAAGTTTTGATGTATACAGTAGGAGGCAATAAGTGTTCATACGCAAAAAAAAAAAAATTGCTTGTTAATCACATATGTAGTAAATGAAAACACAATTTACAATGTTATATGTGTTTTTTTGGGACGTAAATCAGAAGCTGAAAATGCTATATAGAATATAGAATATATATATATATATATATATTTCATGTTTTGGGAGCAAAAAAAAAAGGGGATCGTAGAATATCAATTTTGCATTTCAAAGCAGTAGATTTTGTTAAAGCTTCAGAGAAAAACATTCTAGAATGTTGTAAAATTTTCTCAGCAACAGGGCTAGGCACTGCGCCACGTAGTGTACCCCTTATACGCCCATGCGCCCCGGGCGCACTACCCTTTTTGGGGCGGACTGGCGCAAGGAGCAAAGTTTTTGAAAAAAGGCGCACCAACGACTGGCGCATTACAATTTTATAGCTCATCTTTTTGCGCTTCTCGCTTCATAAACGGAACAAAAATTCTCACTAGGTTGTTTCTAATTAGGCCATTTGTCCAAAGCTTGGGATTTCACCAAGAATGAATGTTCGTTTGCTGAGGTTCCATGTAGTGTCATCTGTCCCTTAATTAATAGAGCAACTACTATAAGCGGCACTTTGTAAGCACTTTGTGTAGGGCAAACATTAGGAAAAATCAAGGAGAGAAGCAAACAAATAAGTGCATGAGACCATAACTGAACTTAAACTGGAGTAGTCAGTTGAATAATGAAAATACTGTCTGTATACAGTACAATTTACATTTCCTCAAAATGATTGAGCTCCGGTAAGCATCTCTTGGGAAAACTATCTACTAGCTACGTATAGATGTCTTCAGCTTGGGGAAAAAAGTTTCTTCAGTACCTAAAGCCTATTGTTTGTCAAATGAGCTGATATTACAGCTTCAAGTCTCGCCCAATATATTGCCCATCTACAGGTAATTGTCTGCAACTTTTTTCTAACGTAACTCAAGTATACGCTCAGTAACAAGCGTCTTTTCATTCGCGTATCATTGTGTACAATTGTAGAATGTCAGCAACCACTCAGTCCTAGCTCGGAACCTTGTATCTTAACGCTGATTAGATTTGAAGGAGCTAATCTAATCACCTTGTATATGAAGAGGCTTGACCATCCGGCAGTCACGGCGTTAAGAAACTTGCAGCGGAGGGATAAGAGGGGGGTTGGAGAAAGTGTGGAGGGGCTGACGTCGCTACGAGACATATGCATTATGCATGTTGCTTACATGGTATCAGTATTGGGGCTGAGAGATAACTTGGCCCATTTTATGACAGGGGAGGCTCAAGCCCGCTATTGCCACCGCGTTAAGGCGAGACCATCGAGAAGAAGTCTCTATCTCGATTCTAAGTAGACGGCCTCGGTTAAGGACAGCAACCTCCTGGCGGCCCCTGGCCTCCATCCGAACTTTACACCTAATCTTTTCAGAGTATAAACTCTGAGCAGATAGGCGTCATCAAGACCACGATCGTAATTAGGAGCTGCAGAACATAATTATGCCATGGGATAAAGGTCAACAATACCGTGGCTCAGAACAAAGAGGCCAAGCTCAAGAACAAGATGTTCCAGGTTCTCTTTGGTACACAGCAGGCCAACCAGGAGTACGAGCTGCTTTGTATCCTGATAAAGGACATATGAACGACTGGCAGCCCTCCCAGGATAGCTTCCTGCCCAGGGCGCTGAATCATTCAGTGCAGAGAGGCGTACATAATAGACATTTTCATAGAGGGCAAGGCCCATACCCCAGCTCTGCTGCCGTGGAGGTGCTTTTTAGCACAGTTGGGAACATACTCAGGTACGACCTGGACTAGGTTAATTTTGAAAAGGTAGCCTTCCTCAAGGGCAACTTGCACATCTTGGGGTATGCCAGCATTACGAAGAGTACAAAAAAGAAAGATGGGTGAGGAGGAAGAGGGAGGAACAGGAGGAAGATGCAGGAGAAGATGAAAAGAAGATGAAAATGGAGGAAGATGACTTGCAGTATCTTCAGCTCTCTATGTGTACTGTTTTTTGTGCAAAATTGCAATAGCAGTAAACATGTATTTGTTCTTTTTATGCTGCTTTTTAGCAATTTCTAAGTATTTTAACTGTAGACACAATGAAAGCATCAGAGGCGCTTCAAAATTATTCGAAGGCGCACTAGAATATGTTTTGGCGCTGGCGCAGGAGAGCAGGCGCAATAGGGGGAGGGGAATATTGGGGCGCAGGCCCAGTATACTTGTGAAAGTTGAGGCGTAGCAAGGGGAGCAGGCACACAGGCAAAATAAAGAGGCGCATCCACCCCTGCTCAGTAACTCCAGTCAACCCTGATATGAAAACCGGGACATTTTGCAATCACTACTCTCAGAGCGTGGTTCTACTGCAGGTATGGTTGGACGTAATCAGTTCACTAACAAATAAAAAGTACTGGTTGTTAAACTTGGGAAAGATGGAAAAAGTTACAGAAAGGCCTCCAGTGACCTGAACATCAAATATACTACTGTGAGTTCAATTTTAACACGATTTAAAAGACCTGCTACTGTTGTTAACCAATGCAGACCAGGCATTTTTAGAAAGATCTCGCCAAGACTTCGTAGAAAATTGGAACGACCGATAACAAAAATCCAATGGCCACCCGAGAAAATTTTCAGAATGATTTGCGTTTATCAGTTCACCTAATTAAGTGAACAATAAATACTGAATTACACAGTGACAATCTAAAGTCGTGAAGACCAAGGAAGACGCCACACCTTTTGAAACGGCAAAGAGCTCAGAGGTTAAAATCAGCAAAATAGCATAATTATTGTAAACGAAATTCTTATTAAAAAAAGTTTCACGGACATAAGACGCTAAGATTGAGCTGTTTAGTCACAATTCTTGTTATCATGTATGGAGAAAAAACTGTGAAGCGTAGGTACACAATACCATCTGTTAAATCTGATGGTGGTAGTAGCATGGTTTGGGGGCTTTTCTGTGAAAGGCATTCGTAAACTGTTAATTAGAGACTGTTAAATCATTGTAGACTAATATTAAATAAATCCTTAGGAAAAATTTAGTGCCTTCCTTAGAGTGCCTTGAGCCTCCTCCTATTTGGATTTTCCAGCAAGACAATGATCCCATGCTTACTACTGGGATACAAAGAAGTGGCTAGTCAAAAACAACTTTGACATATTGCAACATATCACAACGGCCGGATCAGCTACCGGGTATATATAAAATGGAGACCTTGTGGTACACTGAAAATTGAAATCACATCTCGAGACCATTTGCTAGGAAGTATGGTGCAAGATACCCACTAAAGTATGCGAATTGTTAATTAAAGACTACAGGAAGAGATTTGTTGACTTTGCTGCTTAGTGTTCAATGGAGATGAATATTTTTATCTGCTGTAGGATTGTTTTCGCCCCTGAACATTAAGACGTTGTGATATTTGCTCAACACGGAATGTCCTTTAGTTTTACATATATGCATATATTGGTAGTATGCAATCTTATACACCAAACTTATTCTCATTGAGTTCAGGTAATACACTAGGAGTAAAACTATGAAGTATTTTCACGAGTATGCACAGTTATATCCCAATTGCTATAGCTGACGATACGTGGATGGCAAATAGAGTCATTTGTAAAAGCTTAAGGTCACCTCTAATAACTTAGCTAATGCTACATGCAATGGTAAATTTCTTAATGCATTGCCCGTACATAGTGACTATGCTTACCTCTTAAAGATTTCGTTGCTATTATTATACAGTAAAATTTTACGGCTTACTTACACGTTAGCGGCGTCGGAAGCTTAGAAGCATCTGTACATAAGTTACATCTCAAACTTTCGAAAGTATCACTTTCTTCAGTAAAAGGAGTTACACTTATCATTTAACATAGGAGTTTTCTCAGTGACTAGAATTAGCAACAAGGAGAGCTGCAGCCATTGAAACTCACAACAGGTACGAGGAATCGTTTCAAGACTTGCAGTGAAGAATCCACAGAAATCGGGAGATAATCTGTAAAATATAGGTTATATATTTTAGAAATTTTGCTCACCATTATTCTGCACCAAAATAATATGTATATAAAATGTACCGTAGATATAAATGATATAACTATTTTATTTATCCACAAAACATGCATTATTTATATTACTACACGTTGTTTATTTTACAGAGTAGTGAAAAGAACATCGAAATGCAAAAGCTCCTAGCTAAAATAAAAATACGTTGTACGTATTATGTAATACATATGATGAGAGTTTCCCAGGAAGACACAAGCAGTCCCATTGTTTAAAACAGCACGCACTGCCGCCACTATCAGACCACCTGCTAGCGCACTCACAGAGATAGAACTATGTATGCAACACGGGACAAGGCCGGTATTTAGGCCGTTGTAGTAGTAGCTGAATCAAACGGTGACCGTGTGCAGTGTATTTAAATATTGTGGGATGCTCTTAATTGTACACGCTTAATTCAATAACGCTAGTGACAACTGCTCCAAAAACCTGTGTTCGTTGTACTGTAAACGACATAGCAAAGTGAACTTTGGCATTTAGTTTTATGCGGTTCTTTCAGGCTTCATTTATGAAATTGTTGGGGTTACCGAACATGTCGAATTAGAATAATTGGCAACAAATGTCGAATTAGAATAATTGGCAACAAGACGAAATTTTCTTTTCTTTTAATCCTATAACCCCTAAATTTTGGTAACACTTACAGATTTTTCCCTTTTCATGGTTTATAGATAAGGCCAGTAACAATAATAATATAATATTTCGTGTCTATATTAACAATGCGTCGTTTGACATTTCTTTTAAAACTCTGAGGTACTTGATTACTGATTGTGTACGTTGGGGAGCTGAATAAAATTTTCATTGAGAAAATAGAGCAATCTGGAAGCGGGGAGCAAAGCACCGCGGCAACGAAAAATTTAAATTAGTGCTAAGACCAGAATTTTCCTTGTAGCAGCACCAAAATCTAATTACTTGTGCTCTATGATAGCATCAACACTATCTGTAATTTTCTTGAAGATCTACTCCTAACTTTTTAGTTATACTGCTAACAAACATTATGACAAACACAAGTCAGAAATACAAACCAACTGATCTGCACCAAAATTTAATCATTTATGTCTTTTAACATTGCTAACAACTGTGAATTTCGTAACGATCCATTCAGAACTTCTTGAGTTATTGCGCCAAGCACAAAATCAAACACAGCAATGAGCACACGAACAAACAAACAGATAATTACAAAAATAACCTTAACAACTCATGTAAATTTCATGAAAATCCGTCCAATATTTTTTGAGTTAAGGCATTGACATAAACGAGGCAAACAAACAAACGGATGGACGGATCTTCATCAAACGTGAATCATCTATTCCTCGTATCATTGTTAACAATCTCTGTAAATGACAGCCAAATCTGTCCATAACTTTTTAGTTATCTTGATGACAGACAGACAGACAGAATAACAGACACACAGAATGACAGATAGACAAACCCAGCGAAACCACAACATCCTTGGCGGAGGTAATAATCGAAGGGGTTCAATCGTAACAAAAGTGAACACGTCACGCACTTTGATGCCCTTCATAAATTAGAGGGCAAGTTCTAAAATAACTTCGACGAATTGAGGTTTAGCAATCTGTAGTATGCCTCATCGCTATCACCGCCACTTTAGCAGATAGTGTTTTAACAAATTGCGTGCCGTTTGCAGTAACACTATAATGCAACAATTATATCATTTTCATCAACTTCTGCCTTCTATTCATTTCACCCCTAAATATCTGTCTTCCATAAATCATAATATAAGCAATATAGTTGAATGAAAATGATGTCGTAGCAGAGGAAGCAAACCAGTAACGCTTTGAGATAATCTGAAGCCTCGTTAGGAGTAACAATGGCAAAAATTCGTTTCAAGATGAATCTCTCTTTTTCAGAAGCGGAAAATTTGTGTCTCAAAAACAAAGCTCAACTTATAACTTAATGCTTGGACAATAGGAATTCTTGGTGAACAACTGATGAATGCACAATAAAAGATTTGATTGAGAAAAAAAATATTGTGTATTTGTGGCAGCAATACGCTGAGAATGAGTTCTACAGACGGCACAGAGGGTTGTAAAGGCGGTAGTGAAGATTCGACTGGAGACAAGAAAATGACGGAACTGGCGTCTACGAACAACTGTCCAGCAGATCCATCAGGAAATGAGACAAGTTACAGCAATTTTTTCTGTAGAAGATTTGTAGCGATGTGGGAAGACCTTAAAGTAAAACGCTTCATTCCCCTGAAAGCTCTTGCCTTCTTCATCCACGGAAGTGAGTCATTCCGTGGAACTAATATATCCGCAGCATTTTGTGCACGCGATGTAATGTCATATATGTATTAAACCTGATTATCACAGCATATGTGATATTATGTAGCGTTTGTATAGTTCGCTGTTTTCATCAGATGAAGTGATAAAAAATGTCTCAATGACCGACATTTTTTAAAAGCTTTTCCCTATACCATTCTCGTTTATAGCTGTGTAGCGTAGGCATATATTTGTCAAACTAGAAAGCAGGAAATATTGATTAGTTATGATACTTAATCCTAGGATTAGAGCATGAAGGTTAGTTAGAGTTATTTATTTAATCGAATGTAACTGAAAATGTAACAAGGATTGTATATTCTGGTAAAGGGTTACAAAAGCAAAAAATACTAATATTTCTTAAATGCCAATCATAGGACGTGAGCGGTGGCCCATCTCTGTCAGGTTAGACTTCAGGAAACCACTATTTTTCATGCAACCCTCCATCATAATATTAGTTTGTATATCTTACAGCACCGATAACTTTACCGGCACTCGTGGCTAAATCAGGAAGATAATATTACTATTTATTTCAATATAAAAAATAGAAGTGTGGTGTTGGTGACAGGCATGACGGCCATGTGCATACTCAGATACAAGTAAACATGCAGTGACATTAAATGCTTAAATTTCTAGAATTATCATGATGGTAAAGCATGGAAACCAGAAGGTGTGAGTTTTCAAACTCATCATAAGGCTAAGAGAACGTAAAATGCACATTTGCGGGGAAAAAGACCAAATTCCACTGCTTGCATCTCTCCCTTCGTTATTTTATATTTGATCTACACAGATAATATGTATACTTAAAAATTGTTATAACCTTCCAGCGGTGGGGAATGAAATATATGAATAAGACTAAATTGCTAAATACAAGAGGAAGGTACAAAAGATTAGACCTTATTTCATTGCATTCGTTCCCGCAATTCTCCATCCCTGTAACTTTATGAAGGGTTTGGAAATCCAGCTGCTGTGGCCGGATTCCCAAAACGCTTCGTAAGGTGACGAGTATAGTGCCTGTCCGGCCCCAGATGAGACTTTAACAGACATGGCAGTCAACCCACTGACATGCAGTTAGAGTGAATTCCACCAAAATTCCTCTTGCCAGGTATGATGGTAATGTTCCCATTCCTGAGTCTACACGCCAGGTCCCTGGGAATAACAGAAGCAGAACTCGGAATCATGTTCGCTTGTGCCCCACTGATGGCAATGTTTGGGCCCATCGTGGTTGGAATGATCGCTGACAAGATTGGGAACTTCAAGGTAAATTTATACAATCTATGCACAGTTAAACTAAAAAGTTGGAGTATATGGCACGCGAGATTTATATTTTCTATGAACATCATCGTCTGAGTTTCAAAGTTCAAAATGCAAAACATATATACAATCGACCAACAAGATGCAGTTGAACTATTTCTCCTTCCTTTTTTTATCTACACTTTTTATTAAACAATTCTCTTCAACAGCTAGTTATAGTAAACAAATCCAAACGAAAGTGAATTATAATGCCATGGCGGGAAAAATTGATTGCACGTATTGTGCGTGGGGAGTTGGGGAATGTACTCGTATTTGAGGTCAGCTGGATCATCTCAGACGCTAGCGTAGCTCCTTCCTTCATACTACATATAAAGAGCTTTTCAGCTTATGTAATCTACTAAATCTAGTAATTCAAACATAATATTTTGATTGGACAGGCTAAACTACGAGGCGTAGTTATTTATGACTGGCACTAATAAATGCTAAGAATTAACTTCTTTGGTCCTCGCCAAGAAATGTGTTTGCTTGAATAAATAGAGAGCACTCTGAGGGCGCATACCTCCGCCAATCAAGGCAACGGAAAATTCAAATTGGTTCTGAAACAATGATTTTGTTCGCATAACACCAAAATTTAATCATTTGTGCCTCTTCATAGTACTGTATTAACAATGCCTGTAATTTTCAAACAGATTCGTTAATAAATTGTTGAGTAATGTTGCTGACAAACATTATGTCAAACATAAGACAAACCCAGAAGCAGATTAACCGATCATCACTAAAATTCAGTCATCTATGTCTTTTAAGATAGGTACCAACTCTTGTGAATTTCATCAAGATCCATTCATAACTTTTTAGTTATTGAGCTAACAAGCATAAAATCAAACATAGCGACAAACAAACGAACGAACAAACAGATCATTCCCAAAACTAGGTCATTTACTCTTCGTATTAGACCCAACAACTCATATAAATTTCATGAAAATCCATCCATTATTTTTTGAGTTATGGCCTTATGATAAAATAGGCAGACAGACTAACAAATAGACATATGGATGGATTTTCACCAAAAGTTATTCATCTGCTATCTGCTACTGTTAACATGCTCAACAAACCCGGTAAATTTCATGAAGATCAGTTCATAACTTTTCGAGTAATCATGCCGACAGACAAACTGAGAGAAAAACAGACAGACAGGCAGACAAACACGACAGAAACATATAATCCTTATCGGATTGGAGGCAATTAGTTACATCAACTAGTGCGTTCTCGGCGAATATCAATCATTTAATAAAAACATACATTTACCGCTTAAGTAAAACAGCTTGTTTGTCCTTTAATTGTGAGGAGATAATAGGTATCGCATGCCCATTGCCCACCCATGCAATTGTTCGGTGCATCGACTACGACATATGGAAGCAACTGGTCTCTCTGATAACTCACCAGGGGCAGGACTAAGGTGGGGGGGGGGGTGAGCGAACTTAGCCACAATTTTTCAACTGTATATATCTTGGAGGCCTCGGCTTGCGCCCCCATAATGAGCCAAGCTCCCTTGGCCCCTCCCCCAATATTACTAACATTTAACCGCCATACATGTTTGTATATATTGTGAAGCTCCCTGCACATTTTACTCCACCCTTCTTCGTGCAAATTCCTTGCTCCACCACTGTAGCTCTCCCGAATGTCTCTCTCTTAGGCGGAGTAGATAAATGTAGTTTATCAATAGCCTGTACGTATTCCAAATGAAAAAAAATAAATTATCTTCTATTGTTCTAAATGCTCCGACTTCATTCAACAAAAGTAATCATGCTTTGCATTGCAGTTTTTCCTGGCAGCATTGGTGACGGTATCAGGCCTGGCCGGCCTGCTGTTTATGGCAGTTCCTGCAGGGCGCGTCACGCACCGTATGCCAGAGATCCTGCCCATGTCCCTCTCATGTTCAGCTGATACCAACACCACCGCGCTGACATCTCTCAACTCTCTCGAGTGTGACTTTGAGGAGCTGACAGAGCCTGTTGACGTCCTCCTGACGTCATGTGTCCCTACATGTCACCCAACGAAGTAAGGCAACGTTGACAGTTCTTTCATGTGTCAGAATATGTTACCGCATATATACTGGGCTTCATATGTAGTAGCTATTTACTCCACATACTTTTCATTGTGCCTGAAAGGCTTCGATTATTTTGCATAATTATTTTATGCACGTCATAACTCACAAAACTATTGCTTAGTTGAGAACACAGCATTAGTATTGTAGCAACAGGAGACAGTGTTTTCGGGTGTCCCTGTTTGTGTATGTGACATAAAACTATGTAGTGTGACATCCAACGTTTCTAGAATGCTTCGTCAGTCTCACTGCATTGGTTCTTCAGCTGCACAACTTCGAAACAACCTTAGAAAATATCATAGGAATGAGCAATGTAAATATCAATTGTTAGTCACTTTCACTGTTTTCCCTTCCAGGAGAAACGAATCAGAAACGTTGCCGGAAGAGGTGATGCTGCTGTTCCAAGCGGCCTTGGTATCCGAGCCTAACTCCACGCCTGACTTGCGAGACATGTTCCTCGCTCCAGCTTCCGACAGCTCCGGTATTTTTTCAATCAACAAAGCTCTGAAAGCGAATTTAACCGACGATTTAGATGGCCGGGCGCTACACCTCGCATCGGACGTATGCCCACAAATGACTAAGGTAGAGAGAGTGACAGTGTCTTCTTCTCATCTTCTATGCATTCTTAGGGTAATTAGGTGTAATTTCTTAATTATAATCAAACAATTATTTATTGTATGCAGTTTTATTCATGCGAGTACAAGAGCATTACACCAAAAAATCAAATTTGGATGTACAGTATTATAAAATTTTTAATAGGCTTGATTACTGGATGTCGAGGAAACCTCCCAGATACAAGAGAGGCATAATTTCAAAAGCGAGAAAAGAAATAGCAACGTACAAAACAATTCCTCAATTTTTTTTTTAAATCTCTGCTGCAGAAAATGCTGATGTGGATCGAGTCAGCTGATGGTGCTATAGTCGCAGCTTCTGACACTCACTCCACGTTGCCTACAACTCCAGCATCATCGGCTTCTTCGGATTTTGGAACTACTCGAGAAGCGACTAATGTTCCACCCAAAGGCGCCAGAAGTGCCTTTTTGAAGCTCCTTGTTCAAAGAAAATGTCAACTTACATGTCGAGTGTTAGCGGTGCGAGAAGGCTTATGCAAAAATAAAGAAAGTGTCGAGATTATCGACCCTCAACGAACATTCTGGTTGTACATGGTCGTCGCACTGATGAATATCTTAACTTTGGGTTAGTTTGGTCGGCCAATGAGTGGCGATATTTATTCCCTTGTTGTAGCTTAGACCTTTTCAGCTATTGAAAGGCGGTAACGTTCAAAATAATTCTCAACAAATTTTTTCTGCACATGCTAAGTATTATTGTCGACAAACGGATTAATTTTACTTAAGGTCTACGTAAGGGGGCGTATTCTATCACAATGACAAATGCTACAGAAAAACTGTAACTTAAGCGGTACTGCCGTCTAGAGAACGAGCATTAGGGCATATAGCCTCTCAAAGTTATTGATACTATCACCCTCTGTACCCAATAATTATTTACCGTATTTCATATAAAAATGTGAAAGACATATAAAAGATAATTACTCATTTTTCAATGGTGAGTTAAGTTGACAAGTGCAATAATCCTGAATATTTGTTCGACGAAGTATTTCTGATGAGGCATTTGTACCTCTGCAACTAGCTATCTTAAAGAGAGCGTTAGCCTGGTAGGCTATACTTCATTTTAAAAATATGTGCTCTAGTCTACCTTATTCACAACTTTTGGATCTGTCTTATAGGGGCGATGCTCTAACTGAGACAAGAGTTAAGGACTGCTATACGTTCTGGTCTTTCCTGATTTTAGTGTATCCCCGTCAAAAAATTAGGCTACTTTAGAATATGGAGTAAAATTTTAGTTTATGGGACGACTAAAAAAATCCAATATCGTTGAATTGCTACTTGTAGGGTGCAGAAAAGAAGCCTTTGAGGTTTGACTTATCCAAAATTTTAGAAGAATCTTTGGCTTTGCAACTTTGTAAACCGTGTCACGCGGGTCAGTAACTACCAGATTACGTTGAGCCGGCTGAAAATCCCATTTTATGGGGCAAGATTGAGTTTCTGTAAGTCTCACAGGCCACAGATTTTGGAACAATGGTGGAAACTCAAATCAACAGGCTATAAAGCCAGAACACCCGCCTGTATTTTTGGGCAAGACAAGCTTCGATGACCTAATTTCAGCGTCCAATGAAACACGGCTTTTGTCAATAGTTTACGGTGAAACAGGCGAATAACTTTTTGTTCTGTTGTGTTAAATGTCTGTCTTGAATACTCAAAAGCTAATCGAAAGCGTGATAAACCATTTTTCCATCACTTATTTCTACAGCTAAATGTACTGAGAATAGGCCTCATGGAATTGTCATTTTAAATGTATTAGATATAAGGCGACATCACAATATACTGTATCCGTTTCTAAGGTCTTTGAGATAAAAATACAAGCTGCCGCCGAGGAATATCGGTTGACATTGAAGCTTGTTAGTTCCATGCTAAACTCGTCAGTTGGGTTCGTGTTTCATAACCTCAACTGTGAGACAACGGTATTAGTCGTTGAAATATTTGTTCAACTGTGCGGGTTAGCAGGCGTTCAAGTCAACCTTGAATATACTTTGTGAGATATTTTCCAGTATCATATTGGGTGTCTTGTTGTCCCTGAACGCTTCAACTGAATTTTTATTGCTCATCCCTTAGATGCCCTGGTGGACAGTTGTTCATAATAATATGACAGCGATATAGCATGTTGAAACTGCCACTGAAATTATATGAATAAGTCTCGTATTTTTTTTTTTTTCAGCAACATCAATGCCTTTGATCGATGGAGCCATTGCATCCATTTTAAAACAATTCAGAGGCGACTTTGGCTTCCAGAACATTTATGGAAGCTTGGGACGCTTGTCGCTGAGTCCCATATCTGGGCTGCTTATCGACAGCGTATCTTCGGGTGTTGGAGCAGCTGAGAACTATAGGTATTTATGGACGTATACGGTATATTAGATAAAATATGTCTCTAATATGATTGCATATCTTTAAAACTTGCTCGGCTGAAAGACTAATCAGCAGGTCGTAATTTATGGTTACATGTTGGATACTTAAACTTTGAATTAAGCAACTAAAATCTAATTTGTAAACACTTTTCCGCAGCCCGGCTTTCTACATGTACTGTTCGATCAAACTGCTCTGTGCCATCATTGTCTTCACTTTGCGTTTGGAATTTAAAACGCCTTCACAAAGAGTCTTCAAGAATACAAATGAAATCCTAAAAAACTTCGAGATCACCTTCTTCCTTTTTATGGCGTTTCTTGCAGGTAATCTATGAATCATATCAATGACACTCTTCAAATCTTGTTTGCGCGCTTATGTTCATGCTTGGTTGTCACAATGCATAGACTCTTTGCTATAAGATAGGAAAAACATTGAGTGTTGAAAATTTGATGCAGCAGTATCCTTGATACAGAGGACCTGAGCTCGGCTGCATAAACGTGTACGTTAATAATTGTACAGATGATACCGTTAGTAGAACTCGACGACACCATGTGCGAGGGTCTTTCCAAAAGTAAGTCTCTTATTTTTTATTCTACCCGCAGAGATCCGAGGAAATTTCAAATTACATTGTTATGATCACTGAACTTATCCACTCATGACTTGAAAGTTTCAACTATTTGTTGCAGATACTGACGGTGTGACACTCTAAGGAAGCAATTTCATGGACGTGCGTCAAAAGCAGAGATACATCACTGAATTAATCCGTGCATGAAAAACTGAAACAATGAACATTCACCGCCGCCTTGTGAACGTTTACCCAATGCCGTTCATGTCAGCACAGTCAAGATGTGGGTATGTCGATTTCAATGTGGCGACAGGGATATGAGTGACAAAGTGCGCTGTGGACGTCCATGCACAGCCACCACCCCGAAGAACAACGTGTGCCTCGATTAACTCATCCTCACCGGTCGGCGGATAATTTTGAAAGGAATGCGAGTAGAGATGGCTTTGGGTGTGGGTGCTCTGGAAACGATACCAGCCTTTGTTTAGAGCAAAGTGTGGCTAGGTTGGTTCTATGAATGCTCATGCAGGAACAAAAAGATCATCGACGGAATGTCTATCAGGGCTCTCGTTCATCGCTGGTACAAGTTTATTGAAAATGGTGGTGACTGCATAGTAAAATAAAATTTTGCTCGTTTTATTTGTATCACTTCCGTCTTTGTAGCTCTTCAAGATTTTGAGTTAAAACATAGGAGGCATTACTTTTGGAATGATCCTTGTATATATTACTTGCTTATGGGCAGAGTGTTGAGCATTCCTTTGATAACCAATTAAGCTAGCATTTAGTATTATTCTTATGCTGGTAGAATGTTAAGAATGAAAAACTCAGGGTGTTGTGCCCTAACTTTGTTGGACACTGCATCCATATGAGAAATACATGACATTAGATTTTGGTTTCTTGGTAGGATGCATTGATACTTTTCTCTCCTTACAGATGTCACGGCTAAATGCACTGACACTTTCTTGTCCCAACAGGTGTCATAGCAGGATGCATTGACACTTTCCTTTTCTGGCTTTTACAAGACATCGGAGCGACTAAGAGTCTCATGGGCCTCACAATCACAGTTGGAGGTGCCTGTAGTTTACCAGTTCTGGTCTTTGCCTCTCCCATCATAGATCGGCTTGGGGAAGCGAACACCATCGCCCTCGGCCTTGTTGTATGTAGCATCAGATTAATCGGTAAGTTTTTTTTTTTATTCTCGTATTCAAGAAACGTGCCAATCCTTGTGTGGATATTATGACACGCTCTCACTCTGATCCTGAACAGTCTAGAGTGAACATTATCATAAATCCCTAAAATTCCCCATTGGTAGTTTCAGTAATCTAAAGGTTGTATTTGTTGCCGATCCATTGAGATCAAGCTTTGCTCAATTTTACTGCTTCTGCGAAAATGACTTTCTGACCAAGCTGCATGTATCATTGAATGAATAAAGTCAAGCTTCCGAAAGAGACAAGACTTATTGGAGGGGCCTAACTTTGGTCGTGACCGAACTAGAGACAGAGACCGTATTAACCTGGAAAACTAAGTCCCCAAAACAGGGTATAAACTCCCAAGTAAAACGTTTCTCTCGCATCTAGCTGTTCTTATACTAGCCAACGATGTTCCGACGATATTACCCTTACAACAGTAGTACGCTCTTACTGCCCAACGATATACCAATTTGGATTGATTCGAATGTGTCTGCTAAGCGAATGAAAACTAGCACTCCGTGAGAAACATAGCTACTGTTATATTCTTATCATGAGATTTAAAATGGTTTAAAAAACAAGCCATAGGGCGTTAAACTGATACATGGACTACTGGTAGGGGCGTAGCTAGGGTACTTAGAGCCCGGGGATAAAGCCAATTCGAGCGCCCTTCCCCCACTATGAACACACAGGGAGAAAGTGTGTTTTTGACATGTATCGCTGAATCAGAAACCGGAATTATAGTTTAAATATCTGTGATCAAATTGCAGCAACTTCAACTTTAAATTGAGATTTATTTAGGTGTATTCAGTTAAACACATTATACTTGGATATAAAGTGAGCTTTGTTCATATAAACTTAGTCTCAATTGAAGACCACTTAGACTAGGAAGTACAACGTATATGAACGAATAAAATATGCATTATAATCTGGGTAGAAAGAGAATAAGAAAGAACACGTTCGATTGGTTCATCAAACGCAATCTAAGCAAAGCCCTCTTGAGTTTACTTGTGAACTTAAGATTGAAAATTTAAATTCATTTCTCGGAATCGTTATGTAGGCGTTAGAATCAACCCGATTATGTTGAACCGACATAAAATTCCATTTTTGCGGAGTAAGATCGAGTTTTGGAAGTATCACAGGTAGGCTAATCGATTGAAGTGGGGTCTGCTTTTTATATAAAATTAATAACTGCCCGAGTCATCCACTGTCTGATTTTCTTCCGTAGCCGTTTGTGTGGTGAGGTATACTCGGCGTACTGGTGCTCTTCATGAGTTTGCACGATGCCATACGTGTCAATATTCTCGTTTGTTTTTTTTTTTAATCATGTGTGGATGTTTGGAATGGTCTTGATGGCTCTGTCTTTGCTGTTGCGGATATTGAGAGCTTTAAACGATCTGTACACCGAGCTGTTCTGTGCTCTCGGATCTTCTATTTCTTTTCTTTTTCTCTCTCTTTTCTTCTTCATTCGCTGGGCTGGTTGCGTGGGCGTCTGTCAACCTCATGGAGTTTCTCCGTTCCCACGTCGCCAGTCTGGTGTGATTTTTTAATAATAATAAGACGAAACAGTTAAACAGTTCATTGAGCACACTGATCCATTTTACCAGCCCTATCTTGGCTCGTAAAACACAGCGTGTAACTTGTTCTGCACGCGTGCTTCAATAGTTTTTCATATTATCGAAGTCGATCTTTTTCTAAGCTAAGTAGTTTTCATTTAAAATATAGTGAAGTTTTGTAAAATGAAAGCTATTGAAGATTCTTCATGTCATTTTAGTTTAAGATTATGGTCTCGGTAGTCGTTACCGCGTAAAATAATTCGCCTTTCTCCTAGCAAAAGTAACGCTGGAGTCAACTTGACCGCAACCTTCTCCCCAACCACGATACTCACAAGCACTGCAGTGGTTCCTGCTGCAAATAAATGTCACTACACCCAGACTAGCTTGGTACTGCTGTCGACCAGATTTACAAGGCTATGACGAAATAAGACACAAGGCCTCTAGAATATCTGCGGCTTGTCATCTCCGTTTCTCGTTAGGTCATCGCCCTCGTAGTGGACACTATCAGAATCGCTGATGCTACAATCCCGATAAGTAAAGCAAAGTTTTCCTGGTAAAAGCAGGTATCCAACCTGGTAAAATGTAAAGTTAGCTAGAAGACACACCTCTAGTGGGAAGACCACGCAGATAGATGCTCTTTGCTATTGACGTGCACGGTTGCAGTCGACTGAAAATGGTGGGAACTATTACTTGGAGAGAGTAAACATTATGCGACAGTTGTGGTGTCCCGCCCCTCCCCATTTATGGTTAGAGTCAATACGGTGCACAAGTAACTGCGTGTTAATGCCAAAAATGAAAATTCAGCTAGCCAAGCATTGCAGGAATTCCCCTGGCTAGTAGAAAAGCAACCCCCCCCCCCTCTACTACAGGAAAACTCCTCATACAGTGAGTCCCAAAACAGAGAAAATCCTGAAAAGGAGACTCCGAAACTAGAAAAAATAAAAATCTAACACTGCGCCATTTCGGGGGAATGGTAACAATAGATGATTCCATAAATTTTGAGTGACCAGCGCTTTTATGTTAATCGGCACAACATTAAATTTGCACAACCTCACAACTTCCTAAAGTGTTAGGCAGCAAAAGAAAAAGTTTTACAAAAGCAAGGAAAGCAACCATATTGTAGAAGTTATCATTTTTCAACATCGATTTTGCTTGAAATTGAGACGTCTTACCTGTCGATATTTCTGGAAATCACTGTAGTGCCGCCAGCGCAACGCTCTAACATACTGTCGCTGCGTTTACAAGGTGGCAGTATGCTAGAACAATATTGTACTGCTTGGCGTCAGTGATGATTGAATAACGCCGTATAATAATTCGCAGAAAAATTTATGAAATTGGTCTGCGCCTCAAGCTGGAGGTCGTGAATCAGCTTTCGATGCCGAGGGCATACAAAAAAATTTGCACTCTTGATGGACAAATATCGATTGCCGCGTAAGATGATAGCTAGCGGATTACTGCAATATATCGCAAATTATGACCACACTTGCAGACTCACAATTGCCTTTTGAATGGTATCAATTTACCATCATATGTCACTCTCGACACGACGTAAAACAGTAGACAATAGAAATAAACCATGAGTGGCAACCCTGTGCGAATGGTAACGTGCATCTGCTTGGTGCATATCTCTTCAAAATATCTACCTCTCAAAAAAGCTATAGAGCGTCCGGGGCGCAATGGCCAATGTTGCGCTGTATGAACTCTATGATACGCAATGCTCAGCACTGCTAATTCTATTATTTGATCACAAACGTGTTTAGTAATTCGTCAGTATTAGGTTATTATCCAGCCTTTGTTTGGCACGCGATTATTTCACCTATTCCTAAAACTGGAAATAGCATGGATCCAGCGAACTATAGACCTGTCTCCCTAACTAGCCACTTAGTGAAAACGTTTGAAAGGGTCTTTAGGAAACACCTTGTACATAATTTAGAAAGCAATAAGCTGCTTACATCAAATCAACATGGCTTTCGCAATAAACGTTCAACCACTTCGCAGCTGCTTGAGCATTATGACTCTATTCTCGACCTACTATGCCAAGGCAAAGGTGTGGACGTAATATATTTAGATTTTGCCAAAGCATTCGATAAAGTAGACCATGGAATACTGCTACTCAAACTCTTCAGCATGGGCATCCGTGGAAAATGTCTTAAATGGATCGAAGCT
>LQNS02278097.1:12111502-12121755 GCA_001587735.2 Parhyale hawaiensis
CTTCCTTCCTGTCTCGTTCGGTGTTCTAGGGCAAAATTTCTTCTAGCCGTTGTCGTATCAGTAAGCGTGAGAGGTAATGTCTTCCTTCCTGTCTCGTTCGGTGTTCTGGGGCAAAATTTCTTCTAGCCGTTGTCGTATCAATAAGCGTGAGAGGTAATGTCTTCCTTCCTGTCTCGTTCGGTGTTCTGGGGCAAAATTTCTTCTAGCCGTTGTCGTATCAGTAAGCGTGAGAGGTAATGTCTTCCTGTCTCGTTCGGTGTTCTGGGGAAAATTTCTTCTAGCCGTTGTCGTATCAGTAAGCGTGATATCTTCCCGCATGTTTGGTAGCTAGCTACCTACTGTTCTTGGAATTTTTTGACTATCTGCACTCGTGGCATCATTTCTTATGTCACGTATTTTAGATAGCTACATGACTAGCGTTGCGTATCTATATTGATATAATTTCTTTTCATTGGTATGTTAGATACTTTCACAGCCGTTGTGGTATCATTTCCAATATTTTTTGGTGATTTTTTATTTCTTTTATTTCTACACTATGCTGTAGCCTATCGTTATTTATCTGATAATCAGTACCCTCACACTTCTTTGTGAAGTATCACTCACTATAACAGAGACAGATCTGCATGTATTTACCTTCCTTTTTAATTTACTTAACTATGCGTTTTCTGTCCCCCTTAAAGTATTCTTTTTTTCGGGACTCCTTTGCTCTGCAAAAATATATTGTTGTTATGTGTGACAATGTCACGAAGGTGACATGTTTATGGCTTCTCTGATGATAGCTATCTTTAAAAAAAAATACTTATGGGTGTGAGGTGTATACGGTATGTATGTGCGGCAGTTGTTAACCAGCCAGTTGGAAAAATATTAGTTGCTACTATCGTTATTGCTGTTCGGTCTGTCAGCCAAAAACAAAAATACTTAGCCAGACGACTTGATCGCAATCGTCTCTGAGAGGCTATCTGGAATGATGTTGAAGAACATGTAGGCGGTTGCAGTCGAAATGTTGCAACTGTGCGTGACCGGCCGAAATTCTTTCGGCAAAACGTAACAAAATGCAGTAATAAATATTTCATGTTAAGTGAAGAGGACTAACTTGTTAGTTGATGCTGCGTGTGCTGAAAAAAAATAATCCTGGAAATGAAGCACCGTCTGTTTTTATTGTGTTAGATTGAATTTTTGAAAAGTGAAGTGCTGGACAGGTATGTAGGTAAAAATTCCCTA
The DNA here is from genome assembly GCA_001587735.2 of Parhyale hawaiensis. Classification (NCBI taxonomy): domain Eukaryota; kingdom Metazoa; phylum Arthropoda; class Malacostraca; order Amphipoda; family Hyalidae; genus Parhyale; species Parhyale hawaiensis. The sequence continues at coordinate 12,112,724 of LQNS02278097.1, forward strand.
TGATCCCGAAAACACAGCGTATCCAATCTATATAGTCATCCTTGTTACAAAATGCAAAATCACCTGCTGTAGAAAAATGCTCTTGAGACTACTTTTTCCATATGCGACCAACTTATCAGTCCTATACTGAATGAAAAAATTTGTTGTTCCCTTTAGCACTTCTTGAATTTAGCGCTGGAATCTCAACTGTGAACGACCACCGTCGTTGATTCAAATTTACACTGTAGTAAAATCAGCGTAAGGAGTCCGATGGGCGTGACTAAGAACGCAAAGCAACTTGGCCAAATCTCACTTAAGAGCGTGGTACAGCTTGTCTCAATCAATACATTTTTATTTATATTCAAATACACAAAAGTGCATCAGTTGATTAGATTCGATTTGGCACTGCTGCGTTCAATTCAGCCCCGCTCCTAAAGTACTGCTTACGCTGGCTTGACTATAGCTACAACATTTTTAATCGCACTGAATAGAAAAATCGGTAAAGCAAAATTGAGTTATTACAACGTCTCGAGCATAATCAGTTTCTATTGAGGTCTGAGATTCAATTAGAAGGGGTTAAACGTAGGCTCTAGATTCTTTTGGACATGGCTACCTACGTTATTCGTTTTTTCAAGTGCAGCCGCCGATATTATCACGCAGTCGAACTTGTTCAGGTTTGAGACAAAGCACATAAATTAATTACGAAACGAGTTTTGCACAATAAAATATCAGCAGGTAAATAAGAACAACTGCTTGAAGAGATTAACGACAACTGCTAGTCATTTGGAAAAGAGTATTGTTTTATTGAGCCTGTTTCAGCACCCCAAAACATCAAGTACCATCGCTGTACAATAGAACTAACTCATTGTAAATCTAGAAAAGAATAATCATCGACAAACACGGTTGTATTCTCCGAGACCTAATTTCTTGACAAAGTTTCGCTTGCATGGCGTCTTGCAAAGAGATTCAGTACAACTTTCAAAATATGGTCAAGCGATCAGTTAACTCATTTTATTCCATAAATGGTGGACCCGTGCGTGAAAAAAAATTCGCGCAATAGCTTAATCGTTATGACTGCTTAATATAGGCTGGTGCAAATTTTCTCTTCTCTGACTTTCTTCTTCATTTCCTTCATTGATCCTCTGTCGTGCTTTCATCCTTAGGTCCTCTCTTCTCTGGCTTGCCCTTGCCACATTTCTCGCTCACGCTTATCAGCAGCTCTTATTCCCTTCTGTAACCTTTCTAATTCAAATCTTTCTGGACACTATGTCGCATAGACACTTTATCTCTCTCCATTGCTATGTTAGCACGCCTTTGTTCTTGAGACTTTAGTAGTCTCGTTCTTCTTTCACTTTCCCTATCCTCCAGTCTCCTTCATAGACGTGCGTCTTCCATAGGGAGAGGCAGAAGTAAAATCTTGAGCAAAACGCTGCAATAAATGGGAATGCAACTCCAGTCAGCTTATCTGTAATGTGAGTGCACCTTAGCCATGATACTCTTTCAAACTCAACTATCAGCTTCATTGAAGTGCTGAAACTTTGTCCCATAAAGCGAAAACTGCTTCATCAAAGGTAAATAGTAAACTAGAAGGAATAATTGTCTACTGCCTGTAAGAAATCATCACTTTGTGAGTGCTTCATTGATAATCTGCCAAATTTATACGTAGTGACCTGAGAGAAAAAGTTATAAAATCAGACACCAGAAGCTGCAAATAGATTGTTTCAATTTCAAGGAGTGCATTCAGATAAAAGGATAAGGATCCCTCTTTCGCCATCTTCTGCAACCTGGTCATCGAACTCTATGAAAACGTAACTTAATAACAAAAGCTGCAACCTAGCCTCTTTTTCGCCCATTTCCTTAACAGCAGATATGATATAAATAAATGCCTACAAAAAGCGTTTTATTTTATTAGGATTCAGCCATGAGCTGCTCTGTCAAATTGTTGGGTGTTCTATACAGTATAATACTACTAGATGTTGCACGCTGTCCCACGTGGGCGTTGCTTCTGTGCTTCTGCTAGAATATTAGTGACTATGATTAGGTCACAATTGATGGGTTGCATTTATTACATCGGATCTTTGTAGCCAGTATACCAGTACTATTTAGATAGCGTATCCAAAGGCATGCCAAGAGACAATAATTATGTCAAAATTTGAAGGCCCAGGCATCAATTATGACAGCAATAATTTTGTAATTAAGCTCTTCTTTGTTCCCGCTTCTAAGTATCCCATTCAATGATCACACCGCCGTTTACCTTGAATGAATTTACTGTGACAGATTCCTTTTCTTCTGCAAAGAAAATCCAAAAAATTAGCAGAAATGGCATTGTAATGGCAAGTTTGATGTAAACTCTCTATTCAAAAACATACCCTTGGATGAAACTATAGATATTACAGCACCTCACCACAACACCGGCGACTCGATTTTGCCTCTTTCCACAAAAATTTTCGTCGGTCTCATGGAATTTGGCATAAAAATATGTTTCATTTGTAATTAGTGGAAGACTAAAAACTCAAGTAAAAAATTTGATGAAAATAATGATACACTCAATTAGATGCAGTAGCTTTGAGGAACCCATTAGGACCAACACTTGCGAATGCCATTTTGTCGTATCATGAGGTCGATTGGCCAAGTGAATGCCTCCCTTCCCCTCATTTAAACCTATTTTGTTACGTACCTTGACACACCTTTATTTTCTTTCAGGACAATTACAAAATTTCTATAAATAAATCATACTTAAACAAACAGAGAACGTGCCTATCTAAAATGTTACAAAACTTGATGAGGCACAAAGATCATCAATCTGACCATAAATGACATTAGAATTTGGAAAAGTTCTCAACAATGCTAAAAAACTGTCAACTCACTTATACAGTCGGTCCATATTATGAAGAATCCTGTGAAAGGCTACAAAATTTGGATATTCTAACGTTTCCCTCTCTACATACCGTATATGCAAAATAAGTGATAAGTGACACCAGAGCATACATCTCAGAATATTTTGACATAACATATATTTTGTACTGCTTCTTTAATTCAGCTTCAGACAACGGTTGAATTAAAGTTTCTTTTAACGAATTGAAGCAGCGAACGCTCTGGAAAATAGCGAATCGTTTTTGGATATCTAACCTAGTGCTTGGGAAGTTGAGTCGTCGCCCACGTGTATGATGTTCATGATTTGGCACTAGCTAACTCTCTGTAATATCTAATGAAAACTTCTGGGCTGGAGTACATCTAACCTAACAAAAGTTTCAGCAGAAAATACTCATAAATATCGTCACGCTTTAAAAGCCTTAACTTGACGAACATTGCATTCACAGACATTTCAGGAACATTAATGTGATTTCTTTGGATTCCAAGTAGCTATATTTTTCAGTACATTGTTGATTGCAAGTTTCAGCGGTTGTAGCTGGTTTATTGATGATCCACCCCAGATAATATTTTGGACCATATGAAAATGTATTGGGTAATAATATAACAACCGACAATACGTTGATGATACTTATGCGCTTTACTTTTCAAGCACGGATCCCTCATAAACGAATTCTTAATTCATCTAAATGGTAAGCGTAGCTGTATTGAGTTTACACAAAAAGAGAGGGACAAAAAGCTTAATTTCTAAGATTTTCCAGTTCATAATGAAAATGATAAACATGAGACCTCTGTATCCAGAAAAAAATCCTAGACTTGGGCATAAAGCGGGTTTTTTCTTACCTTCAGCTTTTAATAGAAATCTGATTTCTTTCCCTGTTATTCGAGCATTCTTGATTTTTTCATTGTGAAAGTTTTTTTTTTTTCAATGACTTGGTGTGAAAAAAAAAACAGATTTTGTACAAAATAAATTTTCAATAAATATATATGTATATCCTGAATTCACAATGTTCTTCGAAAGACTTTTGAAAAGATTTATCATGTAGCCCTAAAATACATACGTTAGAGAAAAACTTTGCATACGGTAGGCTACTGATGTGTACCTACCATTTTCACGAAATGCTCCGTATTCTTTAGCTAATGAAAAATGTAATGAGGATGATGCAACAGTTCTATCCACAGGTCAATGTTAGTGCCATATTTTCAAAAAAGTCACATTAGATTAATCATTTGTCAAATTTAAAGGTCCACTTCGACTTGCTTCCTTGGTGATCCATAAATTCCAGTGCAGTCGGTGCACTGCCACTTACACTTGCTTCCTTGGTGATCCATAAATTCCAGTGCAGTCGGTGCACTGCCTCATCATTGGCGAAACCAGGATGTAAATGAGAGTGAGGATTTGTCAGCATAAAGGCATATCATTTCGTCTCGTCAGAGATNTGTACCTACCATTTTCACGAAATGCTCCGTATTCTTTAGCTAATGAAAAATGTAATGAGGATGATGCAACAGTTCTATCCACAGGTCAATGTTAGTGCCATATTTTCAAAAAAGTCACATTAGATTAATCATTTGTCAAATTTAAAGATCCACTTCGACTTGCTTCCTTGGTGATCCATAAATTCCAGTGCAGTCGGTGCACTGCCTCATCATTGGCGAAACCAGGATGTAAATGAGAGTGAGGATTTGTCAGCATAAAGGCATATCATTTCGTCTCGCCAGAGATTGGCAAACATAATTTGCAAAATTTTCGATTATTTTCAAATGTTCGGTTATCTTATTGCGGATAATAATTTTGAATATCTTGATCAGTGCGCTAGCATAGATCAAAAACTTTCAGAATCAATGCATATTCACAAAAACTCTCTTTCATAAAATGAACAGGCCAATTCCATGGATCTATTAATTATAAAATACCTTAGTCATAAATATTTTTTGTATTGTAAATTACTGCTGTACAGGAGTTTGACTGTTGAGTACTATACGCTAAAAATAGTGGTTACAATTGCAATTTGTGAGATACTACTTAACAGCAGTTTTATAGTCAGGTAGCTACCTACTTTATTAATAGCACAGTTGTAAGCTGCTGCTGCGCAGGATTTTGTTCTCTCAGTTTAACTGTAGATAATGTACTTAATTATGTGTTACTGTTTCACAGGAGTTGGTAAGAAAAATTGGGCCGCAGTGGAAAGCGATGGGAGAGGAGGGGCAGCAGCCATACAAGGAGCAGGCAAAGCAGCTCATGGCGGACTATAAGGAGGAACTGCGCAAGTGGGAGCGGAGGTGAGTCCTTGTGGCTTTTTCCTCTTAACCCTATAATGGTAAAGGTAACGTCAACTTCACCATGCACCCCAATGACGGATCCACATGCAGGAATGCGTGCTGCAATGCTAGGCCCTCTTCCCCAAAGGAGTGCCCGACTGCAGTTGACCAAAAATTGTCAGAGACGGAAGGCTCGTGCGACAACTGTGACCCCGACCCTCCTATTTCTGGTTGGAGTCAGTATACTTACCAGACTGTTATTTTGCCTCAGGAGCTCTTTGTCCTGTTGTGTACCTATCTATAGAAAGAAAAGGCCTTGTTAGTGCAGTGCTCATCCTGATGTAGATTAGAGAAATTCTTCATCGTGTGGCTTACTCTTGCCTGACTCGACGACTACCTGAATTTATTGTGAACTAGGCCACCCGTGACCCTTTGGTTCACGTAATTTTGACGTATAGCTAACTCAAATATTTATTTTAATACATCTTGCCTTCCCATCCAAATAGTTCACAATTTCGCGAAATCCACAGCAAATCCACAAAGTCTGCCAAATCGACTAAGTCCACAAAGTCAGGCAAGTCCGTAGAGTCAAGTGGAGCTACAATAACTGAGCAGTTTTGGAAGGCTTTGGACTGACAATTTTCTTACTATAGTATGAATTGTAAACCATGCAATGTAGGGTCAAAACCCTTGAAAATCCCCACTGATAATACTTTCTAGGTGTTACCTACTTTCTTATAGTTTTGCCATATTGTTGACGCTTCATTTTGTTCTTCCTCTTCTTTCCCTACTTGCTCTGCTCATGCGCATTGATCCTGTGTGGGAACACTCCCCTTCATAGGTACTGCGTTTCTCTCGGCAGACTTGATGTCTCTTCCTGTTCATCTCTCAATAAAACAACTAATTACCTCCACCAAAGAGATTATGTTTTCGTCGAGTTTGTCTGTGACCAAGTTAACTCAAAAAGTTGTAGACGGATCTTTACAAAATTTACAGGGATTGATTGGCGTGTAAGAGTAGGTAACAGGTGATTAACTTTTGGTGAAGATCCGTTCAGCTGTTTGTTTGTATGCCTTTTTTTAGTACCATGGTTCAAAAAGTTATGGATGGAATTTTATGATATTTATATGAGTTGTTAAGCAGCTATATTACCGAAAGTAATGACCCGATTTTTCTAATAATTTGTTGATTCGTTTGTTTGTCTCTGTGTTTGGTTACATCATTTTTATGGATGTTAGCAAAATTAACTCAAAAATTCATGAACGAATCCTTATGAAATTCTCGGGAATTTTTAAAATTGTTAAAACACATAAATGATAAAATTTTGGTGATGATCGGTTGGTCTGTTGGCGTGTTTGACGAATGTTTGTTTAACTGTTTGTTAGCATCATAACTCGAAAATTAGGAAACGGATCTTCAATAAAATTACAGATGCTGTAATTGATGTCAAAAGGCACAAATGATTCGGTTTTGTGCTGATATAAAAAAATCATATTTTCAGAATTAATTCGAATTTTTTGTTACTGTTGTCTTGCTTGAAGGAAGTATGAGCTCTCAGAATGCTCTAGTTATTTTTGGACTGGAAAGACTTGAACCAACTTTTATAATAATTCAAATATGACAATAATAGCTAGCTTTCGTGATTAACTCAGGAGAACAAGGGCTGGAAAAGTTTCTCTCAGTGTTGACATACGAGTTCTTCCTTCGAAAAATAATTAATGCGGTACTGTTAAGTCTATGTATACTAGAGGGCCCAGCTGTCATAAAAGACGGCAGAGACTTAGTACTTCACGAAAACCACCGTTCAGGGTTGGCTGGTTTAAACCAAATGGTCTAAACCAACCATAAAAACCAGGGTTTTATTGGTTTATTTGGTTTTTATTCCATTTGTTTGGTTTTTTATTCATAGATATTGCAAAATAAAGAGTTTCACTTCCAGAAATCATTAAATTTTATCTACAAAACTGAAAGGATGAGTTAATGTGTTTCTATTTAGGAATCCGCTTGACTGTTTGGGTCAATTATTACTTAGGCCTATGTTTATTAAAAACCTATAACTTGTTGAATTTTGTGTTATTTCATTTCAGAGATGCGTTTCTAATTATATTCTGGTATGCTTGCAGCTACTGAAAATTAGAAGTAGTTGTTGAAGTTGCTATTAGATAGCTAGTGAACTCATGAGGAGGATGTAGGCATATAGCCATTTAATTTTTTTTAGTTCAAAACTCTGCTTTTAATTAGGTACTAGCTAGCCATTTCTATCTAGTTTCCTTTGTATTTTGAAGTGTTTCTATGTTTTTCAAAGGATTTTATAGCTATTTCACTTTCTTATGTTCATTACTCTGTTTTTAATTAGCTAATAGCTACCTAATTCTCTCAAGTTGTTTTGGAAATTTGAAGGGTTTTGAAGTTTTTCAAAGGATTTTATATTGCAATAATTATAAATCACAGCTTCTCTGCAGTTTGGATATTAAATGTAGCCGTACCAAATACAGGTACTCTGCTAACTGCTTTATCTTAACCCCTTGTGTTAAAGTCATTCTTCTACAATAGGAAGTTGAAATGAAGCAACTAAGATTGTTGATGATTAGCTAACTACATGTTTACAAGGCAGAAGACCCTTTAAATGTTTAATAAAATTTCTAGAACTAGAAAACAAACACAAAATATCCCGTAAACAAAAAAAAAAAAAAACATGGCTTTTGGTTTAAACATTCGTAAAAACAATGGTTTTCGCCAACCCTGCCCCCGTTGTCTCCTGTGCTTTTTACTTCTCAGGTGGCTTCTTAAATGGAAATTCAGCATTCTGCCTGGAAAACTGAAATCTACTGTTGCACCTTTGAACATGCCCGGACAGAGTGATGTAGGAGAGCTCAGGTTCCCTAGCTGGAGTTCCCGAGTGCAACGCTCGCCCCCCCCCCCTATTATAAAACCGTCTTCAACACTCGACTTACTTGGTATCTCATTTCCATAGAGTGGCCCGCTCCATTATACACCGTCTTCAACACTCGAATTACTTCCTATATTTTTTTTATTTCCATAGAGCGTGACGGAGAGACGGACCAACATTGGAGCAAGTGACCATAAACTGTGTTTTATTATATGGTGGATTTATTCCAATTAACACGTCGACTTCTATAGCACCGGTCTAACTGCACTTGCATTACCGCCCATAAATTCTGACCTGTTCTGGGATTCTTAAAAGGACTGGTTGTTTCGTCGGTCGTTTAAAAAGACGCTGTATTTCTGTTCAACAGTTGATGTAGGTATGATTTATTATAATGAGGCTTTTCAGTTTAAAGAAGAACGCTGTAAAACTTTTAGGGTAGAATCATACATTATGAAAAATGTAAAAAATTATATGAAACTGCTTGATGCACAAGAGTTTTGGTTCTTATCAGAGCTATGTCGTCAGCTTTTTTATAATTTGATAATACTGTGAAACATGTTGCAGCTTTTGGCGTTGTCGCATTACCCTATCGGAACTCATGGGCTCAGCGTAGGAATGAAGATAAGCCAATGAGTTGGGTGTACCCATCCTATGTTGAGGGAAGCTGCGCCCTCAGAGGGACCCTACAGGTTACTTTAGCCTCTGCTAGGCCTTCGACAGTCTTTCCTTCGGGCAAACTTTTTGTCCTTTTTCCATATTCCCAGTTGTCACGTGTCCTGTTTCTCCTCTTCTTTCCCGACTCATTTGTTCCCATGCGCGGTGATCCTGTGTGGGAGCACTTTCGTGCACGGGTTCCACGTTTCTATCGACACACTATATTTACCTCCGCCAAAGAGGTTATGTTTTCGTCGTGTTTGTTTGTTTGTCTGTCACCAGGATAACTCAAAAAGTTATGAACCGATTTGGATGAAATTTACAGGGATTGTTAGGTATGTTGGGAGGAACAGATGATTAACTTTTGGTGAAGATA
>LQNS02278097.1:12126852-12160334 GCA_001587735.2 Parhyale hawaiensis
CTATATCATACAAAATTGGATCGCTGTTATATAGTCTTTGTATCTAATACGGCGGAAAACCCACAATATAATGATAATAATAATGACAGGAACGCAATAGCTGCATACCAGCTAAACGGTGTTGTTAATGTTGTACAGTTCTCTTTTCTTGATTGAACTCACTTCTCATCAAAAATAGTAAATGATTTTTTGTAGCTCCAAGCGTTTTATATCTCACCCTTTGCTCTGCTAGGCATATTTGAATAGACTTGCGTTGGTGGCATCATGTGGCCTACGAACTATACCCGTGTTGTTACGCATTTTCTTTATACTGTGTGCTGATTGTGACGTCGCGCATGCGTGCGGCAGGCCAGGAAAGAAGAGGAAGGTTTTAACAACAGAGATTGCCAGTAGATCTAGGAAAGCTAAAGGGGCCACTTACAGCGAGCTGTCTCAGTGGCTTACTCGGGTAGCGTATTGGGTCCTTGGGGCGGCGGTACGACTCCTCGCAACTTACGGTGAACGAATATAATTAAGCTGAACCCCAACGGCTAGAGTCCAGAAGATTCGTAAAGCTGCAACACCTTCAACTATCAATCATATCGATAATGTTCATGCAATGGCCCACAGGGGCATATTCTGGCGGGCTCTTTCCCTGCCACAATATGTTTGGGCACAAGGCATTGTGCCACTGAAGCGCTAGTAAAGCCCCCTACTACTATGTTTCGGCATCACACACCCCAAGGGTCCCGAGTGCTTTCTCCGCAGGGGATGTAGAATCTGGCCGCAGTTCCTGCTGAGAAGGTTAGTGTTGTAGGTACTCTATATTTCCTTTCTGCCCCGCGAGGTGGGCGCCGATCGAGGTGACTCACTTTTTCTGCGGGGCTCTTGCTTTCGCCCGTGCGGAAGGCCACAGAAGAGACACTCCGCACGGGCGCTTCTTTCTTCTGTCTTCTTCTCTTTTCATCCTTCAATTCTTGCCACCTGAGCACAGCGTTGTGGTTCCGGCTGTAGGCCGAGTATATCATCTTAGATCGCTACTGATTGTCTTAGTTTCAGAAATAGCGGAACAATACCAATATAATAATAATCATGCAATGAAAATTTTTGGGTAATTTTTGTTGTATTGCTTACACTTCATAAGTAAATATCACACTAATTGAGTAATCATGAGGTTTTCTCTCGAATGAAACCAGTTTACATTCGAACGTTGATAGTTTTAGTATTACAAAGTAGTGGACCCCACCGGCGAAAATATCAGCTGAGAATTTGCCATACCACTTCATCAGTGTTCATGCTTGTGGTCCCGATCTACCATATAATTACCTCCGCCATGGAGGTTATGTTTTCGTCGGGTTTGTCTGTCACTGAGATAAGTCAAAAAGTTATCGACGAAGTTTACAGACATTGTTGGGTATGTTAAGAGGAACAGATGATTAACTTTTGGTGAAGATCCGTCCTTTTGTTTGTTTGGCTGCCTCATTTTTCTTAATGCCGTTACTCAAAAAGTTATTGACGAATTTTTATGAAATTTACATGAGTTGTTAGGTATATCGCGAAGAGTAAATGACCAAATTTTAGTGAGGATCTGTTAGTTCGTGCGCTTGTTTGTCGCTCTTTTTAATTTTATGCTTGTTATCACAATAACACAAAAAGTTACGAATGGATCTTTATGAAATTTACAGGAATTTTTTAGTAATGTTAGAAGACCTAAATGATTAAATTTTGGTGATAATCGGTTGGTTTGTGAGTTTGACTGTTTGTTAGCAGCATAACTCAAAAAGTTATGGAAGGATCTTCAAGAAAATAACTGAAGCTGTTAATAATGTTATAATGATAAATGATTAGATTTTGGTATTGATACAAATGAAATCGTGGTTTCGGATCTAGTTTGAATTTTTTGTTACGTTGCCTTGCTTCTCGGAGGTATGCGCTCACAGAGTGCTCTAGTTAATTATATACTGTTGGTTAGTCTCTCTGTGACGAGCGGATGTACTAGACACTAGACAGAACACTCCTGAACACCTAGGGGATGAGATTGGAGAAAATTCGAGTATCAAAATAACCGTCAATGGGAGTTCCTGCATATACCTGCGGTACAGCGGGTTTTTTTTAAGTCTTCTGCTTTGAGCTTGGGAAATAATATGCTCCTCCATTCCCCTTAGGGTTCACAGGATGGGACGTAGGCCATAGTGTTGCCCTCAGGGGCATATTCTGGCGGGCCCTTTCATTGCCACAGTATGTTTGGGCATCACGCACCCAAGGGTCCCGAGTGCCTTCTCCGCACGGGATGTAGCATCTGGCCACAGTTCGTGCTGACGAGATTAGTTTTGTAAAGTTAGGCTCTCAATACGTCCCCTTCTGTTTTGGGAGGTGGGCTGCCGATCGAGGTGGCTAACCTATTCCCGCTAGACTTCTACCTTCTTGTATTTCGTTTCCTTCCCCTGTGCGGCGTAGCTGAGAGAAAGCGTTCTGCTGCACCCGGGGGTTGGAAATGCTCAACTTGCGCCTTTTTCCTCTCAGTAGAGCACTGGCCACTCTGAGACCTCCCGGTAGAAAAGCCGAGACAAAAATCATTGACAAATTCAAACGCGCCCTAGTTTGCGCACGAGCCTGTGGTTAAACACAGGAATAGTTCGGCGCGATATAGGCAGTGTGCCACTGAAGCGCTAGTACAAACTACACTACTACTACTAGGCCATAGTGTTAGGTTATTTACCTACGCCCATTCCCTGCTACGGGGAAGCAGCGACCTCAGGGGAATAGGGACCGACTGGGGCCCCGGCAAACTCCGGCCTTTTTCAACCCCCGGCCCCGGTTTATCAAAAATTGCTTGCCCAGGCTTTTCAAACTATGAAAGCTGGGGGGTTGGCCGGGGCTTTTTTGGGGGAGGGAAAACACTTAAGAGGCAATAAAATAAGTTTTCTGGGGGAAACTATGTTTGTTTTTCGTGTAAACTGATTCATTATGAGTGACGATTAACCAATATCATATCAATATGTTGTCTTAAACAACTGTCACTGCAGGAAACCACCGGCTACTTGATTTTTGGTCGCCCGGCCCCGGTCTTTAAAAAATCTTCGCCCCGGTCGGTCTACACCGGGGGATCATTTCTGTTACTTGAGCCATGAGGACCTCTGGACGTCCGTGTCTTCCGTGTCCGTTGTGCTTTCTTCCGATTTCACACTCCTACTGATCTTCCTTTCTCCTGTTTTTCTTCTTCTTTCCCGACTTTCTGTTCCCATGCGCGTTGATCCTATGCGGGAACACCTTCGTACATGGGTTGCTCTTTTATCTTGGCATACCTACCAGATGTTCCCTCTTTTTGCTCTCTTAGAACAGCTGTGTATTGATTTAGGGAGGCTCCTCCGTAAATCGCTTCTTGCTCCCGATGCATCACACGCTGCATTCTCGATGTGCGTATTTTGTTTCCCGCAGTCTCAAATGCTCTATTTTATTCGGATTTCGTTTGCTTTGTTATTTTTCCGTTTTCCTTAGCCTTCTTTCTTCAGTTAAAATGTCTTCACGTAATGTAGACTTCAGAATTCAACTCCAAACCTTTACTACTCTCGATGTTTATACAATCTGCAGCTAGGACGCAAATACGATGAAATTTTTGTTACTTCCTGAAGTTCTTTGTTGTTGCATTGCTTAGAAGCCTAAAAGAATGAGACTCACTGTCATTCGTTGCCATTGGTTTTGCTCGCCAGGCGTCCTAGTTCTGCAAGAAGCAGGTTGTAGTGCACCCATTAGAGCTACAGCTTGATTTTCCTTTATAATAGTAAGTAAATGTTCCATATCGGTAGAGAAACAGTTCTTTTTTCAGAGCAGTCCCAACTACTTTGAAAATTGGATCAACTTTTGCATGCCACAAGTCTTAGAAAACCAGTACAAAGAAATTCTGACAATACTGTATATATATTTTTGCTCCTGCCCAGGGGGTTGCTACGATACGACCGAGACAAAAATATGTCGAGCTGCTGGCGAGCTGTGTTGCAAGTAGATTAAAAAAAAGAGTAGACAAAAATAGGAGACGGAAAGAAACGAACGTAGCCCGGGCTCTAAAACGTGGGACACCTCATACCACTACATTATAATACACAGTTTGTAGTTGATCGCTCGGTTCCTTTGAAAGATTTGATAGGAGAAAGGTCATCTGTTGAACGGCAGTTGAAGAGACCGTTAAGTAACCAATTTTTTTTTCAAATCTAAGGTTTGAACGCGTCTGAGGTACCCTTAAGTGGCAGCGTACAGTTTATTTGTCTGAGCTTTTATTGCTCAAGCTGAGTTAAAAATAAATGAAGGGAATGGGCAGGATATTTTTAGGCAAGAACCGCAATAAGGGTGAAGGAAACAGGGGATGCCAGTGGAGCATTTGTTTTCTGTCGTTATTTAATAACGGCCCCCGCCATTTACCCAACAAGAGAGGAGACAGAAGTATTCAATGGAGTGGGAGCACCAGTTAATCGGCGCCTGTATCACAATAGGACAAAATTCTTGCACGATCTGCAAAGAAAGTTTCTCCCTGCAACGTAGAATGTCATCATACATTATGCTACGTACTTAACATTTGAAACTGATTGCTGTTGTGTATAGCCCGGTCTATGGATTCTATATACTCGGTTCTTGTTTAATTGATCAGCATCTACATCTTTCGATGCAAGGTTGAATTTCTGCCATTCGTTCCCACTTTGCTTCCTTCCCATCGTTTCCTCCTACTGCTCTTTCTTCAGTCTGTTCTTACTCTTCTTTCCCGACTTGCTGTTGCCATGCGCGTTGATCCTGTGTGGGAACACCCTCATGCATGGGTTCCACGTATCTATCGTCACACTATGTGTCCCTTGCTTCTTCCTCTGTTAGATCGCCGTTGCTGTGGAGACGGAGACTTAAACTACTCNGCCAATGCACTACCGGTTTAGCGGGGGTCAGGGGGGGCGCTAACCGGAGTGGGCGGGGCCTGGGAAACCGGAAGGGGCGGCGCGATGACCCGGGGGCGCGAGGGGAACCTACCCTCAAAAACGAGTATTTCAGTACATTACCCACTACTAATGTCATCATACATCATGTTACGTACTTAACATTTGAAACTGATTGCTCTTGTGTATAGCCCGTTCTATGGATTCTACTCGATTCATGTTAATTGATCAGCATCTACATCTTTCGATGCAAGGTTGAATTTCTGCCATTCGTGCCCACTTTGCTTCCTTCCCATCGTTTCCTCCTACTGCTCTTTCTTCAGTCTGTTCTTTGAGAAGAAAGGGCTGAACGACAAGGGTACGCGCAACTAGGACACACCCTTGTGGGAGCACGTACCCAAGGTGCATAGATAGCAGTGTGATACACAGGGATGCTTCTTCCTCTTCATGTTAGATCGCCGTTGCTGTGGAGACGGAGACTTAAACTACTCAATATAATAATAATAATAATAATGAATTTCTGCCCATCGTATCATCACACGGGAAGGAGGGTACAAAATGTTAACTATATTTCAAGTTAATAGAACTCAAAACCTTTTCTAGATACTTCAGTTCTATGAAACATATTATGGTCAACTATTTAGCCTTTTATGTTAAAAATTTATTTAATTTCGTCGTACAGTATTGATACTGTAGCGAATGTTTTTAGATGAGTCTACCACAAATATATTTGCGCAAAGGTGTGGAATGATTGAGAGTCGAAGTTAAAAAAATTCACGTAATAAAAAATATCTGCCAAAATAAATAAAAAACATATATTTAGTAATGATGCTGTAAGCACAATTTGCCTCCACGTATGTTCCAACTGTCGAAGTGCAACGAAGACTTTGATTTCGTTATTCCCACAAATTTCTTGACTAGCTGTGAATTTTCTCTGAGCAAATTGCTTTCTAGCGTGATCCTCACGCATGTGGTTTGTGTTTTCTGGTGGATTATGACAGACTTTATTCTTTAGATATCTCCAGAACAGAAGTTAGATCTGGAGGTCTTCGAGGCCACATAACCTAATTAATTACATGTGTTCTCATGTGGATGCTCTGCCCAACAAGGCTGTAAATACGATTGTTCAAGAGCTCTCTCGGTTGCTCTTTAAGGATATGCAGTCGAAGAGCAGAGCACGTCCCAAGTGGTAGAGGGAGCAGACTTTCCGTACACACTTCTCTCCTCCAATGACTATGAAGCCCTCTCCTTCATACCGGAAATTGAACCCTTTAAGGTGGCCCTTGTCCTGTTCAGAGACAAGCCAACCTGGCGCATACCAGTTTTAATTTTTTGCCCCGGCACGCAATACCCAAAAAAGAAAGACTTCCATCCCCTTTTACTAAAAACTCTTCACGGATCACGTGAGAGACCAACATAGTGACTCTACCCACATCTATACCGATGGCTCTAAAACGGGAGACTGAGTTGGATGCGCAGCCGCTGAGACTGTTGAAACTAGATCATGCCGGCTATAACCGGAAACCTCGATTTTCACCGCCGAGCTGTTCGGCGTGTGCGACATCAACGTAGGCCCGGGTTCGATTCCCCGGACGGCACGCTACGGATTTACACTGCGTGGAGCACTCCAGNCACTCCAGCACCGAGAGGCCAGGCGATGCATGATGAGGGATCCTAAATTGACTCTCAGCACGGACTGCTTCTCCTGCTCTTCACACTACTGGATCTTCAAAATTCTAGAATTAAGGCAAAATGAAAACCTCGGTAGGTGTATCCATTGTACCCTGTATACGAGATAATAAATGATATTTGTTTTTCTTTTTGTTTTTTCGGGGCGCTGCACCTCATTGGAGACAGCGACGAGAACAACTTTACCATATTCTCCGACTCACTGAGTGTAGTTCAGGCCATTCGAGCATACGACAGCATCCACCCCGTCATCAAGCGAATAGTAAGTACGATACAAAAATTGCAAGAGGGGGAAAGTCCGTGTGCATCTGTTGGATGCCTGGTCATGTTGACATCGCGGGCAATGAGCTCGCTGATGTGGAGTCGAAGAAGGTAGCCGTGTCGGATTTATCCGCGGCAAACCGTGCAGTCCCCTGCCGAGACTATTTCCCACTAATCAAACGAAACCTGCGCGACCTATGGCAATCCCAGTGGCTGGCGTAGAGAAATAATACATGACGAACAATCAAAGAAACCGTCCGACAGTGGCACTCGTCAAATAGCGACGACCGCCAGCAGGCTGTGCGCTGATAATGATCTGGTGAACCTGTCCCACAGGAGAAGAGTAGTCGAGCTATGTATGTTTTATAAGGTGTACAATAATGAGAGGCCTTGGTTGTATTCTTCTTTCCCTGCCTTCAAGGTATTTGGGAGAGAGACTCGTGCTGCGTGTGGAGCGCAATCTTTCACTTTGGAGGCTGTCGTCGTGTGTCGAACTAATCAGTTCTGTCGGTGCTTCATGCCTTGTTCGGCTAAGGTTTGGAATTTGTTACCGGCATCGGCATTTGGTCGTATTGGCCTGCAGGCGTTTAAATCAGCAGTTAATGGTTTTTGCTGGATTTCCTTTAGCACCGTTTTGGGCTTCCCGGTGTTGCAAGATGCTTCATTTGGGTTGTATTGCCTGTCCGTGGGACCTCAAGCGTGAAGTTATAATAATAATGGACGCCGTACTGTGGCCCCTGCATTCTGGGCACACGAGACTTACTCACGACTATCTGCAGATGAGGCGTCCGCAACCCTATTGCGACGACTGCGTCGTACCTCTCACTGTCTTGCATTTAATGGCAGAGTGCCCCACTTTTTCCGACGAGCGGAGGGACTGCTATCCGGACCTGCATAGTAGGGATGCTGATTTCATTCTCCGAGGAATGCTTTCTGAGGGACCTCGTGGCCAATTTAATAGAAATGCCTTAAAGACTTTTCGTACCAGGTGCGGCCTCTACCACAAACTGTGATGAATCCTTTACGATAATTGCTATCGTCAACTCCGGCTCTACCCTTTTCTTTGTGAATTGCATATACTATATGTTAAGCTGATAATGATAATAAAGTTCTCTTTGCAACTATTTTATAATACAAAATGAGACAAATTCCGCGCCATAGCGGCGCACGAGCCAGTGGCTAAACACAAGAATAGTTCGGCGCGATATAGGCATTGTGCCTCTGAAGCTCTAGTTGAAATCTCTACTACTACAGGACGTCCCAAGTCTGTTGAATTGACTGACGCCAAAGCGGCGCAGTCCTGGGACTATCGTTTTGTTGATCATGTTCAGATAAACGCATTGCTTCAAGTCATTGTCGTAAAAATGCAGGCCAATGAGAGAACCAATCTCTCATATTCCAATCCACAGATGAAGTTTCTCCAAATAGGTACTCATATCTACGTGGAATTCTGGTGGGATTTTTGTGGCGCATATAGTCTCTTACTATCACTAGGGTATCAACTTTTCCCTTCACGAAAACAGGTTCCTCGTCACCAATTATAATATGGGCATATTCGGTTGGGCGCCAAGATTAAGCCTGCGAGGCTTGACTTATTGGAAACTTCAGGCAGGTGCGCTGGCTTTGACCCGGCGACTTGAGTTTCAGGCGTTAACCCTCAATCGGTCACCTTGAGACTTCCAGAAACTCAATCTTAATCCGTAACGTGGGGCTTTGAGGCGGCTCAACGTAATCAGGTGGCCTCTAACACTTCAACAGGATTCAAAATGAAAAAACCAAAGCTTCTATCTGAAGTTTCGGACAAGTCAATCCCCGAAGGCTTAATTTCGGAGTCCAGTCGAGCATGCCGTATCTAAAAATTGCCAGTCGTACACAACTCGTTGATATTAACTTGTTCTGGTAATGGCTTAAGAATTTTACAGGGTTACTGCGTTGCTGGAGTGACCCTTGGATCGATCTCACAGAGCTGCTTGACTACATTGTGGATCTGTGGGAGCCCCGTAGACCTCCAGACTCCCGGTGACAGTAGAGGTAACCACGCCGTGGATCTGTGGGATCTTGGTATTTGGAAGGCAACCAACTTGTGGATCACTGGAACCGTCGGTCAACCGTCTCGTGGATCTGAGACATATTGTAATCACGGCCGAGCTGGGCTGCCGCAGCCTAAATAAATAGCAACCGTAACCAGAATGCGGTTATGAGAACGGCATCTATCGACGAGCTGTGTGAGCTCAACTCTAATGAGTTCTGTGTTCAGTGTAATTTTACCGACGAGAACCCGAAGTAAGTAAGTAAGTAAAAAATAACTTGTTTACTAACTCTGGGCCGCGGAGTTTACTCGTTGCTTATTGTATACAGTGTAATTGTTTTATGTGTTCCCCTATCTGAAATAGATGTTTCTGAGAGGTTGCCTCCGCCCAGGAAGCAAAGAGTGTTACGCTCTTTGCTTCCTGCCTCCGCTAACTCATCCCGTGCCGCAATCGTCATTACCGCTTCTCAGGTTGTGAATGTGACACTGTTTCGCTCGTTTGCGATAACGGTGTCATAACTCAAAAATTAACATTTTTCAGGAGAGGCGAAAACAGTTTTTACATCGCTGTATTTTCTTAACTATCACTTTAATAATAACTTTTTTCAAGCGGCCGCTTTTACTGACTCAGTTATGGCGTTATTATCACTAACAGAACTTGTCGCGGGCTTTGTGATGGTGACAATGACTCAAAATACGCAATTTTTGAATTATGTCACTGTTATCGCAAGCGATCGATTTGTGAGCGGCGGGAACTGCGTTATAGCCCCGAGAACCCAGAAATTGGGGTTACTATACGCTAAGCCTCGGTAGGTGCGTGGGCGTCACCTAATAATCTCAGCTTCTGGTGACACTATCGTGAGTGGTAGGTGCTTTTCAGATCGGCGGGACTTGTCAATATCTCACGACAAATAAATAGCGTTGATTGATGCAACTTTTGAAAGCATTCCTCTATGATCAATAATTGCGTGCTTATACCAATACACATTTTTTATTGTTAAGTATCTATGAACAGTTATACAGTCTCATCAGTTGTCCATGTTTTCTCTCGTTCATGAATTTAAAAATTTCTGTCACCTCTTCAAGTAAATCTGCGTTGGAAGCATTTTTACCAGTCTAGAGTGGTCCTTCGTTATTAGAATTTATTCGAGCAATGGAGCAGTTGAGTAACAAGGCAAGCGCATGGGAAGCGGACCAACCCTTCAACAGATCTACACACTCTGCGCTTCAGGGGGGAGGGGGGCAAGTAACGGAAAAAAGTGTCAGGTATACAAGTCCAAATCTCCGTTTATTTTTTTTCTGAATAATCTCCTTCGACTTATAATTTCATCGTGGAATTGATCATGTCGGTAACGAGGTCATTACTGTAATTTCGGACCTCCGTTGTAATTGAGGTTTTTAATACAGCGCTTCCTGGACGTATGTAGAGCAGGGTTCGTTGCAGAAAAAAAAACTTTACTCGTATCATAAAATCTAAGTAATTTGATCATTTCCTTACTGAAACTAGACATTTGCAACGGCATTTTACAATACAATACAATAGATTTCGCTGGTCATAACTACTCAACTATTCACTAACCTAGAAGCAGTTCATTTGAAGATGCGCACAAGTTTCAAATGGCTACATGGGATACCGTCAGAGTATCCACTATTTACTAGAAAACCTGCATCAACTAACCTTTATTACTTACAGATTCGCTGCAATCAACATAAGTTTTCATCCGCCAGAAAAGAATGTATTTAGGGCCGTTCGTTGGCCAGCTGATTGAAGCCTTCACGGCTAGACCTCTCCGAAACCGCCGACAGGTGAACTGCGGCTTCGACCCAACGAATCAAGTATCAGGCGTTGACCCTTGATTTTTTGCTCGTGAGATTCCTAAACACCTCAAAATTGTTCCCTAAAGTGGAATTTCCAGCCGTCCGAACGTTATCGGATTGCTTCTAACACGAGGTTTGCAACTCCATTCAAAGTAGCCAAGCTAACGCTCATTTTTGAAATTTCCGGTAAGTCAAGCCTCGATGGTTTAAATTCACCATCCAGTCAAATGCAACGTTTAGGACACTTTGTTCTTGAAAATATCTTTGTAACTAGAATTGAATGGAACTCCAACGTTTGTGGGCGAGCCACTTGTTAAGAAGCCATAGTAGCTGCTGTATATATACAGTATATTACCTTTGATTATGCACATACAATTTTTTTACTTTTTTTTTCAAGATAAGTGTCTAACTTATTAACTAAATGTATGGTTATGTTGCAAATGTAAACAGCACTTGCAACATAAATATTTAGCCAGTTGCTAAGTTTATTAAACAATTAGCTTATTTACGAGTTTTTTACTGTTACCTCAGATTATGCAAATAGTTAATAAAAATGTCATAAAGAGGAAATTAATACAAGTGAACAGGAATATTTTTATTGAACGTACAAAACCAAGAAACTATAACCAAAACAATTCAATAACCACTGAAGTAAGTGTTCAGTAGTGGTAAACATAATAAGTTAATTTTGAACACGGCAACCTCTATTTTTCATGATTTTTATAGGGCGATTATCAACAGACTTTGTCAGGTTTAATATTTCAGATGGTGGAATAGAATCTGCAGCTGTTTTTACTGCATTGCACAGGCTTACGTTGCTCGAAAACTGCCGACCACCTTCATAGCCCTTCCTTTTGATCATTGCCCAGAGGTTCTCAATAGGATTTAAATCGGAGCTATTCGCTGACCAGGTCATAATAAGTTTTGATTTAAATCCTCCATTCGCAAGTCAGCAGTGTACCTTGCTCGGTGTGAGGGAGCGTTATCGTGCTGAAATACCAATTTGGATCTGCGTGCGATAGTCTGCTCATCAAGACATGGAATCAAGTTGGCTTCAAGAAAGTTGATGAAACTGGCAGTACCTTTCTGCATTCAGTTTAACTCTTTCTGCCACTTCAAATGGACCAATAAGGGTGTCACCTACTATCCCGGCCCAAAACATTGCACCTCCACCACCTTGCTGACGCTTAAGCCGTATCTGTTGAGGTCGGTCATGGAGGACCCATCCAGACGCCTATCCATCTGGACCATCAAGAGTGGCTCTGCATCCGTCAGTAAATTTAACATTGGAGAAATCAGTTTTCAAGTTCTCTTCAGCCAATTTGACCCTATTTTCTTTATGAGTTTTTGTTAAAAGTGGTCGTTTAATTGCCTTTTTCACTCTCCTTAGCTTCTGCAGAACCTCACATCTTGTGTTTCTGCTTAGTATTGGGGCTCCAGCGTCTTCAAATATCGCCTTACTTGTAGAAAGTTATTTTCTAGCCATAGAAACCTTCAAATGTCGCATATCCCGAGCACTCAGTTTCCTCGTAGAGGCTCTATCCGGAGTTTTCCTGTTGATCTTACCTTCAATTGCATAGCCTTAATTGTTTTCTGATCACGCTGTAATTCTGTGGAAACTTCGAGTGTTGTCTTATCAGAAGCCAATAACGAGGTCACTTTGATCTTTTCTTCACTGGTTAGACCGCTTTTCTTGCCCGTGTTGATTAGAGAGTGCTGTTGCATAATCTGGCGTAACAGCAAAGTCATGTGCGATTAGCAAATGTTGCCAAAACGTGGGAAATGGTTCCGTTTTATTTTTCTCCAATGGTTTTTATGGTTACAACATACCTGTACACTAACATACTATCAACATTTTAAATGTTTGACGCTTATCTTGAAAAATAAGTAAAAAAAAAATTGTATTTGCATAATTAAAGGTAGCTTACTGTATGTATTAATTATGCGAACTTTTTAATTTGAAACTTTTTTACATAAGTCTATCTTCTTATATTATTTGTGCATATTTTCCTTTTTCCAATAAATTTTTTAAGTGCTTGGTACCACGTGTTCCCTTACTCTTCGAGAGACTATATCTTTGAAAATTGTGCATGAGACTTGATTCTTTTTTCCTTAGCACTTGAAAGTAGATATGTTAAACTCTTATTATTTCTACACTACCTGATGTACGAAAAGACGAGCTGTTTTACGGAAAGTTCAAATTCTGGAGTAAAGATAGATAAATTCAACTCTTTTTACACATCGCAATGGTTTTCAAGTCTTCCTGGAGACCCCGAGGTATCCTAGTTGGGTCAGTGCATGATGATCGCGAAGTTCAAAAAAGGAAATATATTCATAATTATGGTTGCTTCAGTAAAAAGGTAGATTAAAAGACAATATTTAGTGACAGTGTACTCTTCAATATCTACACATACAGTATCCCTGATGCTTACAGCGCTTTTGGGGTGAGATGATGCCATACTGACCGCGATAATGCTCTCAGCATCACTTACGACGACGATAATCCTGCGGCCTAACTTCATTCTGCATATTCTGTCATCACCAGTCTGCTGGATAATTTCATCAACCAACGAAAGTTTTTTACATTCGATTTTGTAATAGCTACACTGACAGATGGAATAAACCATAGTTGCCGGACAGTATGCAATGCAGATATCGTACGTCTGTGATGCTTCTTCCATCAACAAGCTGCTGTGTATGACAACCCCGTCGCCGCAGCGTCACCTTCCTGCCGTTGTGTACTACATCTAATACACCAAGTCCGATTTGATTCTATATTAGCACGATAACAGATCTAAAAATGCGAAGCATCGAGGCGTTGAAGCCAGCAATAATGGTCATGCAACATGATCTGTACAATATTTATATCGTATCTTATTAAAAGATATCTCAGAGAGCACGAGAGGTATACGTTTTGCTTAGGTCGCTAGGGAGAATAAGGTGCCATCGACTGATGCGAAGAGGGCGAGTTACGTTAAGCCCAATAGGCTAGACTTGTCTGCAGCTCCAGTGAGGAGCGTTGGTTTTACTGCTTTGGGTCGTGGTAAGAGTGTTAGAAGCAAACCGATGACGCTTGAGACGACTGAAATCTACTTCAAGAAGTAGGATTCTATGTTCAGAGGTCTCAAGGGTAACCGATTTTAGGGTCAAAACCTGAACCCCGATTTTAGGGGCTAAACCAACGCACCCCCGTCTGAAGTCTAGACAAATCAATCGTATTGGGTTTAACTTAGCTCGGGTTCACCATGCCAAACGTTGACACCTCAGCTTTAGTATACATGGATAGGGAAACGTACAACGCCGGTCGTGCGCAGAGCTCCACTTTGTTACAAAGTTGATATAACGTCACGCCGTGTTGCACTGGTCTATATAGCATTACGTAACGCGGTTACGTCTGGAATATAAAAGGAATTGGGAATGCTTTTCAGGAGAATGGTAGCTATAAATCTATGATTATTCCTTCGAAAGACGAAGGAGCGTAAACGCTTGGCTTCATTTGTACAAGCACCAGCTCCATCCGATAACTGTGAAAGAACTTAAGAGGACGGTCGTTGAGAGAGCTAGAGACAGAATTAAGGAATATATTTTACATACCAGAACAACTTCTGACGCTTGTTTACAGAGAATGGATGTGGTTGGTACAATGGTAAAGAGTAAATTGAGTGAACTTAATGCATTGATTCATCGAATAAAACCTTAATTACTATGAGAAAATTGAACAATAAATAACATAGAAATGCAATAACAAGGCAAGAATAACGCTCAAGCAAAAGACAGAGATATGAAAAATTAAAGGACGAATTTACCAAAGGTATATCAGCCTAATCAAATATTACATGCTAAGATATATTAATCTAATACTTTACAATATTGAGCATCTGCTCTTTCACATAGAGAGAATATAACAACTTCTTTCACTTCAACGTTCCCGTATATAGCCTGTTTAAAGCTCTTTGTAAATGAACTAAGTGGCCGAAAATAATCCTATGAATTTATAACGCAAGTTTTTCTACCAATTAGCTGGCATTCTGCATGCTGATATCCCGTTCAGTTTCTGTCGCGTAGGCCAAATTCCAAATCAGATATAATCGTGACAATTTTTTTTTCAGGGCATTCAATTGACTTTTTATATTATCTTTTGGTTGTTTTCAATATTATTAAGAGGCGGTATGTCTGTAGGATTGGAGGAGTTATCCCAGATCACTGGCGTACCTGGCGCGATGGGGGGGGTATAAATGGAAGTGTCCTAGTGAATTCTTCTGCGCTGTGCTAGAACAGAAATAACTACGTAGTAATTTCATACGGTTCCTGCTGCCGCTGCATGATATAGTTGTTCTAGATATCTAGAGCAGCCATCGCCAGTTAAAAAAAGTACATTAGCAATGCGCATGTGTGTGGCTTCTGAAGATTCAGTAGTAAAAATTTCATTCTTTTCGTATCTATCGAGAGATTCGCTTCAGAAACAAAAGGGTTCATTGCTTATGATGTCTACCATCTGGAGATGCATGTCAGTTCCAGAATTGAGAGAAAGGCCGTTGCAAGCGCAATTAGTTCATTGTTAACGCCATGACTTTCACTCGAGAGTGGGGAGGTGAAAGATTTAGGATTGAAGTTTTGAAGAAGCTGAAGGTATTTGGATTAGATAATTGAAGCAGGCGTGTCTAAGTCACCTGTCATACTGGCAAGGGAACAGCAGCAAGGTTTACGGTCCCATTTGTTGTGTACGGGATTTGTGATATTTTGGCTTTTCTCGTGTTTCGTTAAAAGAGAAAGAATTGTACCATTAGCGTCAGAGACCTAATTTGTATGTGACGCAGCATTAGTTCTGTGCTGTAGTGACATTCTAACTGCATCCATTTTGTGTGTCACAACTGCTGATTTGGTGCGAAAACTTATTTTGTACGAATCGCTCAACTCACTTGGTAAATACTTACGTATATCAGCAAATGTATTGCTAAAGTAATAGTTACTGACCACACATTTCTTCTTATTCGAGTTGTATTTTCTACCATCACACTAGATCAGCTTGGAAGCAAATCAGCAGAAGAAGAGGGAAATTTTGAATAGCTCTTCAGTAAGATTGTCATGGTAATCTAGAGATGCTTATTTTGAGTTAACTGTTACTGCAAACTGTTTTGTATGATAAATAGCATTTAAGCCTTTTGGGTTAAATACCCTGTCACAACCGCGTTCTAGTACTGATTGCGCAACGTGAATATAGTTGAAACATATAGGCGATTATCTGATGAGAACCGATGCTGCCATGTAGAAATTGGATAACTGCCTGGGCATTTTCCATGGGAGGTAGTGCCATAGATGGAATCCGTCCCTGTGGCAGTAACGTAAACGTGCAGTTTTGTTTTCTTAATTTCTGAGTAAAATTCAAGACGTACCGACTGGAGTATAACATTACTTGAGCCCAAAAGCTGTCTGGCCTTTTCAGTTTCTGGGGGAGGTCATGAGTATCGCGGGGGTTTACGTCATTATCATCTTGTACAGTGTCAATATTTGAATAATAGCAGCAGTTTGTTTTCTGCCGAAACCTCAAACGGTTTCCGCAGAAGCAGTTATTTGTTAAGCCGTTTCTGTTCACTATTTTTTAGGGGCAGTGCAATTATTAGCTGTTTCCACCCGCAGTTGAGAAAACTGTAAGAACATGAAATGAAATTTACGGATAAGGTTTGGAATTTGTTGCCGGCATCGGCTTTTGGTCATATTGGCCTGCATGCGTTTAAGTCAGCTGTTAATGGTTTTTGGCTGGATTTCCTTTAGCAGCGTTTTGGGCTTCCCGATGTTGCTAGGTGCTTCATTAGGGTTGTATTACCTGTCCGTGGGAGCTCAAGCGTGAAGTTTTAATAATATTAATAATAATATTACTGCTAATACAGCCTGCTGTAGCAATACAATTTTGTAATAGCGAATAATACATAAACAGTAATTTACGTGTAATTTTCTATTCTTTTACAAAGAGCGTAAGTACGTACCGAGCAGTGCTTCATTTATCATTGTACAAACTCTACCTGGCATTAGGCTGCTTATGCAATTACCTGATCATTGTTACCTGTTATTGATAGAAGGCTAAAGCTATTATGTCGAGGTTTCTTATGAGGCAATGCATACTCAGTCACTGATATAAACAACTTAGCGCTAAAACCACTTACAATACAATCGAGTAGCTCATCGAAATCGAGTTGAGCTTGTCCCACAAGGTTTGACTTATCCGGAACCTGAAACACTAAGGTAGCTCCGCCATTTAAATCGCGTTGAAGGTTTAAGCAGCAGCCCAATTACGCTTGAGACGTGCAAACACTCCATTTTACGGAACAATATTAAGTTTTCTGAAGTTTCCAGAGTAACCGATTAAGAATTGAGGCTGGGAACTAGATCCAGTTGGCCTCAGCTAGTTCATCTGTTTCAATTTTCGGATAAGTCGAGTCTATCGGATTAACTTCGGAGGTTAATTGATGACGCCGTAAGACATATAATAGTGAACTGAAGCCAAATGATGTGAGTGAGCGAGTTGAATGTGTTTGTGCACACGAGTTGTAAAGCAAAAGGTAATGTTGCCTTCACCGTATACCCAAAGGAAGAAACTCACATGTACTGCTTCGTGCTGCACACAAATGCCCACTGGTGTCCATTTAAATGTACGGCTGCAGTCTACCACAGAGTATCGTCATACAGATTGCACCTTGGTTATCTGAGGCCAATGATGTCCTCAGTGGCTTTCAAGAAGAAATGTTGAGGCTATATTTTCAAGCATCTAGACGTTTCCTCTCTAATGGGGATCGAACGTCCGATCTCCTGATAATGAAGGAGTCAGCAATGTCAACCACTAAGCTATTGCCGATCTGTTAACCTGACGACGCCTTTAGGTGCCAACTTCGTCGCGTGGAATTGTTATTCACAGAAATAAATAAATAAAGAAGAATGATGACATTGGAAAAACAAAATAACGATTCATTACGAGAACTTTTAAACTAGGCTACTTCACTGTGGGCCCTTCTACTGGCCTTGTGGACAGACATAGTTCAGCTCTTCTACAGTCCATTTCGCGGCTGTAAATTCCCCCGAACATCTCCTAGATTCTAATGAAGGACTAGGATGACATTCATCATATGAACATGGATATTGGTTGATCCAAAATTTTCGTTCCATTTTCTCGGCGCTAAAATGCAGATTAGAATTTTTCGTGTTGATGCTCAATCATGAGACACTAAACAACGGAGAAGCAAAACCGAAGAGAGATTACGATGAGATCGTAGTCATTGTGACGTGTTTATTTTTCATTTTAAGCTGAACGAATTATTTAGCCAAACCTAATGGCTTTCAACAATGCATCCGGTGGTATGAAAAACACACACGTCTGTACGTTGATGCATGTAGCGGTGATTTTACAGAGATAATAAGTAATGGCTTCAATATCAATGAAAGTGCATTAACCAAAGATGATAATTATTCACATATGCAAGCTCTGTCCGTATTTATTAAAACAACAAAGAGTTTTACTTACTGCAGTTTGTAATCACATATACGTTTAAGTTTAGTTCATTCATGCGCTATAACGGATAAATATACGGTTATTGGCAATGGTTTACCGCGTTTTCAGTTTTGCAGTTTAATTGATGGCAGTCTGAGCACAACCTTAAGCTACATTGAGTATGAAATTAATCTTGATAATTCGATGCTGCTTGCTAAAGCAACATCTCGTTAGGTGTTCTAGCTATAAACTAGAGCACTCTGAGAGCGCATCCCTCCACCAAGCAAAGCAACGCTAAGGAAAAATTTCAATTGGTTTTGAAACCAATTCCTTGTATTGGCACCAAAATTCAATCCTCTTTGCCTTTAACAGTATGAACAGTTTCGGTAATTTTCTTGGAGATCTCTTCATAACTTTTTGAGTTATGCTGCTAACAAATATTCTGGGAAACATTACCTAGCCGAGACCACAAACAGACTAACCGATCATCACTAAAATTTAATCATTTATGTCTGTCAACAATTGTAACAACTCCTGTAAATGTCATAACGATCCATTCATAACTGTTTGAGTTATTATATGTCATTGCAGAAAATTAAACCCAGNCTGGGAAACATTACCTAGCCAAGACCACAAACAGACTAACCGATCATCACTAAAATTTAATCATTTATGTCTGTCAACAATTGTAACAACTCCTGTAAATGTCATAACGATCCATTCATAACTGTTTGAGTTATTATATGCACATGCATAAAATTAAACCCAGCGGCAATCGAACGAAAAGATCATCAGAAAAATTTGGTCATTCAGTCTTCGTAATGTACCCAACAGCTCGTAAATCTCATGAAAATCCGTCAATTACTTCTTGAGTTATGGTACTAAGATAAAATAGGCAGACCGAAAACAAACAGATGAACGTATTTTCACCAAAACTTAATCATATGCTACTGTTAACATGCCTAACAAACCCTGTAAATTTCGTAAAGATCCGTTCATAACGTCTTGAGTTATCTTGGTGACAGAAGACAGACAAGTGGAAAGACAGAGAATCATGACGAACATATAACCTCCTTGGCGGAGGTAATGATAAATATTACTCAGTAGGAGCTTGTCAATGATAAGTATAAGAATTACTGCGTTACATCTTAACCCCTTAAGCCGTATGTCCGTCCAGGAGTTGCCAAGTGTTTGTGGGGTATGCCTACCAATTTAAAAGAAAAATTAAGGTGAATGCAATTGAAATATAAATTTGATGTATTTTAATCAATTCATATAAGAAAATACGTCACCGACAGCTGCTATATTGGCAGGACTCCGAATTCGGAAAAAGTATTTTTTTAGATTTCACCAATAAACATCTGTAAAATTGAAAAAAAAAATTCTGTTTGATGAGATCTACAGCAAATATTGACGAGAGTTCTAGCTGGGTAAGTTTGGCAGTAGAGTTTACTAGTATTCCTTTTAAATTGCAACTATTCTCACTGTCCTCATTGTACTAGTTGTTATTGTGACACTTTGGCTTATGCGGACATTTTCAGTCAGTCAACTGCGCAAATTTTGTACCGATTTTTTTTTTTTGTTTTGCATTTTGCTTACAAAGCCTCACCAGCGTGACATTAAAAATTTAGCGCATAAAGTGCAGGTCGACAACAACAAAGTTTCAACACCATAAGCTCAGCTGTTTCTTCCTGATGTTTGCTGTTACATTTCATATTAAAATTTAGGACAAGATTGTAATTTACATGAGACCTGGTGGTACAGGAGTATTATAAGGGTTAACACAAATCCCATTAAAGGTATATTCAATGCAAATTAAACAAAAGCAAGTTGGACCTGACACGTATTTCCTATGTATCATTTACATAACTTTACCCAGCGAAATAATGTAAACAAATTTTCATTGCAGTTTTTAGTTCACAACAACAAATAAAGCTACAATTATTAATGCGGAAGGTCAGTGATGATGTACAGTACATATATAAGGTAATGCATGTAGCTTATATACGCAACATTAGATACAAGAATATGCAAAACATTACACTTGGTTAGTGAATGAGTGCTGTACAATCAAGCTGCACCGCACATACGCTATTTCAGCTTAACGGGAATTTGTAGATTTTTCTGCAGAAGAAGAGAATAATAATTCTAAAAGTGAGACCTAGTCAGGTGAAACGTAACTAAACTTAAGCATTAGGGAAAAATTTCAACGCATACCTATGTGATTTAACAAACTATTATGTTACCATTTAATTTAGGTGAAACTCATAATAATAATTCAGACTGACGGTTGAATCTACTGAGTAGACTTTATTGCGTTGATCTCCAGCCAACACACACTTGATACTATCAGTAAAATAATTAAAATTAGGACAAATCTCAGCTACTATTGGAATCTCCTAGGTATTGTCCATCCCTATATACCCTAAAAAGGGATTTCTGGTCGATAGAATTAACCCCCATTTTTACCAGATCGTGTTATTTTGCTACAAGGGTTATTTATCCTATAGTGTTCCTAGGGGAAAATCCTTTGCAGCTAAGTAGCACAGTCTAGGTAAGTACAGAGTTAAGTAATCTTAATTTTCGTTTCACGTATTCGTAAGTAATTCCTTACATGTATAGTGTAAATAGTTAAACTGCACCAACTCCAACACATCAGTACATACATTATAATACCATTAAAAAATTCGCTCGCATTCCTGTGCAGTTTGTAAGCAGTTACAACACGGCTCGTTAAAACTGTATAATACACGATGGGGACTTATTATCTACTAGGAAATGACCATAGAGAACCGACTACCACTCACTACATCGAATCTTTTCTTCTACTTGTAAGAATTATTATGTCCAACTCTGTACAAGAATACATTTCGTTTTTTTTTTTACCTAGCATCTTGTTTGATGAAGCGGATAAACGTAAGGAATGTTACCATCTAGATATTACGATTGTATTTCAGGTGACCAAATATTCACGAATCAGCGAACACGAGAAACACCATCAAATATCTAGGAAGGTAAACCTAGAAAGAACATCTGGTAAATTTGCGAGGGATTTCGGGGATACATGATCTCGTTTTCCGAACGCAGAGAGTCCTTGTTTTCATGATATCCACAAAGAAATTACGAACTTTATTTCAGTTAGGTAGAAAACTGCGGTATTCTCCGTTTAATGCATTGGCAATGGTTTTCTATCTGGCTAACTCACCGTATCCAGAAAATATCATACACATTTGACAGTTC
Source organism: Parhyale hawaiensis (assembly GCA_001587735.2). Lineage (NCBI taxonomy): Eukaryota > Metazoa > Arthropoda > Malacostraca > Amphipoda > Hyalidae > Parhyale > Parhyale hawaiensis. The sequence goes on from LQNS02278097.1 coordinate 12,148,265, forward strand.
GTTTTATCTATACTGTACAGCGTAATACATAAGTAATTTCTTTTAGGGATTTTCAGTTTTTTTTTATTTTACGGAACAGTTCAACACAATTGCACTAACACCTATTTGCCCAAGAAATGAACACGCGTACGTAATAATACAGGACATATACATTTTCCAAGAACGTTGTCACAACCAAACCGAAGGTTCTAGCCCGCTTGCCTATCACAGGAAATATGTACAAGTTTTTCCAACATTCATTGCTATTTGGTTACGGCGAGGTGAAATTAATAACTAGCATTGTAGTTTTACCAGCAAATTACGCACAGATTTTCTGAACACAGGTGGTCTAGTATGAAAAATGCAACGCTCGTTGCGTTGGTTCAACAGAAAGAAGGCAGTTAAGGTTCATGCGGCTGATGATTCGGTATCTCCAGGACTATTTCAAACTTACGATGGGGACTAAGACAGTGGGTCATATTCATGGGCGTAGTCCTAGGCGCTTTGCTGCTGCGGTTGGTGCTGAGGAGGCGCTAGGGAGAATCCAAGTGGACCTGGTAAGGAGGAAGATAAGGAGCGGGGATCTCCATGAAGTCGAAGGGCCTGCTCCATACGGGCTTCCTGCAGACGAAGGGCCTCACCAAGATCGCTCTGGTGGGAGGGCGGTCGGACGTCAGGATTAGAGAGCCTTAACGAGGCCTCGGATTGAGGGTTCCTCAAGGAGCCGTCGATGACGGGCCCGCCATTGGAGTTAGACAACCTCAGGTCTCGTAGATCTGGTTGAGGTGATGCCAATGGTTCGGGGGGTTGCTGATGTCCGTTTGGAGGCTGAGGAGGTTGCTGGGGTTGTTGCTGCGGTTGCTGCTGTTGGGGGTGAGTGGAGGGTTGGGTTTGAGGTTGCTGTTGGGGAGGCTGTTGTTGCTGCTGCTGTTGCTGCTGAGGCTGCGGCTGTTGTTGCTGTTGTTGATGCTGTTGCCCATTTTGTGAGCCCTGTTGATGGTGTTGGTTAGTGAGAGAGCGGATAGCCTCTGCCTGTGAAGCCATAACCGACCGGATAGTTTCAGCCTGAGATGTCAGTGTCGATTTCACGAGCTCTGCCTGACTCTGGCTAATCATAGCCCTCATATTATCGCCCCCGTGCGGCCGCATGTGATTCATCACGTCATGGTGAGTGGAAATAGAGCGGAGAGTGTCCGTTGGAGATGGCATGCGACCTAATCCTATGTCGAGCTTTTCTGCCGGCGTTGACATGCGCGAAGAAGCGTCACTCTGAGGTGGGGACGCCGCCATGGCCATGTGAGAAGTCGGGTTCTGATGTTGAGCTTGATGCTGCATTTGGTGAGGCATGCCCATGCCCATACCCATACCCATGCCCATTCCCATACCCATGCCCATACCCATTCCCATGCCCATGTGGTTTCCTCCTCCTTGAAGTCCAACTTGTGCCAGACCTAGCAGGCTCTCACGTTCTCTGCGCTCTGCTGCTGCGCGGGACAGCACGTACTGGGCAGCGAACTGATGTTTTGGATCCATGCGCATGTGTTCCATGTGGTTCAGCAGACCTGCGCATAATCACATATAATGATTAGTAAAGTCATTTTGAACGGTATTAGCTAGGGATGGATTCAAGATACAGTAATAAGGTAGGGTCACTTGGACATGGCCTTCCCAAAATTCCTGAGAGTATCATATGCTTTCCTGAAACTCTGGAACTAACTACAGTAGACCAAACAGTTCCAGAGCTTTTTCTTGGAATTGGGAAATAATGCTCGTAGGGCTTTAGGTAGAATCGGAGGAGTGGCAGAAACATGTCTGTGTACCTCCCCCCGAATCAACCCCTAGTATTAGGATGGCAATTTAGTTTAATGTTTAATGTTGTTCACACTTGCGTTAACACTCAGCTTTCTGTAGACTATTTCATTATATTTGGTATTTACAATTTTTATATTAATCTGATACATAAACCTTGGCATGTCTTGAGTGTTAAAGACCAAACATTACATAAAGTAAGAGAATGAATTTTTGATAATTAGCTCCACCAGAGTAACGCCTACTGAGGTAAACCAAAAGGCTAGTAAGAAGAGTAAAGCAATAGGAAAAAAAGACTGGAAAGCATATTAAGGGAAAAATATAATGAAAGTAAAGGTTCAAAGGAGGTAAGAGAGAAGCGTAAAACCATAAACCACACTATACGTGTGATCCTTGGTAAAATATAAGGAAGGAACAAAGAAGAAAGGGAAGAAAAAATTTGAGAAGGAAGAAAGACAGGAAGAATGAAGGAATTAAGAAAGGGCATTAACAAAAAGTACCCTTGCGCGTATCCAACAATCGCAACTGGCAAGACGTAGGAAGGACTCACCAGACTCGTGGGTGAAGACGGCGTGACAGACTGAGCAGGGCCACATGCGAAGAGAGGAGGTGAACTGCGAGGTCTCGGGATGACAAGCCAAATGCTTCCTGAGACTTCCTTCGTTGACGTAATGCTTGCCACACACCGGACACGAATGGGATGCAGTGCGGCGCTTTGCTGTGGACACAGGGAACCCTTCAGCTTTTATTACTTCCTCGAAAAGGCTACAACTTCTCAATCCTAATCACTTGAAAAATCAATAAATATATAATTGCATACATTAACTACTTTTTTGAATGAGGTAATAAACTGTAATTTTTTTCATGGCTTACCCCCTAAAAAGTCACGATTTGATTTGACAAATCCTGATCACTTGACGGAAATGAAAGGATTTTGATTAAGTTGCAACTATTATCTCAAATAATGTAAAAGTTACAAATTTTAATTAGTTCATTGAAGGAAAGTTGAGAGATTGACATGCCATTACGAAACAGTAGTCTTGCAGCAAGTTAATATTTTTTCCATTCTTACTTCAGAGTAATATACCGAGTCACTATTCGCAGCAATTTTTTCCCACATGATCATCAACTGTAATTAATCAAAGAAAATGAGAATCAAGTACTGTGATGAAGACCAGTGCATATTTACTCATCACTTCTTTACTTGCGTCTCCAGTGAAAATAATTACGGCGAAGAGTTTGTGATGATAATTTTTTATTGATCACACTTTCGTTCCCAGTTCGCTGATGTACGATGCACTGCACCCACCAATTTAAGGGAACGTAGCAGATTTGAATTCTAGACCTAAATTCTGCTGAGTAGCGTTAACCTTCCTTTTATTCGATGACATGCGGAACATTTTTTTTCCTTTTAGCAGGAAGTCAGGCATTACTGTCAGCATAAGTTTTAGCTGCGTTTTACCGATACACAAATAATAGAACGTCCGTCTATATTTTTCTGCTCAAGCGATAAGCTGTTGAGTCAAAAGAATAATTTATGTTGTAAAAAATAATTAGTGTAACGAGGTCCTCCTGTTTTTTTTTTTTTTTTGGCCATTTTCGTACTTTCACAGTGCTATGGAGGTTATCTTGTCTTTTGTTTTTTCCATAATTTTCTACATTTGAGCATCGCGAATTCAGAGTAACTAAAGCTTGGATCTTGGATGCCAGAGGAAAACAAAATTCAAAAAGCATGAGAGTGCTAAGGGAAGCGGTAGATATCTTCATTATTTAGGTTTAAGACTAGCAAAGCCAGCAATGTTTTCAAATTAAGGTTTCCATGCTTTTTCCATCATCTGCAACCTTGTCGAATTTNTTGGATGCCGGAGGAAAACAAAATTCAAAAAGCATGAGAGTGCTAAGGGAAGCGGTAGATATCTTCATTATTTAGGTTTAAGACTAGCAAAGCCAGCAATGTTTTCAAATTAAGGTTTCCATGCTTTTTCCATCATCTGAAACCTTGTCGAATTTTTTGCCTGCTGATTTTAAGCTGAGCGTGACAGGATGGCCACACTATCCAACCTGGCCTAATTTTTTTGGCCACTTCTGGCCTTGCATTGTATTGGATATAATCTTGACTTTCTCTCGGGCGAAGCCATGATATAGTACTTAACAGTTTTGTGTCCTCTCGGAACAGTATGGACAATTTAGAAACCAAAGCTGATATTGTGGTTTTGTACCATTAGAACTCCATAAAATCCCCGGGATACCATTCTGAAATACCATGTGCTTAGAAACGTCTGTAATTTGGGAAAAACTACGGACTTTAAAACTAACATTTCAGTATTTTCTATTCTTGAGCAATGATTTTCATGAGAACTTAAATGGCATTTTCAGATGAGAAACACGCGTTTTTAATTCCACAATATGATGCATTAAATCTCTTTTATAAACATTGAAGGGTAGCTGATTGCTACGACTCAAGCAAGCTCTACTGTCTGCAATCAGTTTGACTTGTTTTGATCAATTTCCCATTTACGATTCTGGAGGAGCCTAAAAATTTTTAAATTCTAGCTGACACACAAAATACATATTTTATACGTTAGCTTTAATGAACCTTTTAATTCATAAATTACTTGCAAAGTTATGTATGTAGGTTTGATACATATACGTTATTGAAACGTGGTGCAGATCGAGGAGCGGTTAAGTAATTTTATCGCACCTGGATATATCTTAAAAGTGACAGTTTCATTACAGTTAGCTTTCTGGCGCCTTATGTACACAAGTGAAAGAAACTTCATTAAGACTAACTTGTCATATGTGATCGTAAATGAATAGCTAGTTCATAGTCCAATCAACTGTAAGGTAATTACTGTGCTCGTTATACACTCAATCTGTTTGGGAGTTTTAGTTTGCGAGGACTTTGTCCAACACAGCATTGAGCTGGAATTTGTATGACAGGTAATACGCTATTTCCACTCGGATAAATTATTGCTGGCAGTGAATAAGATAACGATGAATGATTGGGAAACGGTAGAAATAAGCAACATTTTAATAATTATAGCAACAAAATTAACAAATGCTTGTTTAGTTGCTTTGAACGCCATTCTTTTCTTGACAATGAGTTAAAAAAAATCCCTGAATAGTTAGCCTAGCAAGCTTAATACCAGGGAATAATACATGTGGACATCGAAACGAACAATACACAAAATTGCAGAAATTTTTGCTGTTGACTTATTGTATAAACAACAGAAGTGCATATTTATTTATTTTTTCATTTGAGACACTTGGATATAATGCGCATTTTAAATGCTCTGTAGCCATAATGATTCTTTGGTGTTGCAATAGCAATGACTAAATCATATAAAAAAATATTCAACATTACACAATAATAACAGTGCTTGAGAAATGATGTTTTTATAAATATTTACACTGATTTTTGTTACAAATCGCTCATACAAGAGATAAGTGGAAATTCATGCTGCGATTTAACACCCGTACGAAATAAAAGAATGCGCTTTAACCCGGCTGCTACTTTCAGTACAAAAAACAGACAGATTGTTTCATTTGCGTTTGGAAATCTCAATCTGAGTAGATAGCACCAAGTTGCCTGGTTGTTTGGAAAATTGGTGTTAATAGTCATCCTTGCTTTCTGGGAGCGAATAGAAAAGGATAGTCACCCTCTCTCAAAATAGAATCACTCGATCTGCGTCAGGTTGAGCTACCGCGATGCAGAAGTTTTATTTTTCTTGTAGGATTACAGTAGAACAAAGATCTCTTGTAGCAAAATACCATGGCCTGGTATGAGAAGGATTAACTTTTTCTACATTTCAAATTGAAAATCAAGTGCCCAAGTGCAAAGCAGCCTCCATTACGGAATAATAATGGCTTCGAGCATGAGCGATGAAGCAGAGTAGATGTTAATTGTTTGCAATCATTTTGCACGCCGATTACGCTATGTACTGCTGATAATAATGTACTAGCCTCCTTTCCCCTTCAAAAAATGAATAAATAAATTTTAATAACGAGTAGTTTACTAATAATAGGTTTGGTGAACTAATTTGATACTGCGAGAAGATTTGAGGTAGTGATATACACCAGAATGAAATGCTATTGCATATAATAACGGCAGACTTTGCTATAAATGCTATTGGTGAGCATTAGATATTACTAAGATCTCTGAGCCATGTTTTAAGCGGATCTTACCTACATGAGGGCAGTGAATGTATTGTGTTCAAAACACGAGAGGTTATCCAAATAAAATAACTTCACAAGCAGTAAGGTATATGTTAGCTACGCAGTTTGATATTCAATTTTTGCAACAAGCATGAATGACACGAATAAGTAATTTTAGACACAAATATTTAAAATTAGCTACAGTAGCGTTGGTGCGGGGCTGCAGCAGCGGTATCGTACAACATTAACATAAAAAAAAATCACGAAATAATTAATGAGTTTCAGCATTGATTGTACAGGTCATGCAAAACGCCAATAGTTGGTAATTGGAGAAAAAAGAAGAAAATAAATCGGGTAAGAACTGAAACAGGAATGAAACGAGCGAGAAAATATTCTGTACCTGCAGCGTCACGTTATACAAATCTGCAATCTTAATTATAAAAAGCAAATTCCCTTTAAAAATAAGAATTATTTCATTTTGAAAGAGCATTAGTTAGGAGCTTTCACAAAAATAGAAATGTGGTTACGTAAACAAGGAGTGATTTATTATGGTAGCAAGTCATTGCTAAGAAAATAAGCCATTCACTATAATGCTGAAAGTCACAGGCATTAGGAAATAATAAAAAATTAACTTAAAAGGGTGCCAGCAATTTCCGAAAACATATTATAAATCAAGAACACATTTTATTCTATTTTCAACACAGCGCACAATAAACTAGAAATCACGGGGCGTTGAGAGAAAAATAAAACATTTAAACGTTTGATTTCAGGTAATCTCTGGAGAAAGAAGACATTTACAAGCAAGGACTGTTATATTGTCAACACTCGCGCGATGAACTGAAAAAAAAAGACATACGAGTAAAGCATAACGACATTGACATAATGATTTAGAAGCAAAATCTGAGAACAAAGGCATTTACAAACACGGCTGATTAAATTCTTTTTGAAAACATAGAACCTGCAACGAAAGAAAATCGCATGGCGTAATAGTAGACACGAAATGGACAACACACTTCAGCCGCCAGCTGAATATGGGAAACACCAAAGAGATAATTGCGTAATTGCATTGAACATTTAAATACTCGCATATACCAACCTGCTACACCAGAGGCGTTAGGGTCTCTATGTGTAAACTTCATATGTTCCATGAGTTGTTCTCCGTTCATAAAGAGTTTCTGGCACTGAGGACAGTTGGCTGCGTTGGGCCCCCCGACCAAGGCAGTGTGCTGCGTACGACACATCTATCGGTGAACAACATAATTTGCACTGCTCAGATACACCATCTCATCCTGTACATTCATCCGAACTCACACGCAACCCTTCGATTCTGAGAAATTCATGGTCAAGGGAGTATAGGGTACAGAGTGTTTGTTTATAGGTCACTGGAACACAAAGCAGGTTCATAGGGAAGAAATGCGGGGTTATTGGCCTCAAGTAGGGGCGTCGCTAACCATGTGCCAGTTTTTGAGTTAAGGATGGTCGAGTTTATTGATATCGTGGCGTCACTAAAGGAGCCCAATGTTGAAATTTCGGCAAGTGTTGCTGCGTGAAAATGCTCCGCGTCGCTACTGGCTTCCTCTGGTGATAGCTATAAGCTGGTGATCATACCTCGTTGAAAATATTGGGTTTGAGCACGAGTTTTGCGCTGCCACTCGAGGAAGTTGGTATTGACGTTTGGGCTCAAGCTACTCTTTATGAAAATAAGCTGGGTCGTTGCTGGCCTTCCTTGGTGGCATCACTAAATCCGTCAAACTGCATGCGTTGGAGTGTAGTGGCACTACCAAGGAAAGTCAGTTCAAACATGGGTCTTCCCTTACGAACAGACCTTGTGTCTTGGTGGCCTTAGTTTGCCTGGCGAGGTCAAATGTTTGTGAAGCATGAATGAACGAGGCGAGGGGAGGAACATGCAGTGTTTGTGTTACAAACTGGATGTGAATTAAAGGAAAACTGATTGACGAAAACAATCATTGGTAAGTTTGCATCTGCCTCAAATGCGGCATGTACAATTAATTTCTGCTAAAAGCAAAATAAATACAAAATAAAAAGTACGTAGCAGAACTTCAGGCACAGGTCGGAATAAATTTTGACATTTATGTATAAACTAGCTTGTAATTTGTAAGAGATCAGAGTCTATTCGTATCTAAAACTCAACGTTATCTTACTTTGCATTGAAAAATTATATTAGATCTGGTAACTTGTAAGAGATGAGAGTCTAGAATCTAGAATTCAAAGTTATTTTTTATATTAAAAAAAATACCAAAAACTATGCAAATGCCTGATAATGATACCAGGCACATAAGGAAGGTGCAATGTATTCAAAAACCACAAGAAAAGCTGCCATAGGGCTGACATAGCTGTATGTAGCTAAAAATCACCATGAGTTGATACAGAGAGTATTTCCAGCTTATTTTGGAGAAAAAACAGAGTTTAAAAAATTATCTAACTGATATAGAGAGTGTGTAAGAGATGAGAAACACATTGGATGTGTCAATAAAACTATGTGGAAATCATTAATGCAAGTATGAGGAGGAATGAATGCGAAATAATATTATAACGTAAAGGATTAAAAAAACGCTTGGCTTTCAAACAAATTGATTTTGCTGATATCTATGGGAAGCTAACAGAAGGGTTGCGATGGGCTCAGGAAATAAAAAACTTGTCATGCAATTAAACAAACAAATGGAGGGCTAATATCAAGTGCAGTAACCCCTGTAAAAGTCACATTAAGCTCTTGTGCAAAATTTACACAGTTACTGCATTTTGCCATATTAACCCTACAGATAACATACACATCATGCTGCTGTATGTGAGAACAACTATTATAAACTTAACATATGTAGAGCACATAACAGACTGCAACGAAAATTAGTTTGAGACTGTTAATTTACCACGAACTTAAACGATAAATAATAGATATCATGCAATAATGCAAAGTAAAGCATGATGAAAACATCCTAACGTGTGAAAAAATAAACGAATCTGCTGTGCATGCACAAACTTGTAAACGAACGTGTTGATAACTACTGGATCGTAATGGTCAGGACACATGATCCTTGGTAAGGGTTCCCAGCCCTTGGGGGCGCGAGACACCCTTTCAGGAGGTACAGAATCCTCTATTACTCCCATATTATTTAATAAATTAACTAGAAATTGTTGCAGAAAATTAGTATAAAATTCATCCCTCTTCAGATGAGTCATTAATTTTTTATATAGGGATGCTAGAATATTCAAGAAGTGTTTTAGGGGTGCCAGATTCTGAAAAGGCTGAAAACAGCTGGCCTACAGTAAGTAAATCAGGATTGTCGTTGTATATAAAAGTTATCTTTACATACTATGGTCAACATTTATGACCATAGCTAGGTTAAAAAAAAGGTCTTCAAACAAAAAGCTGTACTTGATCAGGATTTATGGATACAGTTAGGTAAAAAAGGGGATTTTACGAACGAAAAACTGTAGTTTGATGTGAATGATCAAGGTTGAGGTCTAAGTTGGGTAAAAAGGAATTTTAAAGCAAGGAAAAGCTTTATTTAGATGTCAATGGTCAGGGTATAAGGTTCCAGTGAACACTGAACGTCACTCTTCATTCACACCATGCGCATTCTCACCCTCACTCAGACAAACATTTCTAGGCTTATTGATAGGAACCATTTTACCCTCTCCCATTTTTGTTTTCTATATAAGAGTGTGAATGTTTTCTTCTCAGAATGTGGGAAACCACAAGGCAACAACAAGATATTATCTTCTATGAGGCCAGCACAGTATTGCAGAATATTTATTTAATGGCACTCACTCTGATGTTGAAGAACAACTGTACTGGCAAATAAAGCGCTACAAATTCGACTATCTTGAACTCCCTTCATGGTTATTGTTAATGTTATACCAAATCAAACGTACTTAATGTTCTATGAAGAACTAAGATAATTTATTTTAGATTTATTCAATTAAAAAACAACTTATATTTAGGTATGCAGATCTTACTAAATTCTTCCATCAAGCACTCGCACTCAAGCAGGCACTATTACAGTATACTCTAGCACGCTTCCTGAATCAGTGTAAATAAAAGTTCCACTATATAAGTTTCTACATTTTACTTCTTTAGCGCTGTAATGTAAACACTGATTTGTTGATGTGTGAATGTTTCAAGGTGTCGAGCTGAATTAAAATCATTTAAAGGAAAGTTATTAAAAGGGATGCGGTAAACGTTTGAATTTCAATAACCACAAACTCAACTTTTCAGCTTCTATATTCTTTCTGTTTTTTTTTAATAGTCTAAGTAGACTGGAAAAAAATATGTTTGAACTTTTGCTGTAGGATATTCAGCTATTATTAACTCTACCTACAAAACTCATGCTGTCGATTTCATGACTGATGTAGATTAATGCGAAAGATGAAATTGGGGACACGCTTTATCATATTTTTTCTAGTAACTATAAAATTGTGAAAAAAATTTCGAGGCATATCCATCAGGGGATAATCTTATGGATTCGTTAGCCTCAAAGTCTGTACTGCTTTGATGTCAATTTTCAAATATGTAATCATTCTCATTCCTCACAAACCACACATTTTTGTTAGTCTCTACTATCTTGTAAATCTGTCACACTTCGGGTGTGGCTGCATTGTCACAATAGGTTATGCCTAGGGCAGTGATACTTCAGTATTCGCAATTTCACTTAAGCATAGAGGGAATGAGAAGGTATATGTAATGCTCACCTTGGAGGTATGGGTGCGTAGGGAACTTTCCGTTGCAAAACCTTTACCGCAAATATTGCAGTGAAAAGGTCTATTTTTCATACGCTCCAATTGAGCGTCGTGGTTACGGAGATGCTGCTGTAGGTTCGATAACTGAATGAAAGCACGGCCGCAGTCCGGCAAGTGGCATTTGTAGGGACGCTCACCTGCGGGGAGAAAATACGAGTTCAATTTCTGATGCAAACTTTAAAAAGGATGCTGATGCACACAGTATAAGAAGAGTTGATGAGTTATAACCGTGGTTCATAATTTTTTGACCCATGAAACTCTTGGTCTCTTTACGACCGTACGATCAACATATTTTAATGGTTAATTTTGGAAAAAATTAAGCGAAAAGACCACGATTCATCAAACATAAAGCAAAATTAATTCCTTGAAATTTTTCACTTACTCTTTTACATATGTAAAAAGTAATGCCGTGTTTGGACCTTTTCCGGTTCTGGCCGCTGAAAAAATCTGGAGAGCCTCTTGATGGGTTACGAACCATAATTGCTTCACCCTATTTCAACCAGGCGGAGTGAATTTGCTGTGTTGCGAATCATAAATGCTTCACTCTTTTAATACCAAGCGGTGTTACATTTCTATAAGGTAAATGGATCTTATTATATTCCGAGCTTAAAAAGCCTTGTGAGGCGGTAACTAGCACAGCTTGGTTAACTTACGGTTAAGGTTCGCTGAAATTACCCTTCACTGCATAACTTAATGTTGCCTTTCTTGTAAGCATAACGCTGCTAGGCACTTCCCATGTATCACAAACTACGCAGTGAAGTTCTCCATCACAGTGGGAGTCTTCGAAGCGCTAAGTGGGGCAACCTGAGGTTTCCTCTTCTCAGCACAGCTTCTCTGACCTAGCTCGCCATGCAGTGAATCTCCCTGAGTACAGGCTAGGCTGCCTAGCATGGCGGCTGAGTGAAATTCCCTCGAGATAACGTCATCCATAAGCCAGGACTATCCCTACTCGCAAGCTAATAGTGCGTGGCCAAAAAGCGCTTCCAATAGAACTTTAATATAAAAATTTTGTTCAGTTATTGTTTTTTATGCTGGTACGCTATGCATTGTGCTTGTGTAGCACCTTACGCTTCTATAAAGTTTCTTCAACTTGATCTGACATAGAACTTAATTTTCAACATACATATTACATAATTCATAGTCAGAGCTGGGCAGTATCTAGATACTTTGTATCTAGATACTGTATCTAGATACTTTTTTGTATCTAAATGCTGTATCTAGATACTTTTCATATGTTGTATCTAAATATAGTATCTAGATACTTTTTGCCTGTATCTAGATACAAGTATCTAGATACTTTTTTAGATACTTTTTAGATACTATTAAATTATACCTATTATACATGAAATATTGTAAATACAATGGTATT
>LQNS02278097.1:12164404-12179938 GCA_001587735.2 Parhyale hawaiensis
GTAGCACTGTATACGTAGATACAGGCTGCAGTGTAGCACTGTATACGTAGATACAAGCTGCAGTGTAGCACTGTATACGTAGATACAAGCTGCAGTGTAGCACTGTATACGTTGATACAGGCTGCAGTGTAGCACTGTATACGTTGATACAAGCTGCAGTGTAGCACTGTATACGTAGATACAAGCTGCAGTGTAGCACTGTATACGTAGATACAAGCTGCAGTGTAGCACTGTATACGTTGATACAGGCTGCAGTGTAGCACTGTATACGTAGATACAAGCTGCAGTGTAGCACTGTATACGTTGATACAGGCTGCAGTGTAGCACTGTATAAGTACATATAGCAGGCACGGAACATTCCCAGAAGAATCCGGAGCTAGTGACCGGCAGGCCGGCCGGCATGATGTGCGTCCGCTACTTTGTATTCAGTTAATTGTAGAACTTTTACATGCGGAGAGTTGAGTAAACTCTAACTCATTGAGTATGCGTCCCGATACACAGGAGGACTGGGCAGCGGGTCTACACTCATCCATCACACTGTGTTGGTGCAGCATGAGTACAGGCAGCGGTACCAAACAGTATCAAACAGCATCACAATGACGGTCAAACACAGCAAACAACGCCTGAGCAAACGCACCGAACTTTTATGGAAGGGCTGCGCCTTCCCTGCCCCGGTCAGCCCTGCAAAAATTCTCTGAAATGACTACTGCGACTTGGCTTCAGCGGCTTCAGATCACCTGAAGCTCATCTGAATCGGCTTCAGCTGCTTCAGTTGAGCTTTGCACAAGTGCTTCAGCTTAGCTTTAACTCATTCAGCAACTGTAATCACTAGCGTTGTCTTATTTAGCCAGCTGTTTCAGCTCAGCTATGCCCTTTTGAGTTCAATATCAGCAGATTCAGCAGGCATGTTGGCAGTGTTTGCAAAGGCTTAGCTTCATACAACCATTTCCCTTCTCCTGAGCGAATTCTTGGCCGTCTCAGAACCATAGAACAGTTATTAAGGCGGTCATAAGTGCTGTCAGGGTAGTGAAATCCAAGCGAGCGATAGCTAAAAAAAACAAGTATTTTTTGTTTGTTTTACGTCATACGACTAGAGAGCTTTTCCTATAGCCGATGCATATTCGTGTACACGACAACGTTTTTTTTTTGTGTGTGTACATGCTTCTACTTAGCTAAAGGGGCTTCATTTCCTTTATTCGTTTCCATGATTATGTTGTCAAGAATATCTTCCTCTCCTCTTTCGCTAAGCTTTTGTTAGATTTGCACATTATAAGTTAAAAAAATATCCATTGTGAAATTAAGCACAATCTGCAATATATGAAACCTCATAAAAGTAATTCAGAAATTTCAATTCTGAGATTGCAAACTTTTGGCAAGGCAAGATACCTCCATGCCAGTCAGTAGATTGATTGTCTCCAATTTAACCCTAGACGTTGTGCCGATGAGACCAACCAAATAGCCAAACGAACAAGCATGCAAGCGAACAAACAAGTATGCAAGCAAGCAAACAATAAACAGGCTATCAACAGACTGAGAATGATTGTATAATGAAATTACGTGTCATTATCATTTCGATGAACTAGGAATATCATAGGAGTAACAGCCTAATGCTTATGGTTACGTCATAAGCAAGAATCTACAACTGGAACTGTGTCTGAGAGTAGCTGTCATTGCCAGAGGTCGCTACGAACTCAACCACCACCATCATCATCAGTTTTGCAATATCACCCAGGGCTATCGCACCCACCCTACCCTCCACATCCTACGATATCAGCGACAATTAGTATTCGAGGCTGGTGTAAAAATGGACGCTTTATCTCCGCGGTTTGGCCCAAAAATCGTCCGCCGGCCATAAAACGTGGCAATTCGCATTTGGCGCGTAGTAATCTGGAGACCGAGGCTATCAGGCCGTCCTACGTACGCTTGATGCCTTAGCAACCGAGCACGGAGGTTGTGCTCACCATCACTGGGTGTGTATGTGCATGCAACCGAACTACCTAATGTGGGATGAATCGGCAAAATAGGACAAATGGGAATTAGGCTGAGAGGCGTAATTTTGGCGCATTGGGAATTTTTTATTCTATTTTGCCGAAATTCAGAGTTTTTTAACTACTTTTTTCAAAAGTTTCAAAAGTTTTTTGCTTGATATTGTGTAGGGTCATGGTGGCACAGATTAACAAATTTAGGATTAGAAACTGAGCTGGCTGATGAGTGTCTCGGTAGCTAACTCCATACTTGTCTGTGGAAATTTCTCAAACTGTGTTTTTCAATTCGATGTAAGGCGGGTGGCGTTTGAGCGACGGCAGACCCGTGCGCCAAGTCTCCCCTCGTTCTGCCGACCTCATTTCCAAGACGAATGGACCAAAGAGGTAATTGGGTTATGGTAAATAGATGAGACCCAATCCTGTTCTTTGTCTATGGGAAATTCGCCTTTTTGTATCAAAATGGAGGGTTTTTAGAACGTTTCATCGCATTACATGAGCTCTCAAGAAGCCATCCTCAGGGTAAACGGTGCCGTAGGTTAGTGAATCGATCCTGTTATTTCGCCCACGTATGTTGTTACAGTTGTTCAGCTATCGCTTCACGCAGCGACGATATGGGCAATTAAGATTGTTGCTTGCTTTGAGCAGCGTAAAGGAACAAGTAAAGTAAAGAATAACCAAACAGGCCCAACACTCATATCGAGCGAAGAAGGCCTATGTGTAATTTCATGAAGGCTATGGAGCACAACAAGCTCTCGAAATAATATAAATGAAAAATATCAATGCCCAATATTCGACAAATTAACGTTTCTCTATTGCCAAGTTACGGTAAACTTTGAAGGAAATGAATGAGGTAAAGAACATCCATATAGACTGACAGATGCAGATAACTGTTTAAGCATTGGTGATTTTCTGCTTCGTTAGGCATTGCAGCTATCCAACAAGATCGTGTGATATTCATAGTCTCAGATCAGTGGCCTGTTATATGAAGCCAAAAAAATGACATCTACAGAGAAAAATACTCACAAAAATACAAGATTGGTTGGTGAGGACCCTAACGAAAGGTTAGGATGTCCAAAGGTGAGTGAGCGATAGTAAAGTTCACAGGTTTCCTGCTATGAAAGGAATCGAGAAGTTGGTGTTTCTCATGTAGTTTTTAAAAGCTGCTTCTATATTAATACAATTAATTATGAACAAGCAATCACATGTTAAAAGCACACTTACAAGCTATATACTGCACTGTACGTGCACCTATAGGTATGATGGACTGTTGACAATGTGGAAAAAGAATATCATAGTTGCAGAAAACAGTGTGCACGACATGGATATCTGCAACTAAGAAAATATCCGTGTACTGCGTAATGTTTTCTTCCATTCGCCTGCTTGGACAGTCATTCGTCTGCTTGGACAGTCATTCGCCTGCTTGGACAGTCATTCGTCTGCTGATGCACAACCTAATGTATCGGATGCTTTGCTTCATTGTTAATTACCGGCAACAATTTAAATGCGGGAACAATAGGGGTTCAATATTTCAGTTATACTCGCTACACTTCAAAAAATTCATCACAACAACAGAAGCGCAAATTTCGAATGAGCCAGAAAAAAAAATCCTTAAAAATTGCTCTTCTGAGCAGACACGCTTGAAGCTGCCACTTTTTTTTTGCCCCCGACTCACAGAAATTACAAGGCATTACTTCATTAGCGTCAGCTATGCCAGTGAGAATGGACACGACCTGGCCGTATAGCGTACTACGATAGAGGGACATCCGTTCTACAGGGAGCCGTACTGGGTCTGTGTGACCACCCCCAGGGGCTAAGAGTCAGGGGAAAAAAGCTCCCCGTTGCATGGAAATGAGCAAGAATAGATGATGTTAAATGGACGAGACACGGGCAAGTTATCAAATAAAGTACAGTTACTATGCTGCCTCGGGGACAGCGTTGTAGTGACCGTACGTGAAGTAATGAAATTACAGCTACTACGTTCTGCGTCGAGGTGCTTCGCAAATGTGATCGAGGATTCATTTTTTTCCCCATTTCTAGGCAGAAAAAGCCTGAAACAATTACTTCTACATTGCAATAGCTACACTGAAGTTTGCTTCGCTTCAAGTAACTAGAGCGGCATTTTTGTACGGTTCCGACCTGGCCCAGAAGATTTAAAATACCTACATCGTAAAATTTTAAGCACTTTTCCCGTCGTTGTATTTCGAACAATTTGATAGTATTTATCAATCTCCGGTCAGTCATGAACGCCTTTGGACAATTTACTTATTTTAGAACACCAGTGATGCTAATTATAACACTGATAAAAAAGTCTATAAGAACCGAGCCCAAATAAAGTGTTAGCCCATACTGTTTATTTCTCTTTCCGTGTCCATTACATTTCCGCGTTTTTTCCACTTCTCACCAACGACACCTCGTCCTTTCGTTCACTTCAGTTCTAACTAACCTCGATGCTCCTGCTCAGCTTCAGGATGCTACGATCGTCTCACTAAGCTTGAATTCGATTGTCTCTGTTTTACCGGCCCGGGCTTATTATTTCATTATGCGCTTCGTCAACATTTTACGGCAATGACCGGCCAAATGACGTGAATTACCTGACAAAAGTCCGCCTAATTATGGCAGGCCGCCTGGCCGTCTGGGGACATTCGCATGAAGAATGGAACAGGGAGCAGATAATGGCAGCCACGGCGTGAGTTTGGCGGTCACAGCTTACATGTCTTCTCTTCTATTTTGTCGGTACAGTACTTGTGTGCAGTACGGATTATGTCTGTGTGGTGTGTGTGCTATTCCTAGTGGTTTTCTGCTACATTCGTATACACATAATGCTGCTTCCAATGTTTAGTATCACATTCGCACACATTATTATCTTTGTGGTTGGTTACTGATGATCCATACCGCACTCATTGTTATCTTTATGATTGTTTACTTGTGATCCATACATATTTATACTATCTTGCTCGCAGCATTTTACCATCATACCCATGCTGCATACAATGCTGCGGGCAATAGCTTCACGTACAAACTGTACTATTGGGGTTGATGTTTACTGTGTCAATTGTACCTTAAGAAGGGAATTACGGTGGGTTATTTCCAGCTTACTTGGCATGTCTCAGTTAGCTACGCATGTCGGATGCGTAAGCTTGTGCAAGAAATATTGTACTATAGTCAAATTTGATTATAAGAGGCTAGTGAAGTGACGTACCAACAGTATGTGTGCCGTGTTGAGGCATATTACGTAGGAGTGTTTTTCTTTTTTTTTGTTTTAATTATCACTTGTTGGATTTTGTGAGCTATGACTGTTGACGTGTCTTTGAAAATGGTTAGCATAACTACACAACTGTGACCAAAAAATCATTTTCTTACAAAACATGGGACCCACACATCTCTATGCCTTCCATATAACATGGACATATTTTTTAGAGCTGTTCGTAGCCATGGACGGTAAAGATTAATTTTTCTACACTAAGGTTTCGAACAAATGTCACAGCAAATAAGGAGAAAGGTTAAGGTAATCTCGCATGGGAGAGAGTCCATCATCAGCTCCCTAGACAATACGCTCATCAATATTGCGACAGATCTGACACCCATTACAGCACCAGAAGGAAGCAGCTGAACGAGGCGCTGCAGCTTTTGAGGGAGACTTGCAGTGTACAATAACAATAATAATGATATTATTGAAGGTGCCATGCTTATATCTTTAGAATAGCAGGTGGGCCGATCAAGAGCAGCCTCAGGGGTTGAATTCTTTTATACTTGGATATACTCTATTCAAGAATAACTGAAATGAGTAACTCTATAGAAGTCACCTAGAAACTACAATTTGCCGTAGGAATATCAGTGTTTAAAACATGGTTCATAAGGTAAGCTGGTTTTTAGGCTCAACTCTACAATACTCAGTGGCATCCGAAAGGGATCGACGCACCAATGGTCATCCTACCAGAAGCCGAAATTACACGTGGTTTTTATGGAAATAATTCTATGCGGAACATCTAAATTACCTGTGTTTCGTACTGGTGGCACAGCTTTAATTTTTTTTAAATACTGGATCTCACAATTAGTCCTTCTACTCGGAAGATTACGTTGGCCAAGGGAAGCATCAATGGAAAATTCATCGGACGCATGCGCGGGTAAAACTTTCGCAAAGTTATATGGGCTTCAAATTATACTTGCTCGATTAAAGTATGTTGAAAGTGATAAGAATTCATTTTACAGAATCAGCAGTAAAGAGAACTCGTGATCGATGGTAAAGGGACATATTTTCTGATGCAAGTGTCGGCAATGCATGAAGAGCTGTGAAGGGAGCTACGCGTAGCAGCAGAAGATTCCTCTACAACTGCCCAAGTGTTTCCATCGTACGCTCCACAGCAAGCCAGTGAAGTGCAATTGGCCGACTCCATATATTCTCTCAATCCCTTTCCTTCCGCCGTCCTAAAGAAAAGGAACTGAGACAAGTAAAAATTTCTCTCAAAGAAATGGACAAAAGTGCTCGGGTTCTCAGGGCAACTTTTAGGGCACCAGATTCAGTGAGGATTTTTGTAGTGAGACAAGGAGGGAAACTTGAGCTCTCGCATGGAGGACAGGAGAAAGATATTCAGGCATGCGGCATTCTTTCTGAAATTTGGCTCATGTTGCGTGGGTGTGCGGTGATTGTAGGCGATGAATAACAGGTTCTTGGGCCAAACCTTAGCATGCAGTAAGTGCAACAGTTTCATCAATACCTTGCATAGCTGAAGAAGTAAGTGCTAGCATGTTCGATCTTAGCGTCTTTTTCATCTAACGTCCTCTAGCACATCCCATTTGTAAAAGCTTCATGCTGGAAATTGGGCGTGGAGGCGAACGAAAATGCTAAAGGTTAGCAGTGTTTCATTGCAGAAATCTGACTTCTTCCTTTGAGCAAAACAACTAAAGATTTGAAGTAGGACTAGGCCACAGCAGTATCTTGATTGAACGATAGTAGTAGTCTATCTACCATCCCAACGATGCTGAACGACTTGTAATTATCAAGAGAAAATTTTCACTATTATTTGGGTTAACGGTCTTAGAATGACGTGTCTTGCATTTAATCAAATAATCTTTGAACAGTATCCTCTAGATTAGGAAATACAATCTTTCAATGTTCAAAATAACTTAGCCTTATGACCTTGCGTAAGTTATTTGAGGAAAGGGCAGCACAATCCGTTCTAGACCGCATTCAAGGGTTCAGCTAAGGCAGCGTCACAAACGTAGAAGCAAACCAATTCTTACTTCTACAACAGCAGCACAATCCGTCGTAGACACCACGTAGAGGGTCCGGCTGAGGCAGCGACGTGTACGTAGAGGCGAGACAATTTAGGTCCCCTTGGTTCCTTGCATCTTACATGAGCGGGTGGCAGTCACACCGTCAGAGCCACCGACTCTCTCGTGTACAATTAAACAAATTCACATCCCAAAAGCCGATACCCTTTTCCGATGAATTTCTAAAGTGATGAATATCGCGATATCATTTTATGATAGGGCGTAACATGGTTAAGCTTTCAGTCGACGCTGGTCTTCAGAAAACTTCCGACTTGATATACAAGATGACAAGGACTTTTTCGAGGAGTTTGGTGTTTTAGACAGAGTTGTTGTGGAGGGATATAGGTGCGCAGCAGCAATCTGTTGTTTCGCAGGTGACGGTTGAGAGAGGGTGTGAAAACAAAGATATTTATGTAGCGATGTTTTAGATCTGAGAGCTGACAGTTAAATTTGAGGTTGAGGGTGTATGCAAAGGTATGTTATCAGACTGAAGAATGATGCCGTCAAACATATAAGAAGGCTAACAAAATCAATGATGGGATTATATAAAGTGCTTGTTTGATTACTATGGTAATTTATTACAATAATTACTTGCAAACCTCTTCTACACTCAACAGATCTGTCTATCATGCACTATATCCAATATGACATTGTTTCTACTGGCATTTATTGCCTATGTAATATGAACATTGTGAAATAATTCATCCCACGTGTTTTTTTTGGCTTACATCTGTTTCATGTAATGTTGAATTCACTCTGGTTTCGAGCTAGTTTCGTTAAACGTTCCTTATACAGTAAAAATAAAACGAATGTTTATTTACCACAAGAACTTTAGGCAGAGAAATTTAGAAACAAACAACATAATTCTCTTGTAAGCTTAGTTTTTATTCAATTGAAATATTATAACTTTCCCGCTTCTTGTTAATTTTTAACCGGTTGTGGCTGAGCACTGTGAAGCTAATATCTTTTTCATCTGAAACAATTTTATCTTAAGCAGATAGAATGATAAAATGGACAATTTCAAGTAAAATACATTTGCAATATATTCATCATGGCCAGGCTGTATTTCTGGAAAGCATAGTTGTGTTTCTATACATAAGTAGTTGCATGAACACTTGAGAAAACACTATTTTCCACGATACAACTTTTTCTAACTCACTGACAGCACCGCCAACTATCGAAAGACTGCATCATCGTAACTGTTCATTCTATGTCGTTGGAAGTGAAATGAGTAAACCCTGACTATGTTAACCTCGGAAGGAATTTTCAGTTTTCAAATGAAATAAAAACCCTACAAACACTATAGATTGCTAGTGTACTGATACGGTAGGGATTGTCCCTTAAAGGTTAATGATGACGTGCAACTGCTGCTGTTGATGATGATGATGGCCAAGAGATTCTTATTAACTATGTCTCCTATGTTGCATAATTTATGCAGTGTTATAGCTACATCGTGTTAATCCAACAAGATTACAAAATTAAATCAATCTTTAGATAGCAAAGACCAATATTTCCAGCGAAGTGCCACATCGTTACTAACGTGAAATGGACACTTGAATGAGTATCCTCGCATTTTACATCAAGTTTTCAAGTCACGGAAACTCGCTTGAAGAACAAGTTTATATTTGATATGGTTTGCGTTTTTCTGGTCGAGCAACGATTTGTTCCCGCTATATCGGGACCACACTGGGTAAGCGCACGCTCAGCTCATGTGCGGACGTTCAGCTCGAAAGTCGTACCGACATACCGAGATAGGCGGTGGGATGGATGCTGAACATCTGCTCATCAAGTTGAGCGTCCGTTTCTAAAGAGTAACACCGGCAGTACAATAAGTGGCAAAGCAGCCACGGGAAGAACGTGCGATGAGAATGCTTTACAGGCCGAGGAATACGTCATGCATATTAATGGAAACTGAAGAGAGAAACGACATTGCCTCTCGTGAATACGGAATTGAAGGTGAAATGAAGAAATGAAGCTCATGTATGGGCAAAGCCGTCAAGGTTCGCAGCAGTGAAATCGAGAGCCAAAGAAGCAACGTTCGAGAGTACACAGTCTTAAGACAGGAGAAGCTTCTCCCCTTATCTGTACGGAGTTTTGCCGAGGCCCTCATGATCTTACTTGGTAAAATATCGACAGCATTTTACTGAGAACTTCAGCCATTTGGAAGACTATAAAACCCGAAGCCGCCCTAGCGGAGCTTCCGGAGGACATTTTTGGAGACTTCGTTCTCTGTAAGCTCTATAGCTCTGCCTCCTCTGGTTCTCTCCATGGCATTGCCGTCACGTACTCCATAGCGATATTCATTTTATCAGTGGCGGACGACGGAAAGAAAGAAATCTCACCTCCTTCCTTTTAAACTTCTAGAGCAAACTTTTCCCTGCCGTAGTTTCAACTTTATTGAGTTGTTGAGCTTGTAGCAATGCTTTTGTTGCGAGTTTACACTTAGACGGTAAATTTTGGAAAAAAACTCGTAACCAAAACTGTTCACCGTATCCCATCGGTGATTGGAGTCTAGAAATATTCATTGAACGATCAGGGCGTGGCATGTTGCATACATGACAGTATGTATTTAATTAACGTAAAATGTATGTGTAACAGTATGTGTTATATGTAACGTAAGGTTAGATTAGAGTTAGTTAAGTCATTTGAAAATACTGTAAGTTATCATAGGTTTGATTCAGCCGGATTAGGTACCTAACCTAACACGTATATTTTACCTGTTGCAAAGAGTATACCAGCACAAAATGAACAGGACCGTTAAATTTGTTGCGCTTTAGTTACATGGGTTTACATTCATGAATATTAAATGTTGCTGATGGGTGAAGCATATATTTATAAATTTATTTACATCGAGGATGTATACTGGGAATTTGAATCATTTCTTTGGTGTTGTCAATAAAATGTACATGATATATGAGTGTAAGAAGGACGACCATTGGATGATAACGTTCCACCGAGCATATTAACAAACACAACACTACAGAAATAGACCTATACTCAGGCCACGCATTACCGATACCAAATCGCGAAATCGTATTGAGTTAGGAACCTAGTCAATCAAAACACAGTAATAAACAACAGTGTGCGCATATGTGCTGATTAATAAAGTATATGTATGAAGTATGAAGAATGTCTCCTGTGCTACTACCAAGCAACTCTGTTCAATAATTAGCATTGCAAACTTACTAATTTGGTACTGATTTTTTTTTTGTAACACACTTGCGAAAATAAACACAGACGCAAATCACGTTCGGCTAGAAAATATGAGGGAATCTTGATACTGAATGACATTCTCTCGTAGTAAAATTCAAAATTAAACACAAAGTACGTCTGAGCCTCTCTTAGCAATATCATGGATATCAATTTCTCGGGTTGCAACTGTTAGTAGCAACCCGGTTACGTTGAGGCTGCTGAAAACTCCATTTTACGGAGCAAGATTAAGTACATAGAAGTCTCAATGGTAACCGATTGATTACCACCGCCTGAAACTCGATTCAGCGGGCCAGTGTCAGTGCAGCCGCAGGCAGGTCCTGACGTGAACCCCTTAATGTTTATGGTAATCGAAGGTTCCCTCTTCTATGCATTTCCCTCATTGTACACTTCGAGCAACTAGGTAGGGAATTAGAAAGTTAAGTGACTCTTCTTAACTAGAAAGATTTAGATATTAACCTTTCATTTTTGTTCATGTGACTCTTGTGTGAACCCATCCTTTAGATAAACTGAACGTGTTGTCGGTTCATCCAAAGTCTCCTAAATAAATTAGGTAGAACTGTCTAGGGCGTCTTGGCTTACCGAGGCAAGTTTGTATACCCGAGGGTCGATTTACCTCATGCTTGGTGTTACCTTATCTGTACCGGGCTGTGCTACCTCGCTACTAGTGCTTTATTCCCCCATAGGACTACAATAGGACAGAGAAGAACCCGTGCAGCAAAGTACCTCAACTTGCTGTGAATAGGGTTACGGGTCGATGTAAAGTTGGGATGAAAACCCGTATGATGTTCAGCTGTTACCCATCTTATCTGCCTACGGCTGAGCTTAGGAAAGAGAGCTAGGGGGAGGAGGGTGGCTCAGAGTTAATACTGAACAGTTGGTACACTTAAGCAGGGGGTTCCCAACCAGTGGAGCTCGAATCCAATGGGAATAGGAAATAACATTTAAGGGGCCCGAAATCTCCTTTAATTTCTAATTCGTTCAAAATTAATTAAATTCGCTGCACGAAAATGAGCAAATAGTTTCATTTGTCAGCATCATATATGATCCATGAACTTTGTAGGTGGTGCTAAAACGTATTCAAACTTTTTTAGAGGTGCGTAGTGTTGGTAGAGTATGAGAAAGGTTGGGCATCGCTGTTCAAATCTGCAGACTTGTTTGCAGCCATTACAGCAAAATTGACGATAATAGAACGAAGAAGAGATACCGACGTAAATGAGTTACAGTCATTTGTGACACCTCTGATACACTACATATCTACATCAGGTAAAACAAATTACCCTCTTACCGAAACATTTCCAAGTCGCTGCTTTTGCCGCTCGTCTTTGCAAGAACAGCTTAGCTTCCCATCACACCCACCCCGTCCCACAACGTATGTCAGTGTTCTCTCCCTTCTCCTCCAGCAAGCCATCAATTATGTGACAAATTATGGAATAGAACTTTTGCAGAGTCGCAAATGCAGCGGCTGAGAAACAGCAGAAACTCTGCGGAGAGAGTCTCCTCTTTCTGGACACGTGACTTCGGTGGCGGGCCAGGTCGGTTGGGCTAGGGTGGGGATTATGCATACTATTTTGTTTTTATCGCTGTTTTTCGTGCAAAATTCAAAGTGTTTGGCATAATGCTATGGAACATAACTTTTTATAGCTTAGCATGGTGATTTTGTTATATTTTGCGTTGAAAAAAACTTTGTTGTTTTAAAAACAAAGGATAACAATATTGTTGACCTCATGTTATCGCTATACTGTCGATGTATTTAGTTAAAGACAAAATTACACGTGTTAGAAAACAGAGGATAATGATATCATTGACCTCAAGTTATCGCTATAGATACTGTCCATGTATTTAATGAGAGAAAGAACTTTGTTGTATCAAAAACAAAGGATAACGATATTGTTGACTTCTAGTCATCTCCATACTATGTGTGTAGCTTTGGTATCCGGCGACGTCATTTGATCTAACCGCAGTAGTGTTAGGCTGAATTGAAAAAAACGTAAATTTTGTCAAGTAATTATGAATCGCAGAGGATGCTGCTCTAGGTCACTGCTTGGCATATCATTTTGAGAGGAACCACAACAGCCAAGTGGAAGATGGACTCTCTATCTTCATCGAGAGTGAAGATACAATCATACTGTTAATTGTGGTAGGAGTCATGCAAGTGCCTAACATGGCGTAAAACACAGCAGTAAAATTAATAAAGGAAGACAGTGCACCAGGGTTTATTCTAATTCCCAGCTCTACCCATTTTGTGCAGTTGTAAATTCAAAATGTGCAGTTATAATTCCAGAGTTGTTTGCTGGAATTCACATGGCTAGGTGGCTTAGGTGTCGTAGATAAATGCTAGGAAGGAACCACAAAAAAGGCACCGACAGCTGACCAAAAAATATTTTTCTTTTCTTTAATCGTACAACTCTGGCCTCGATTTAGAGTTTGTACAGTTGTACATTTTCCTCAGAATGAACCCTGCATTACAGATGAGAAGTGTTTTTTCTTCGCTATTCTTAAATCTCATACAAGAGGAGTGACTATTCATTAGGAAAAACAGGGGCTGGGCGTGTTTCAAACGATGGGATTTCTCAATGTATAAAGAAACTGAAAATTTTATTACGCCTTGTGGCGTAAGACTATCACCCGCAGTAAGGGGCAAATGCAAAGAAGTCATTTTCGATGAACGAGTTGAGCGTGCAGCCCCAAGCGCTAAGCCCCAATCCCTCTTCAATAGTAACGTAGGAAAAAAATGGAACGTCCTGTTCTCCTGACGATCTGCTGCGGTGGAGATAAATTCGTACCGATGGAGGAAAATTCAACACCGTCATTTTTTATGGTTTGCTAGGTCTGGTTTTTGGCATATGTCACATCTAGGTCAACCCAACAAACTCCCTAGAAAAAATGATGAAGATTGCTCAACTCCTTCGACTACTTATTGGGTGGACAGACATACAAATATATTCGTGTATGTGGGCAGCAAATCATTCCGTAGGCATGTTTCGTTGAAAGAAAGATGACACGATATTTTGATCTTCTTTTTTAGCCTTTCGAGGGTTCTGAACTTTAGTTTTGTACTGTGGGAACAGGTTCTAATAGAGGTAAAAGACAACCATTTCATTAAAATAGTTTTAATGTTCATGATGACGTTTCGGGTTCACGTAACCCATAATCGTACCAGTGTAAAGGCATAGGCTGACGCTCGAGTGGTGACACCCGGTCTTATAGCTTCCGGTGAGTAGCCAGTTAGTAATTTACTAGTAGTTGCCAAATTGCACAATATGAGTAAAATCTTCTAAAACTTATCTACGGCAAACTCCCAATGGTATATGCTAAAAGAGTACAACTGTATTTACTATTTATCTATTAAAATCTCCTATCCGTGTCTGGATGAAATGAACTATGAAACTGGTACATGGAATATTCGAGAAGGAATAAATGGTTCTGTTTGATATATGATTTTGATTTGATTTTACCTAATAGACCTGCTAATAAAACGCACTCTAAACACATCAATCTGCAGTCTCGAACAGCTACCTAAAGTTAACAATAGCGCCCAAGTGCGACCCCCGTATTCAAGATACCGTCTTCGGCACCTGAACATGTCCAGACACGATCATTCAGGCAGGCTCAGGTTCCTCAGCTGGAGCACTCAAGTGCGACCCCCGTATCCAAAATACCATCTTCGGCACCTGAATTTTCTCCTATCTTATTCCCTTATAGAGCGTGACAGGAAAGATATAAATATAGTTATATACAAATAAATAAATAAAAACACGACGTGAGTTATTATATAGTACTGATTTATTTACAACTATATTTATATCTTTCCTGTCACGCTCTATGAGAATAAGATACGAGAAAATTCAGGTGTCGAAGACAGTATCTTGGATACGGGGGTCGCACTTGGGCGCTCCAGCTGAGGGACCTGATACTGCCTGCATGATCGTGTCTGGACATGTTCATTGTTCTGAGTTGCTACGGGAGAGAAAATTCAGGCGCCGAAGACGGTATCTTGGATACGGGGTGAACTTGGGCGTTCCAGCTGAGGGACCTGAGCCTGCCTGTATGATCGTATCTGAACATGTTCATTGTTCTGAGTTGCTACAGGAGATATCACTTACCTACGCCTCATAATATATATATATATATATCCAATTTTTTATGCAGAATGCTGAATTTTCATTAAAGAAGCCTTCTGAACAGTAACAAGCACAGGAGACAGCGAGGGTTTTCCTGAGGTGCTAATTTTCTACGGCCCGGGCCACTAGTTTGTAAATAATGTCATATATTGGAACTCTAATTTTTAATTTACCTTCATCAACAAAATCGTACGTAAGAAAATTGAAAAAACAAACAAGAAGATCGAAAATAAGAAATACTCCTTGGTCTTTTATAAAACCTGTATAACAAAAGGACTTTTGCCTACGTTTACAAATATATTATAGTCCGCTGCGTTGACTCTAATCACTGCACGTTGGAGTCAACGCAGCGGACTGTAGTTGAAAATTGACGAAACTTTTGCTTGATTGAAAATATATTTATATGCGTATATATTTATTTATACTTAAATCTTCAATGAAAACATTATCACCTCTCTCACTTTGTTCGCGGGTAATAAAGATAAAAAATCGGGATTGGGAAGTGAAACGCCAAGCAATTATAATAAATCTGTTGAGACGCGGCAGTAATTCTTGGTGGTTGTATTCTTCAGTTAACATCGGGAACAAAATTACATAAAACTGGAATAAAAAAGCATATGAAAAAAAAAAAAATAAAAGCGCATTTTAACTTTAGCAGTGTCAAAGACTTCAGGTATCATGAAAACTATTGCCTACCTAGTTGGTGATGCTTCATAGTTCTTTAAAATACACCGGAACAGTGACAGGCTACCATCAAAACGGGAATCTTATATTTATCCTTTGAAATGAAAATGACCCTGGTATTGCACAAGGAAACCGCTATAGTGGAAAAAATACCCAGCATCCTAGTACATTGCAGGGAAAATGCTCTAGCAATAAAAGTAGGGAGCCATCATAAAGAAAGCGAGAGTGGGATACAAGAGAAGAAGAACATGGGTCGTAAA
>LQNS02278097.1:12197337-12211067 GCA_001587735.2 Parhyale hawaiensis
TACACTTCAGCAACGTGAGCCTTTACACTTCAGCAGTCCAAGAAATATCGTTAAGCCAACAGAAAGCAACACTTCAGCAACGTGAGCCATTACGCTTCACAATCCCTTAACCCTCTGCCATAAATTATGTCTCGTTGCTGAGCATTGATGCTAAGCGCAATCGCTCCCCTTCCTCCGCCGTACCATATCTCATACCGACCGTCTTTTGTCTCTGCAATGGCTCAAAAACACACACAAAAAACGAGCGCCTGGTCTTGCAACAAGCGAGCGTACCTACAAAAACTGTGATGAGCATCGCATGGGACGCTGGAGCCTAGCTGTGCATGAATGGTTACGTCGGCAGTTGGATGCTAATGTACACTAAGATAGATAACACATTAGTAACTGTGAAGCGGTTAAGTATACATACATAGCAAGGGTTAATTGGAGGGTTAACATGCCTAGTGCAGCAACGTCATGGATTTAATCTAAGGTCTTACTGCATTAGTCACATTAACCCTCCAATTAATGGATGGTAAGATAGTAAGATAGACAACACAGCAACAACTGTGGACTTGTTTAAGTAGCAGTTTTGATGGATGTCAAAGTAGTATGATATGATAGATACTGTAAGCATAATTACTTATGTTAATGGATGCTAAGGTAGTTTTTGAAACGAGAGGTATGTGAATTGTGTTTCAGACGTTGAGCCCAAACTGATTACACTTAAGGAGTTTCCAAAATTCAATCTTATCAGCAGAATCGGGTTTAATAATCAGCATCCGGTTAGACTTGACATTTGATTCAAATTGTTGAATCGACGAGTAGAATTTAAGCTACGGAGAAGCTAAAGCTGATCGTAATAGGTTATCTTGATCGAAGTAGGTGGATTGAACACGTAAAGTTTCATGAGGGATCATCGCGAATTTATGAACAGTGCAAAAGAATGGAGCTTTTCCCCAGGAGGGATTATATAACCCTGTAAAACCAAAAGAATCGGTAAATAATCAGTTATAATTCAAGTTAATCACATTTTATTAATGAATTTTCAGAATATTTGAAGCGTTCAGCCCATTTTGCTCCAATTCGGCGGCGTGACTGGAAGCAAAGGCAAAGTTGCGAGCCTTTGCAGAGGCGGGGATCACACGGTAGTCTAAAAAACCGTTTGGTTTTTGCTTACCCGCAGCAAAAAACTTAAGCCGGCAGCTTTGAAGTTATGCGCTGCTAGCCTAAGAAACAAAAAAATAGAATACAAATATTTTGTCCTGGGGTCTGGCCAGAAGTGACCAGGTGTATTAGTAAGCACCTTGCCAATCATTCATAAAGATATTGACATAAAGAGATACTACTATGGAGGAGACAAAACAGAGCAAATCTTTATGGCTATACATAGCAGATATAAATTTGAGGGCGTGAAATTTCAACCTCCAGCGGTTAAACGAAACGGTTTTGTAATTTTCATTAGGAAAAAAAAAATCACAGTTATGGAGAATTTCGCTGCTTCACAATAAAATAGTGAGATCGAGAAATATTTAGCTTTCGTTCATAAAAAATGCCACCTGGGCCTTGTCAAAGAACTTCAAATTTAATAATTTGACAAAGAATGCTATTTCACTTGAGAAAAGCAATTGCTTTACCAAATTTCATAGCGTCCAATCAAAAAAGAAAAAAAAACAAAATAGGCTGAAATTAGTCTATTCTCCGGAATTTTGGCTAATAAAGTTTAATACCACATGATAAGATTAAATAATAATAATAAAGCTATATAATGCTTGATTACTTTGGCCCATTTTGCCGTAAACATCTTAGTTATTCATCACTAAATAAGCTGCTAAAATCTCAACGGACGCTTGAATATTGTACACATCATCAGCGTGGGCCAAAGTAAAGAATATCATTCCAAAGACCACATCGCAAGCTACAAGTGATGGAGGTTTGCAACCCTCCTCGCCTACCGTACCTCATATATCGACCTCGGCACCCAGCATGATGTTGCACACTTTTTTCTAGGGTTGCCTTTGTATTGTTGCAAATTTTAATCTATTCATTTTTTATGGCATTCAAGCCATTCTTTTTTATGAGCCATTTGGGATTTTTTCTTGAGTTGATTCGGATAATGTTAGACAGGGTAGTCATTTATTAGGATAGAAGAGAGGGGATTACGCGTAAATGGGATGCTTGGGGCGCCAAAAATGCGTGGAAAGTCTAGAACAAGAAATTATTACGAAAGTAAATAACGGTTCTGAAGCTACTGTAAGTAAGAAGAATTTAACAAAATATAACCATGACGAGGAAAATTATTTAAATTAATCAATGAAATGCATGCGTACAGCTAATTATGGACAATTAAGATGGAGATTTATAGATTCAGTATCACATACTGTATGGTAGTTAGTTAATACTGTATTTATTTAATTTCGTCTGCGCTCATGGATGCTTCCGATAGTTTTCCCTAACAAATATTCCACTCATTAGTAAACGCTACTGAAACAGGAGAAATAATACGAAAAAAGACGACACACTTAATAAATTTGTACAAACATTAAATAAGTCGTTAGGCAACTATATGTACAAACTGGATACGCGTTTGTAAAATTTGCAAAGTACCGCTGGAAGAAAGAGTCTACCGAAAATAAACTCGTCCTAACTAAAGTATTAGCAACACTCTTATACGTAAGGTGCATCAATGTAAGCAGAGTTTCCATGACCAAGTTGTACTGAACACGAATGTTATAGTTGTTTTTATATTCCAAAATGTTTGCTTTTATCAATGGCAGTGGCCATGCTTAATCTTTTGTTTATCCTAAGAATTTGATTCCGGTGACGGAGTCCATGTCTTCATTAACGTAAGGAAATTATTAGACAGTTTGTCACTGCAGGCAAAATGGAATTGTTAACTGAAGTAGGCTGAAAATAAAGACAAATATAGGAATTGGATCCCGTTTTAGTTCACAAAATTCTTTGAAGTTTCGATTGAACTCCCGTGGAGTGATTAAAATGTTATGGGTAAACTATCAAGTTTTGTTACTCTGATGCTGATTGTAGCATAACTTTATAATTTTTTTTGCTTCACCATATACTGGCGCTATGGCTTAGAAATAGTGATGAAGTACACCTTATCAGTGTATCTTAATAAAGCAGGTGTAGATTCTATAGTTTATACTATGTATTTGTTTGCGATACTGCTTACTTAGTGATATTATTAGGCAACTGATGTTCTTTTCTCCGCTCTAACTCTAGACACAATGACTTGAAAAGGAAAAAGAGCACTAGTATTTATATTGTAAGAACTGAGCAAAATTAGCGAAAAAAGTTACATTCCTTTTCCGTTAGATTGATACATTGATATGCCAGACGTATTGATTTGAAAAAAAGAACGCATGTACAAGTTGGAACGTAGTACTCAGATCAGTCACGGTTTCTACAGACAAAAACAGCTTCCTGGTGTCACACGCGACGACATTGGCACTTGCCTACACCACTTCCCATTCTTCATTCCCTCTCACGGCTTTACGGTATGCTGTAAAAAGAATCGATTGTGCGAGTGTGTATGGCGTACTAAATCAGTCGTAGATTCTTTGGAGGACGGACGTACGGGAGCGGGAGCCCCCCGTAAAGTATGGCACTGGGTGGGAGCGGCGAGCAATAATAAGCTGGGGGAGAGCCAGACCTGAGTGATCTATAGCCCTGATATGCTAACACGGGCCCGCTCATATCGACAGCCCCGTAAGATGGTCGTGCCAGCTGTGCCAAAACTTTAAATCTTTCCAAACTTGTTTCAAAGCTTCTTGAAAAACGAAACATTTTTATTTCAAGGCAAGATGATGAATGAGTTATTTTTGATCGGTTTGAGATATGGTGATACTTAGATTCTTATCCGAGAGGCTCAGAATTGGGATTGGGGGTAATGAAGGAATGAAGCAAAGGTAGAAGTTATCGTAGGGGAAAAGGTGGGGCGTACTTGGATTATATTTATATAGGCGATTAGGACTCTATGGCTCTATTGCGTCTGGTCAGGAGATTCAAATAAGCTCGTGTTCTTTCCATTTTTCGTAGTTCTCAACGATTGTTCTCAAGGCAGTGTAAAATTTTCCCGGTTCCTTCGTGAGCAACTGAATGTGACACATTATAATGCTACGCGTTTGCTGTGTACAATAGGAATTCTTGCACTAGCGTGCGGCACATGCATGCATGGTGGTACAGTGGTAATTTCTTACGCGTGAATTTTATTCCTTCTGAAATGCAATTCAAATTATGTGCTAGGAAAGTTTCCTTGTCTAGCAAATTCTCCCCCCTCCAAAAAAAAAGTGCATCGAACTTTGGACATTCGAGTTACGGAAATGACCTGAAATAAAAAAAATCCATATTTTTTCTCACGATTTTTCAGTTGTAGCACAGACATGTTGAACTAATAACTAATAGATAGTTCGCGTAAGAGAATCCCCTCTGCAATAGCCACAGGAAGTATCACCTTGCAACTGACACTCCCTATAGGTTAAATAGGCCAGTATTCCACATACACCTAGGCAGCTGGTGACATCGCCAGCCGAGCGAGACGGGAGATCAGCAGGCGGCAGATGTTATACAGAATAAACTGCTGCTTGCTCTTTACCGAAGCTCCAAAACCCAGCTAAAGTTCTCGTCATTGATTATCGTAGTAAAGAACCGTCACTGATCCATAGCAACTAATCGCTCGCGTGCTGTATTCAGTGATTTGAAAACTGAATACTGGTTGAATATTTAAGGGAATGGGAAGGTGCAACTTGAGCAAGCCGAAGGTCAGAATATATAACAAGTTTCAATCAGAACAGGGATTGGAAGAATGGTTGCGATGCTTCGACAGTTATAAATGTTTTAGAAAGTTAGTTGTTGAGCTAGAGTTATGCCCGCGCAAGGCTACAGGATGAGAGTTTGAGTGTTCCAGACTCATAGAAGCTTTGTTGAACTGACTGTACCATGACATTAGCCACGAGTTGTTGAACTGACTGTACCATAACGTTAGCCACGAGTTGTTGAACTGACTGTACCATGACGTTAGCCACGAGTTGTTGAACTGACTGTACCATGACGTTAGCCACGAGTTGTTGAACTGACTGTACCATGACGTTAGCCACGAGTTGTTGAACTGACTGTACCATGACGTTAGCCACTAGTAGAAGTTTTCGTCTGCATATAAAACTTTACATGCACTTCCTGAAGTATCGAGCTATAGACATTTGAAGCGTGGAAAGGACTAATTTCTCATAAGGTAAAAATATATCAGAGGTTGGAAATACGATCAATAACGGCAATTTACCAACTGCAGCCAGTCAAGTTCAAGGGATCAATCCGAATACAGCCGGAATTTACACCGGAGTCATGACGTAAGAGCTGTCGCCCGACTTAGAACTTATAACACACGTTTAACAAACATTGTGGTATAATGATAATGTTTCCACACAATTCTATGTAATATAATCCTAGTCTCATATTGTAAACCTGGTCTCACTATGTAATTCTAGTTTCCTAGGCAATGTCAGCCTCATTATAAATGTAATGGTCGGATACATGGATTGTCTACAATATAATAAAGACCGATGTATATTTATCTGTTTGTTCATTTATCGGTTTATCCATTTTCTGTCACGCTTTATCAAAGCAGATAGGCGCAAATTAGCCCAGGCTGGAGGCTCTGGTCGTCCTCTCAAGTTCCATTGAAAACTGTTAGGTAAAAAATAGGCCGGGTTGCAGAAGATGACAAAAGTATCTTAATCAGGGACTGTTGAAATTCAAACAATGAAGACATCGCAGGTGTAGTCTGATTTGTACGAGTATTAGCTTCTCCATACATCGAAATCTACGGCAAGGTATTGGGCGACTTTATGTCTGCATGCACTTCTTGTATTGCCGAAGTTGAAATCTCCGAAGATATCCGAAGCTTCCATTGGCACTCTCATGCATCGTAGTTCGTAGTTTCTTCGTAGTTTCTTCCCACAGATGATTTCGTAGCTTCAGCTATTTTCCCAAATTTAATTCAATGGTCGATGAAATAGCTTTCACTAAGCAAAAACAATGAGACCTGTATAGGCTAGCCTAACGTATCCACAATAACGAATCTGAGCTATTACTTTGAGCGTTGCTGATTGGCATCCAGTGAATTTTCTCCATTTCAGAGAGAAAGGAAAAAAAGTTTCGATACTGAGCGGCTGTGAAGCCGTAAACGCTCTTCTCAGGGTGCTTAGGTTAGCAGTTGTAATACCGAATGTATGATCAACGAAGAAGATCGTCACAAATTCTTCGCTGTCATTTTATGACAGCGCGGGCCCGCTAGTATTCTTAGTAACTTGCCAAAATAAGCCAATGGTGACGACAAATTCATGTTTTCGTGGCTTGTTAAAGAAGACAGCTATAATCACAAGTTACTGGCATCACCGAATCATAGCTGACGATCACATAAACGTACAGCGCTGTATCGTACAAGTTGCATCAGTGATCGTGCAGCTCTCAGTTCATTTAAATAAGCACACACACGCATACACACCACCGGCCTGCCACACAGCGTGTGGACTAAGGAGGGATGAGGGACTCAGAGCCAAAACGTCGCAATATCTTAATGCCTCAATAAAGAGCCTACAAGGGAGGGAGGGACGGCTGAGGGCTGTTCCAGGGCTTCCCTTCAGACATGGACGCGACGGGATCAAGAAAATGGGACTCGGGCTGGAGTCAAAAGGGTCATGGACCCCAAAGAGAAATTTTGCGCCCGTCCAAGTAGCACATATACCGCCGTAATAATAATTGAGTGATGATACGAGAGAGTAAATTTGAAGTTCGCGTTTAATTGACTGATAGGAGTAAAAATATTCGAATTTGGTAACTTGAGGCAATATTAACTGAATGACTGACGATAAATGAACAAACGTGGCTCAATTTTCAGACTTTCTATGATAATATGACTGACAGATAAAGTAAATAGATTTTAAAGAGTGACTGAAGTATTCGGTTATTGATAATAAAAGCAAATAAACTTAGACATCGCAATGAAACTAATAAATAATTGACTACTAATAAAAAACAAGTAAATTAAGTTTTGCTTAGGATCCAATGAATGACTGACTGAAAATAAACCCAATTTAAATGTACTGTGGACAGGAGCAATGAACAGTCGCCGAAGGTAGCAGTCAATATGAAAAGACAATGACTATAACTTTGATTTGGCTCAATTGTGCAAACACAAAGAGTAAAAATGAATGACTATCTTATGTTGCAGTAGTGAGCAAGACTCCTCACCGAAACTCACAGCTAGCAGCATAGCACCTCCTCACACGATAAGTGCATAGCAGACACTGAGCCAAAACCTCCTATAGACACAACTGAGTACCGAACAGACATTTGCAAAACACTCGATACTGTTGCCTAAATACCCTTGCTTTCGTTTCGATACAGGGGCCTGTAATTAGTTGGGAAATGCCCTATAGAATAATGCAATTTATACGCCATATTAGCTATGAAAATATTCACATACAATAAATTGCTGTAAATAAATAAGTTCGTTTTTCGTTAGAAGGATACACCACCTAATGCTGCCGCTCCATTCCAATTTTGGACAGAAGTTCCGCTAATTCCAATTCTCATATCTATTTGCGTGTAACGTTAGCTTTAACGCTCAATACAAGCCTTCTAGCCTTACGCATCTAACTTCAACTTTTTTATAGTTATTGAGCTCACCACGCGAAACCTGCATTTCCAGCAAAATATAAAAAAGCTTTCTAATTAAGACATTCTGCAGCACTGCTTCGGTCTCAGTATCGTAGGCTCAATTACTCTGCTCGTCATTATTTATAACCAAAGGACAGACGTCCGGAGAGCGACTATGGAAAGCAGCGAGAGCTAGAGAGACTTGCTTACAGCAGTGGCGGTGGTATAATGGCATGCGCAGGCTCATTCTGCAGAGTATATTGCTTTAAGACGCCTGAGAGTAATGTCAACATCATCTAAGACAGTCCGCTCGCAGNCGACTAGAGAAAGCAGTGAGAGCTAGAGAGACTTGCTTACAGCAGTGGCGGTGGTATAATGGCATGCGCAGGCTCATTCTGCAGAGTATATTGCTTTAAGACGCCTGAGAGTAATGTCAACATCATCTAAGACAGTCCGCTCGGAGTCACTGAATTAGAGAATTGGCCAACCCTCCGCCACAAGTTTGCTCCTCTTCTTCCTTGCTTTCCATCGGCGACGCGACTTGACCTCCCTCTCTCTCTATCTCTCTCTACCATCCCGAGTGCTCTGAACTGAAGGGTTTACTCCGTAGACTTACAACAGACTTTCGTAGCTCCATGGAAATGCTTTGTTTGTTTTGCTGGTACCATGCAACTCACGCAAATTGGATGAGACCCTTTTCAAGAGGCTCTTTCGTGCTCATCCTCTGGGCATTTTGTGCCGTAAGAAAATTGGTGAAATTTTTAGTACAAGAGTCAGCCCGCGCATCCAAATTTTTGCAATCTACCGAATGCGTTTGAGAATATCTGAGAGGATAAAGAATCCAGGCAGCGGTTAGCTGATCTACCAGATACGGGAGCGGCAGCGGCTATCACAATATACAGCGCCTACTGGCTCTTTGAGACTTTTTCTATCATTGTTTATCTAAGCTCCTACAGTTTCTAAAAAATGTGTTCGCTAACTGGAAGCAATATAGCAATTACTTCTTAGAATACTCGAATCAACCAGTCGCAAGCAGATGTGTTTCCAACAGTTTCCTTACCGACTTTGACTGATTTTACGTGAGTTTTGCCAACGCTTGGCAAGACACGTTTATATCTTATTTGTTTGCAAGCGCATCTTGAAAGCGTGACAAAGTGTCATTTGTGCGTTTTTTCTAGAAGTTACAGCTAATTCTACCAATATATTGAAGAATGAGGTAAACGACTAGCAGAGTGGAATACAGCAACACAGGGAATGACAAGAGAGACAACCGAGGAGATATGCCAAGAATGGTTGAAGGAAGGCAATAAAGAAGGGCGAGAAAGAGGACTCTGGATGGCGTGAATACCATGAATAGATAAATGTCAGGGCAGAGAAACAAATACAGGACTGAGGTGCCAATCTCCGAGACGGGCTACAGGGGTTGCTGGAGAGGAGTCGAGTTGCGTACAGGAGCTCCTCGCTAGCTTGGAACTCTTATTGTTGTGTTGCGAAGACTTTGCTTGAAGGCAAGTTCCTAGAGAACCATATTGAAGCCACGTATAAGCAATATTGGTATATTAAAAAAAAATCCCAGCTAGGTTTTTTTTAAATACATAGCAGAGATAGAATTGTATTTTTTTAAGTAATATGTATATAACGCTTTTGATAAACTTCGAATTAGTATGATTAAGGAGCACCGACTGGAGATTTTTGGCATAGGGTTGCCAGCGTAGAAGCTTGGGGAAGATGAAGTTTATCTCCTTTAATTCGCATCAGTTGTAACATATAACTGAGATGAAAAAAATATTACGTTACTGATGATCGTATTCCATACACTAAATTAGGCAACCCAAATGTTGTCTATGGACAGGTACGTCCCTGCATTGTGGCTGACGAGATTGACGAGTTTCTTCGAAGGAACAAAATGCCAGGCTGTAGAATTATTACTGGAAAGTGTTTTGCTTGAGTTTGTCAAGCCTGGAATAATGATTTAAGTTTCAGGTGTCATCGACCGGAACAGTTTCTGAGAAATATAAAAATCTCATTAGCTTTAACTTGTCCGAAACTTCAGCAATGAGCGTAGATTTCGCTGCTCCGGAGAAAGTTTCTGGCGTTTATCCCAAGTCGATTGCCCTTGATTTAACCTTAGACACAAAAAGTTAATCCTTTCCTCGAGGCAGGACAAGTAACGAACAAAGTATGCTAGAAACGCGAATATGTGCGCATTGCGGATAGGCCGTTCGAGCAACAGAAATACCCTCGCGTAACATGCCCTCAGAATGTATTATTTAAAAAATTTCCCGGCGAACGCAAAGATTAATTTAAATCAAAGGTATTTCGAGTAACGATATCGTCAGTCGCCACTGTATGTCGTGCTATGAAAAAGGCTACTATCACCTTCGCCAAAAACGTTATGTTTTTGTTGAGTTTGTCTGTCTGTATGTTTACTGTTTGTCTATCACCAAGATAACTCAAAAAGTTATCGACAGCTGTTTGCAAAATTGACAATGATTGACAGAGATAATTAAGTTTTGGTGGAGATCTGTTAATTTGTTTGTTAATAGGCCTCCTTTTTCTCAGTTTCGCTGCGTAAAATGTTATGGACGGATTTTTATGAAGTTTGTATGAGTTTTTAGGCATGTCACGAACATTAAATGACCAAATTTTTTAGATGATCTGTATGACCATTTGTCCGTCGCTGAGTTTGATTTTATGTTTGTTAGCAAAATAACTGAAAAAGTTATGATCGGATCGTTATGAAACTTGCAGGAATTGTTAGAAACATTATAAGACATAAATGATCAAATATTGGTGATAATCGGTTTGTCCATTCGTGTGTTTGACTAATTTAAGTCAAAATGTTTATCGGAATACACCTCAAAAAGTTACGGACAGATCTTCAAGGAAATTACAGAAGCTCTTATTGTCAAAAGGCACCAATGACCAGATTTTTGAGCTGATAAAAAGAACATTATCATTTTAGAACCAATTTGAAATTTTCGTTAAAATTGCCTTGCTTGGTGGAGGTGTGCGCTCTAAGAGTACTCTAGTTGGTCATGTATAGGAAATTATATCACGTGCATTGCGGGTAAAGCCAGTACAATGGTGCTTCATATGCTGTGCCCACTGCTGGTGATGTCGCCAAGTTATTCCATACACTACGCCTACTGCTGGTGACGTCACTAATGTATTCCATATCTTGCGATTACTGCAGGTGACGTCACTAAGGTATTCCATACATTGCGCCTACTGCTGGTGACGTCACTACACCAATAGAGGTGTGTGTGAGGCACATGATGTTCAGGGACCCATTCGATGGCGAAGCGTTGAACGTACGACGCCAATATGCACGCAAGGGCCCTTGGTTTTTTTTTTCGGTTCCGTGTCGTAAAGAAAAGAAAAAGAGTCCGGCAATTAATCCAGCAGAGCGAGAGGGGCTTCAAAAATCCTTGCAAGTGGACAAGAACCAAAGAAATCGGAGCTGCCCTCCGAGGAACTGCAAATTCAATATAAGTCGAATTTCGACAGGCAAGGGGAGCTGTAAACACAGGGAATAACTTGTACGTTGCTCGAGCAAAGACGGAGTTGGAGGGCCTGCAGCAGTGATGGTGCAGATGAAGGAACTCTTAGGTCTGGCTTCTGGACTAAATTTTTGAGTAAAAATGGAAGTTTTACTTGAAAACTAGCACTGCGCAGGGAACCAATATAGAGTGCGGGTGTATATTCTGATGTAGGTATTGGATCTAACAGCACCTATGACAGAATTACTCTTCATATTCATGGATGTAGAGAAAGTTAAAAGTGAAAATGAAGAGTTAGGTACTCTAAATCTTGGGCGTGCAACGATGTTGGAGAGCAGGTGTACTCTGGATGATACGGAACCTTAGCAAGAGTATATATTACCAATGAAGGAATGAAAGTGAATGATGTATTCGGTGACAGCGACGTAGTCCGAAGATGCTTTTACTCATTTCTGTTGCTTTTGGT
Source organism: Parhyale hawaiensis (assembly GCA_001587735.2). Taxonomy (NCBI): domain Eukaryota; kingdom Metazoa; phylum Arthropoda; class Malacostraca; order Amphipoda; family Hyalidae; genus Parhyale; species Parhyale hawaiensis. The sequence continues at coordinate 12,208,960 of LQNS02278097.1, forward strand.
GGAATATTGCTCACCGGTATAAATAGGCTTCGCTGTAGCTAGTCTTTTGGGTCTACACTGGATCGGCTTGCTAGCTCAGCCACTAAGCTCTGCGCTGAGGAAGATCTGGTGAATTTGTCTTTTGGGCGAAGGGTGGCCTCCCTGTTTATATTTTATAAGGTGTACAACGACAAGACGGTTATATTCTTCATTTCCTCCGAAATACTCAAAGTGGGAGAAACACAGGAGCTGTGGCTTATGCCTACCCATAATTAATGTTAGTGACGACTGGGTGGCAAGCCGGTGGCGAACTAACCAATTCAGTCTGCGTTTCCTACTCGGGTCTGTTCTGTCCTGGAAATTCTGTCCGGTCGTGTGGATCTGCAGGCGTTTAAGTCACCTGTTAATGACTTGCCGATGGATTTTTCTTAGCAGTGTCTTGGGCTTCCTAGCTGGTGTTACATAAAGCTTCATTTGGGTTCCATTGCCTGTCCGTGGGGCACGGGCATGTAGTTTTAATAATAATCATAATATGAAAAATAATAGTATAATACGATACGAAAAACGTTGAAAAGCGATGATCAAAATCTGGATAACACCAATCATAACTTGGTAATGCATGTAAATTCAGATTTATTTAACTAATTCTTCACTAGCAATCTGACAACACATGCACTTCCATTATTTAGTTGAGAATTATTCAAAGAAAGGAAGTATTGACGACGCACACATCTAAATAATTGACATTTACCTCCGTTGCATGTAAACTGATACGGAAACGGGCAAGTACCAGAAAGTAATGGCTGTAATTAATAACAGGGACACAGAAACGGACGAACCCTCCAATTAAGACTTTCTACCATTCCGTTGCATATACTTTACATTTCAGACAGTGTTATTCCTTCAAGAGGGACAAATTATTTCATGAAAGAGTTCAGAAGCGTCTAAAATGCAACAAATGTAAAAAAAAAGCAGCGGAAGTTGTACTACATATACATGTCCTTTACTACTCATTTTTAAACTAAATTTTTTATCCTTGATACTCCGTTCTGCTGGAGGAAAATTTTCTTGTCTTTGTAGAGGTTCTTAGAAGTTTTGCTCTTCTCAGTGCGGCATTTTAGGAACTGCTACTGCGTGCATGATGCGAATTATTGTGTGCGTTCACTAATAAACTGAGTACAACAACCTATTTAAGTTCTATATTTTTTAATGGTATGATCGTATGATATGCGTCCACTTTTCTTTATTCCTGGCAAAATGCAAGGGCAGAAATTGAGATGCAGGTGCAAAAGTTTGAGGTTACAGAAAATATGCAACGAACGAATGTGGTACAAAGGAAGCAAAGAGTATTGGAGGAAGAGAGGGAACACCAACAACAAACAGAGAGGCCAAAGGATTGCAGATTTGCAGAGAAAACAAGCGCGAAGCTTTTGCAAAAGATTAATAAAAACTAATGGAGTTCAGTGTAAACAAGACCCCAAGGANAGAGAGGGAACACCAACAACAAACAGAGAGGCCAAAGGATTGCAGATTTGCAGAGAAAACAAGCGCGAAGCTTTTGCAAAAGATTAATAAAAACTAATGGAGTTCAGTGTAAACAAGACCCCAAGGAAAGACAACACAACACTGAAGGAAAAACCGAACGGCGAGTCGGGGCTGCAACTTGGACGAGACCGCGCCTTGGCTGCGGCTCTGGCGAGAAGGACGCGCCTTGGATGCGGCGCTGGCGAGAAGGACGCGCCTTGGATGCGGCGCTGGCGAGAAGGACGCGCCTTGGCTGCGGCACTGGCGAGAAGGACGCGCCTTGGCTGCGGCACTGGCGAGAAAGACGCGCCTTGGCTGCGGCTCTGGCGAGAAGGACGCGCCTTGGATGCGGCGCTGGCGAGAAAGACGCGCCTTGGCTGCGGCACTGGCGAGAAAGACGCGCCTTGGCTGCGGCGCTGGCGAGAAGGACGCGCCTAGGATGCGGCGCTGGCGAGAAGGACGCGCCTTGGCTGCGGCACTGGCGAGAAGGACGCGCCTTGGCTGCGGCTCTGGCGAGAAGGACGCGCCTTGGATGCGGCGCTGGCGAGAAGGACGCGCCTTGGCTGCGGCACTGGCGAGAAGGACGCGCCTTGGCTGCGGCACTG
>LQNS02278097.1:12211539-12229562 GCA_001587735.2 Parhyale hawaiensis
TCTGGCGAGAAGGACGCGCCTTGGCTACGGCACTGGCGAGAATGACGCGCCTTGGCTGCGGCTCTGGCGAGAAGGACGCGCCTCGGCTACGGCACTGGCGAGAATGATGCGCCTTGGCTGCGGCTCTGGCGAGAAGGACGCGCCTTGGCTACGGCACTGGCGAGAATGACGCGCCTTGGCTGCGGCTCTGGCGAGGACGCGCCTTGGCTGCAGCGCTGGTGAGGACGCGCCTTGGCTCCGGCTCTGGCGAGGACGCGCCTTGGCTGCAGCGCTGGTGAGGACGCGCCTTGGCTGCGGCACTGGCGAGAAGGACGCGCCTTGTCTACGGCACTGGCGAGAAGGACGCGCCTTGTCTGCGGCATTGGCGAGAAGGACGCGCCTTGGCTGCGGCATTGGCGAGAATGACGCCCCTTGGCTCTACTTGTCGCTCTGCAGCAGCCCGGCACCTCTGAAGGCAGCCACAGCACAACAAGGAAGCCGCGAGGTAAACAATCACCGCACTGCCGCCGCTCGCTCAAATTCGCTCCCAGCGGCAGTGCAACGTCTCGGCCGCACCTGGCCCGCGCGGCTATTTTTCTGCACTACCGTATTGCACGAATTTCCTTCCACGAACCTTCTTTGGTGCCTCCTGCGCAAAACTTTGCATAAGTGACAGCTAGGAATTCTTTTACAAGCAATTAAGCGATGTTTAACACAAGCACAAACGTGTTAAAGCAATCTTTGATCGTTAGCAAGTACCCCAGATTCGCGTGTTTTCAGTTTCGGTCGCCCTGTGACGCAAAGGCACTGTGCCCCCTCCGACGCTGCACGGATGGAGCTATTCCCACTGTAATGGATTTTTTTAAAATTGGGAATCTTAGCAAGTGTGATTCAGCTGAAAAAACTGAAGTCCTTTCAGAAAGCAAAAACCCACGGCACGGCACAATGTGTGACTTCAACACTTTGTCGTGTACTAAGCCCTCAAAAACCAACAGACAATTGTCCCTGTGGCTCGACAAGCAGTAAAATTATTGTGGACACACGCACAAAACACTGTCGCCTAGATAGACCCGCTTTCGACCGTTGTAGTAGAATAAAAATAAAAAACTGTCAGCAACGACAAATTACAGAGCTACTGCAATTGCTGCAATCCCAAGGGCGGTGTACAGTAACTATTTGAATAATACGAAAAATGGCTAGCGTCTTATAGTGAACGCCGCTTCTTTAGAAACTTTATCGTTACTTTGAGTATTGTGTGAAGATAGCCGCAAGTAGCAAGGTTTTTGACTGCCAAAAATGCACTTTATCACTAACAAACTAAAAATGATAATCATCAAAACCTAAAGATGCATCAGCTGCGGCACCAGCAAGCAATCACTAATTAACTACAAGTCTTGAGCACATCATCAGCTTGAACATAACTCTGCAAATGGTGATTACAGTAGGTATCTTGTTTTTTTATAGAGAGATACATCCTTTATATTCTGATTGGTAATCGCAACAATTTTCCTCAACAGATACGACGTAACTACCCTGAATAAAAGTTTGAAAGAAATCGCCATCATCTCATCAACAAATGCATCGTCTGTAGGGCTCATTTTGATGTTTTAATCTAGTTTCCTCAACAAGTATTTTAAGTGAATTGTTTGATGAAAAATTCCTAAGGGGAGAAATATTTCTATAGATATTTTTTCTCTCTTGTGCGAACAGTAGGTTGTGAAGTAGAAATGTACATTCAATTCTTAACCTAGCCACATTCTGAGCAACGAATAACAAAATGTGATCACATGACTTGTACATGACATTATCTACTATTGTATGAATACCTTCCTACGGGGAGAAATAAATGTATTTTCTTTCTTTCTTTCTTTCTTTCGTAACTATCCTATCTGATAACCACTATCTATCATCTGCAGATGCCACCACCCCGATTGAGAATCAAATAATAACTTTCAAGACCAGATAAAGCGTATCTACGGCGGCTAATAATAATCACCATCATTTTCGTCAGCATGGTGCATCCAAGTTTCATCAGTACAGTGCAGTTTTACGCTGTTAAAAACTGCGCAAAACATCGTCACTGAGGTGGCAGAAGCAGGCAGTTCAGAGCAGCAGGGATCTACCCGCAACAGTCACGGGAGAGTGCCAACGAGGGGCTCCTGGCACAGCACCTGCGCCGCTGGGCCTTCATCACCTCGCACTTGACACGGACTGGCAACATCAGTGCTGACTGAAGTCCAGACTGTGATAGCCCTCGGTAATATGGGGCCAATATCCCTGTTATTTTATGGGTATAATGTATGCGTAAAGAATGGTAGGAAGTAGTTAGTAGAGCTAAGTATGCCATGTGAGGGAAATTGGAAATTTGGGAGCAATATCCTTGGCATTATAGCCGTATTAGGTATTCGTAAAAAATGGTAGGAAGTGGTCAGTATATATGAGACAAATTGAAAATTTGGGAGTCAACATCCTTGGCATTATAGCCGTATTAGGTATTCGTAAAAAATGGTAGGAAGTGGTCAGTATATGTGAGACAAATTGGAAATTTGGGAGTCAACATCCTTGGTATTTTGTTGCAAAACGTGTTCGTAAAAAATGGTGGGAAGTAGCTGGTATATGTGAGACAAATTGAAAATTTCGGAGTTAATATTCTTGGTATTTACTGTAGGTGTATAAAGTGTTCATATTAAACTGGTAGGAAGTAGCTTGTATTATCAAAGTAAATGATGAAATTGAGATTTAATGCATTCGGTACTGCATGCGTAAAGTATACTCGTAAAAAATGGTCAGTACTTTTGAGGTAGATTATAATATACAGAGCAAGTACACTGATATTACTTAAGTAAATATGTATTTACTCATTAAGTACAGTAGTTAAGACAGTCCGCATCATTTAATCAAATTATAAATTTAAGAGCTATTTCACATGAAAGAAATACAAATAATGCACTCCTAAAAATGGTCGGAGTGGTCAGCATCTTTGAGGCCAATCAAAAACTTAATAGCCAATACATTTAGCCAATACCGCGCCTCCCTTTTAACTACTCGAAAAGTTTCACCTAAGCACAACAGTGTGAATTTTGGAGTAGAAACGTTTCTTCATTTCGTTAACTGCCAAGCGAATCTATCATCGAGTTAGAACGGTGCGACCGCCATATATAACGTGCGGCACTGACGGCAGTGGCCAGTTCTGAGGTAAAAACACAGAAACAGACAAAATTTCTGGTATAGCAGGTGGGCAAATCACTATTTCAGAAGCCAAGTTCCTAAAGGTATCGCATCATTAAAGTGAATCTCCTGCGTGTGCGATTTTTACCAGCCTCCACAGGGCCAGTTTGCCCGTTCGAAGCAAGTTTAGCCTCGTTTTACCCTAAGCGGCCGTTGGCCGGCCCGCTATCTGCACGTATTTCACACTAACTGCTTTTCTTAGGCTTTCCATCTCGCCAGATCACCGTCTACATCAAGCTTTATGGCCGAACTTTTGCTAGGCAAAATCTTATGCGCCTTTGCCCGACTACCTTCCCTGATTTGGGCCTCACAGGATAGAATACGCGGATGAACGCTTCCAATTATGGAGCTTGGATTTTACGGACTTGTGAACCAAATGCAATGAACATGACAAATTGCGAAAAATGAATACACATTGTGGTAGAAGACTGTCTTGGAGGGGCTTGCGAATCAAATAAAATGAACGTGACAAATTTAACAAATTAACGGATATTGTGGTACAAGATTAGCACGTAGGGACGTGTGAACCAAATGCAATGAACATGAAACACTGGGAAAAATGAATACAAATTGTGGTATAAGACTCTCATGTACTGTATTACAATTTGCCAATTAAATGCAATGAACGTGACAAATTGGGAAACATGAATACACATTGCGGCATAAGACCGTCATGTAGAGGCTTGCGAACCAAGTGCAGTCAACGTGACACATGTGAAGGGATGAATTTTGTGTCACAGGACGGTTAAAAAGACTAGAACTTAATACAACGAACAGAAGACATTTGCAGAGATGAAAATTATAACAGATAACTCTCAGGGACTTGTAAACTAAATTTTTTATGCAAGGAATTTGACACAGTTCTTTTTTTCCGAAAAAAATGAAGATTATCTTACAAAATGATAACGGGTTTGGATTCATTTGGAATAACATACAATGGACGACACAAGTTTTTAGAGATGAGTATTATGACATCAGAATGTCGAAGATTTAAGATATGCAGGCATTTAAGTCAGCCGGTAACGGCTTTCAGCCGGCTCTTTCTTATAGCAGCGTTTCTGGTTTCCTTGATGTTGCTGAAAGCTTCATTTGGCTTGATTACCTGTTTTTAGAGGCCCTGAGGTCTAGGTTAATAATGATAATAATAAAAACGGGTGAAACAAAGGAGAAAACAGTAGATTGTACGATATCTTTTTAACAAAAAAGTGTAAAACGCATGGCGAACTCATGGAAAGTGGAGGATCCAAGCTGCTCGCTGCTCGTTGCATCAAGGAATGTACGTTTTATTTGCGACAGAGTTACAATTGCCTGCTAATGACACTATAAGTGCAACATTTGTGATTCAGATAAATATTTTAAGCTGCTGACGCCATTAAATCTAAAGAGTAAATATAAATAATAATGCCATCACTGGTAAACGCTCGGAGTGCGATATGTATTATATCAGACAAATAACAGCTTGAAAAATTTGATGATCAGATATGTTGAACAGTTTTATCATTAATTTGAAGATTTTCTCCCTAAGTAGTCATTCGTTATCTATTCACTCGGACACTATCAAGGCTGTTCAGGAGTTCATATACATCTATTACGTAGACTGAGCATGATGCATGTAAGAACTAGATCTTCAGATGCACTGTGTATTCAATCTAAGGAATAAACGTGCGTTCGCCTGATAATTTCATTCCTTCATTTTTACATTTTTTTTCTTGGGAGCAGCTCTAAGTTCAGGCAATTCGGCTCTCTAACTCAGGCCGCTCAACAATCTGCACCAGATCATGCTTTATAGGCCAACTTTACTACAAACTACGGCAACTTTGCCTAAAAATTTCGATAAAAATCCCCTTTCAGACGAGGCCCCCCGTCCTCGGCAGCTTGCCCAAGCTGCTCGACGAAGAGGACTTTGGAAGTGTGGGTGGACCGGATTTATTTTGTTTAAATCTAATAAATTGATGCTCAGTGAAATCTTGCGAATATGGACATAGATTGGGCAATACGGGATAACACGTACGATACTTCAATTCTTGATCACTGAGGGTTAACATTTCTTGACGTTCCAGACAATAATGTCCTTATAGGAGAGACCCTGTTTCGGTTCATCGCTTTACGTTGGTTTCCGAGTAGTTTTCGAAAATGAGCTTTCACATCCGCAGGGTGAAAAATTAACGTAGCTACTTTTTTAGTATTCTTCAAAGGCTAAACCGTAAGCCTTTATCAGGCTTCTGATGTTATTAGACTTGAACAGTACCTTAGAAAAACAATAATAGAAACTTATGGATGATTCATCACCTCAAAAGACAGACTTACGTAGGGTCAACAGAGGGCGATTTGTCCAGTATCAACGTGGGTACGAGTTTTTTTGCTTCTATGGGGTTACAAGTCTTCTACTATTACGGATATGAGTATCTTGCATCAACGTGGTTATGTTTCTTGCTGCATTAATCTGAAACTATATTTAAAATTGCAACATTCGTCAGCATGTTTTACAACTGCCACAGTTGAACACGCACCGTTCAGTTCTTTTTCCTTTTTCTCTACGTTTGTCCCCCCTACCGTACTCACCTAATCTAACCCCACCTTAACAGCCCTCGTTCGAGACACTGCAACAAACGCTCCCTCTGCCCTTGCAAGCTCCTCGCAGTCACCAAGTTTGGCCATCATTCTTATCATGGATTACTGACTCCTTTATGCGTTACTTTGGACTTTTTCAGTGCCGGGTATTTTTTTAATCTGCTTTACGAGCGTGGCCGACCCCTAGCTTCATTTATTTTATTGCCTCTATTTCCATATCTGAATCGGGGAGCAATGGATGGCTCTGAATCTCGTCCTGAATCTCGCTCACCGTCGAGCTTAAATGGACGGACGCCCTGCGCTGAGGGGTCGCTGTGTTGGTCGTAACTGGGCACACTGAACTAAAGTAGACTAATTTGTTGCAGAAGCGATTACTTTAGTAGAACGTCTAGAATAATTCCGGGCAGTTTCTTCAATTTCGTGCGTAATCACTGGAATTCCTACTCAATTTCGGGTACCAATTAATGTTTGTTTTTTTAATTTACAAGTATCAGAAAAAAGAGGACACGAGGCGATTGCTCTTTAAGGTATTGATATTTTATTGATGTTTGTTGTGGTTAACATTGGGTTCAATTTGATAGAAAGCACAATAGGTAGCTACAGTAGCTGCAGAAATAAGAAAATAAACGAAGTGCAACAGTAGGGGATTGAATGACTGATAATTGGTGTTGCTGTCAATATATAAAGATGTGGCGTGATCAGATCTTCCGATCAAAGCTTCCAAGCACTCATGATGATTGCAAAGGCAACATGTAAACCGATGCGTTGACATTTGCAGCTATGTAACTCAGCAGCATTTTTCAAATCCAGGAATGAATTAATACTCCGAAAACAAACAAAAAAATGTTGGTTTTGTCGTATGAATAGCACGAAATATCAATTAAAATTGCCGTTTTTCAATTGCGTTGGCATTTATGGAGTTACATTAGCCTAAAAAAGTGAAGGTTTCAGTGCACCTGGATTTCTTATCCGCAAGTAACGAGCAAAAGTTCAAAAATATTCTACTTACAACTTTACTGTCTCCGATTGACTTTAAAGCAAAATTGCCCGGACCCCGAAGTATTCACAACATAGCTAGTGCTTTAACGTACATAGTATCACACTTTCTTTTATAACCCATTCCCTAAGAGTCAGAACGCAGGATTGCACTGTTTCATGGTAAAGAGACTTCACGCAAAAGTTATTGTGGAGGAATTTTGCTGATATAAGACGTAAGATATCGTCATTTACTATATTATACAGCAACAAACTGCTTGGGGCGAAGCTTTTATGTTAATTTTAGTAGGACGAGCCGCAGATTCGCAGTGTACCTGAGTCAACATTATCCACAAATTTTTCACCGAAGCAGTATATGTCAATAGTCTAATGGCATTCATACCAAGCTTTGGCAAGATTGACACTGAACACAGTTAGGTTCATTCATGTCTGTGAGCGGAGCGCCTCTCACCCTCGCGACAGAAGGGATCTGCTGGTGCCCCTATAGAGAAACCCAGAAAAATACCCGATTGAAACACAGTTCTTTTGAGAAGAGCATGTTTAGCAGAACATATGGTTTGAGTTGAGGCATTGTTGAGGCCCAGCAAATGGCGCCATGTTTGAGAGCGGCTAACGCATATAAGGCGGTCCTCCACATTGTCCGGCAAAGCTGTTTACTTTTCATTAAATTCTGCGGAGGAAGTTCATATTTGCTTCTTGTGTTTGAGAGAACAGGACTCCGTGAGCTGATAACGTAGAGCTGGCAAGGCTATAGTGGCAGTGCGTGTGCCTAAGACAGACTTCTCTTTTGTTTGCGTTTAAATGTTTCAGTGTGGCTTGCTTACACTAGGAGCCATAGTTGTGCACTTACTGTGTGCTACCGTAACGTATCATGTTTGTTCGGGGAAGGATCGTCATTTGTGACATAGAGCCTCTGCTGTTACGATACCTAATTGCTTAAAAGTTGTCAGCAGGGGATGGACGTTGGCTACGGCTAGAAGCCTTTTGTCTGGTTTGATACCGGCAATTAAGCCTCTTCATTTTTACGATGGAACCGTGATAATATAACACAAAGGAAAATTCTATTAGTGAGAAACCATGCAGTGTTCTTAAGAAAATTCATCTGCAGAACTTTAGAACCCCAGCCTTGGCTATATGAGATGTACTAGCAGCTCCGATCAAGTTTCTAAAACAACTTCAGGCGCTTTCGAAGTTTCTAAGTTTGGCATGGTAGTAGCAAGTTATATTTAAGTTTAACATTCTGAACTAAAATGTCTCCAGCTGACATTATGTGAAGTTTACTGAGCTGCTAACTTCTGCAGCAACTCGTTAGATGAGAGGTAACTTAATTTCTTCCGCTATTATTAAGGAGCGTAATAAAAATTATAATTTATTGTAATAATATAATTTTATTATCTTCACGATACATGGGTAGTCAGTAGACAGATTTAAGGAGCTGCTGAGGAAGGCGAGAATATCCTATAAAAATAGACACCATTCCATCGTTAAGAAAAATGGCTGATATGCATATCTTGAAACGCTAGAGGTTCAAAATAAAGTGAAATTACATGAATTCACAAGTAAGTTGAGTACCAGAGACTGTTAGAGTTTGTTCAAGATATCTAACGATATTTCCAAGATCATTGTATGAATCAACTAACAGTTCTATTAACTGTTTTCGCATTTGAATTTCTTATCTATATCGAAAAGAAGCGCAACCTTATCTAATTTATTCGTTACCTAACTGATAACCTTAACGGCTGGAATAGTGCACATAAAACATAGGTAAATATTTACCTATTAGCTCTACTCTGCATTTGACTGTGATTTGAAGGGGAGACGAAGCTGCAGGCCAGTGGAAGCAGCTGGAGTTTGACCGGTTTGATCTCCATTTTAGAGAAGTAGGATCGTTGATATCAGAGTACAAATCAGCTGCTTTACACGAGAAGTGTTTGCTTTGGAACAGCGCCGCGACTGGCCCCTGCTCCTGCTCAATGGGTCTCAGTTTACGCTCCGTGTTTTCGACCTGAAGTGCCTGCTGCTGGAAGCGTGTGCTTGTTTGTCCCGAGGTTCTTTGTCCCAAGTACGCGCGCACATATGCTGATTTTGCTTGTTATGCGTCGATTCGCCAGGGAGAAATGATAAGTATTCTTTATTCAAAATTCATGAGAGCATAGACTGCGACTGCATAATCTACTACTCTGGTAATGTGGCTAAGAGGAAGTACCAGGATCTCTATCCAGAATGAATATGAGTATCTGTGCATTGATTGTACGTATCTGGGTGTTTTCAGGGTCAATGTTTTTGTATTGTGCTGAAAAACCTCAGGGAACTGTACATATGTTCTATAGCAAAATATGAACAGCATCAAATAAAAGATGTTTATTTGTTTCTACAAGCAGTCTTTGATTGCGGTCTCATGGACGGTTTCGAACTGCTTGGCTGTTGCCTGCACCAAAGCTTACCCTCACAAAAGGTTGCCCTCGGAAGCGGTCGCCGCCGACTCCCTCGCCAAGGCACCAAAATGGCGCCCGTGCTGTTTCGTGCTCCATCGGCACCCGATTTTTCTTAACGTTTCTAGATGCAGGCCCCACTTACATTAAGAGATTACAAGGTTGTGCTGTAGAACGTTAACATAAAGAACTTCCGTAAAGTGCGTATCTGCTAACAAGTTTGCTCACAAGTGTTTTCAAATACGCACAGTATGTCTTTTTGGAGAAGTAAGTAAGAAAGCCTAGCCTGGGAGTCATCCAATCTTCGAATCAGTACAGTATGCCTGTAAAATATTACAAACCGATTTTTTGAATTTAAGGTCTATAATAGAAACCATGCCAATGATGTTACAGATGGCGTCGCTTATAACGGGCCAAATCAATGCCAGAATAAAAAAAAAAAAAAAAAAGAGACTCAGCTTTGAACATAACAGAATCAATGCATTTCTGCATTAACCCTATCTGCTCCAAGGCGGTACAAAATTGTACCGCGCTACCGTTTTTCGTCCACAGTTCTGCTCCGAGTGATATTCAGCGCCCAAAATTCCGTGACTTTTGTCAATTAAACATGACCTTCAATAAAATTCTAATATACCCGCACATTATCGCCAAAAATTGAGATCAATATAAATATTTCAGGAAATTAGATGATAACATTTCCGTGTACATTTTCTATTTATACAGAAAGAACTTTCAAAATCGTCACTAAAAGACAGCAACTAGGCTAGAAATGAAAAATAGAAGCGATTATACGTTCAGTTTGTGAAAGTATGAAATTTGCGACAGATGTGCTTCCGGAGTATTCACCCAGTACTGTCCGGAGATATTTTCTTATATTCGAATTTAATTGACAATAAAACTACTCTGAGGCATTATATTTTAATTAAATATTCGAAAGAATAGTTGAATAAATGAATTTTGAGACTATGAAGAAAAAACTCTGATATTGATAAAGTTATCAACATTTTTAGTAGGCGGTACAAATTTGTACCGCCTTGGCCCTCAAGTGGCTGAAAAAATTGGTAACGGATAGGGTTAACTATAAAGCACTGCAGCTTCTTATGCGCTCAGAAATGTTTGCCATCAAAATCAGAGGACAACAACATAATGCAAGCCATATACAACCACCCATATACCGCGGAGCCAGGCAAGTTGACGCTGTGCAAGGAGAGACCCAGGCGAGCTGGTTGGTCTTCAGTGCCGCAAGATTGCGGGTCCAAGTTTGAGTGATTGTCTGATGGATTGCACCGTGATTGTGGCACCCGCGTCAGTTGTGGCCCTGATAGAATCAGTCCAACGAGGCCGTGCTAGCGTACCAAATTAATTGCTTTGTCTGTAATTGGAGGGCCGGGGTAGGCAGAGGGACAGCTGAGTGAGCCTACCACTGGCGCCCTCGGTTCATTGAGCGGCAGCGCTGCCCTCTTTAGTGAAGGAAATACGCACCACGGAAATGTGATGGTGCGCCTCACAAATTCAGCACTTGTCACTGTTTTTAGTCAAATTTGAAGGGGCAAGTATGGGTGCGAGACTTGTGAGGTGTTGCGCCTATAGTTGTGGTTCAACTGTCAGTTATCGTTTCTGCTGAATAGACATACATATATATATTCTTTATCATTTTAGCCTTATGAGATGAAAAATTTGTTGCTGAAACACTTAGATAATTAAAATGCGTGATGTCCTTCCATTAGACGCATAATGCTTGATGTGTTCTGTGTTTTAATTATTGCCACGTTTTCTATTTATAGGAAAAAGTTGAAAAATTGAAATTAATTGAAAGAAGTAGAAGAAGACGAAACTTAAAAGCTTATGCCAAAATCAAAGAAATTACGTTAGAACATTACCTTAAAAGCAATATTTTGTTTTGAAGGTTAAAACACAATTTTTCATCTTTCAAGGGTGCAAACACCTGCTAAAGCAATATTACTGACGCGTTACCAGACTCCCATTTCTTTGATATGCTACGATTTAGGTAGGTAATATTAGGAAACAAATTTCATGCCGGCTTTAACATTCCAAAATTTTAAAAAACCGACAAGAATTTAATTTCTGACCTAATATTTAGGCAAGTTGTTTGAGACGCTTCCATTCACTGCCCTAGCATGGGGAACAGACCGTCCTATACTTGAAGTCGCCGAACGCTGCTACGCTCAGTCTGTAATTTCGGTACTGATACGTCACCGTTTTCTCCGGCGCAAGAAAGTCCGCCCACATCTCCACCGAAGTCAAAGCTTCAGGGCGTTGATTGGCACTATCTTGGGAGCTCACGGAGCTCATTGATAATTTGCAGCAGTCTTCATTAGGGCAAGCAGCCTCTTAGTGTGTGTATAACAGAGTCCTTTGGAGCTTCTAACACCTGTCTGGGGAGCTCTTAACATTGCTAGCAATTACTGAGTACAGCAGCAGGCGACACTTTGTGAGAGCTGCCGAGCGTTCGTACGGACGTGTAGAGAAAGAGAAAGGGCGTGTATGGTGTGTGCTGGAATGGGTAAGGTGGAGACTAGAGACTACATTTGGTGTTTTTTTCTAATAGGGGGGGGGGGGCACGGCTATGTTATAGTACTATACCGCATGAATGACAACATTGGTAAAATATGCAGCATGCATGGCTTGGCTATTCTTTGCACATTTCCAAAGGTGTAAAAAGGCTGGTCAATCGGGCTAGTAATACCTACATTAAATCAATAGTTTATTTGTTACGAACAGAATATTTCAATAATCAGTGCACGACTACAGGCAATACGAGGGTGCAGACATCTATAGAAGACAATCGGCCTACTTGAAAATGACAGCTTCTGAAAATATTGTTAGAATCTGGTTCGGTTTCGTCACCACGTCGTAGATCGATTATTGAACGATCAGTACTCCGATAGCGGTGTTCAATTGTTGCACAAATAACAATGTTTTGTTTGTTTTTAAGAATATTATTTCAAGTGTCCTTCATTTTTTACTTTCGGGTGCTCACCAGTTACAAAGCAATATTGCTGATGTGCGTCAGCCAAGTGTGCACCGGCCAAGTGTGTTGCTGGTGCTGTGCACCGGCTAAGTGTGCTGCTGTGCACCGGACAAATGTGCTGCTGTGCACCGGACAAGTGTGCTGCTCTGCACCAGCCAAGTTTTCTGCTGTGCACCGGCCAAGAGTACTGATGTACATCGCCAAGATTTTGATGGCAAACATGCTCACAAGAGTGGCTCGGTGAACTATTGTGCATTGGGAATACATATTTTAATAGCGTGATCAGTGGTTTGTATTTTACGTACTTTGAACTCAATGATATGTCAATATTAGTACATGGAATACAACCTATACAAAAGTACACTCACCGGTGTACCAACGAGAAAATATACCCACCTTGTCTACTGCTACACATTTGAGAGAGATAATATTACACATTACAGGGTACTCACCGGTGTGCAGGCGGGTGTGCTGTTGCACATGGGACAGCTGCTTGAAACGACGGTCACAATAAGAACACTTGTAGGGCTTCTCTCCAGTATGGACCCTTATGTGCTGCACCAGCTGATGGTTCGAGCTGAAGGACTTGAGGCATTGCTGGCACTGGTGAGGTTTGACCTCGGTGCGGTGAGGGTCACGATTGTGCATCTGCATCGCCGATTTGTGCATGAATATCTGTGGGGAAAAAGTCGTGTTAAACTTTGTAGAATGGTCATATTTTGTAGGAGAGAGGAGGAGTTGACACTTTGAAAGGTTTATTAATTTTGTGCGATCAGACGATAGTGAGATTTAATAGAGTGAACGACGGGAAGATATGAAGTTAACAGGTGAGATAGGAACGATCAACACGCTGATGGAAAATTGAAGGTGTAAAAGACTATAATTTTAGCACCAAATTAAGGCCATTTGAAAAAGCATTCTGTAACTTTGTGAAGAAACTTATCCTTGATGGGCTTGACTAAGAACAAGCGTAAAAATTTCTTTGTGAACTTTAAATTCTAAAAAAATATATTACTAGTTATTAATGGTATGAACCTTTTCCATACGAATACATAAAACTCTTACAAAAGCAAAATTCCAGTGGACAAATTGCTAAAATAGAAGTTAACAGACATGAGGTAGCAATACTAATTACTTCTTCGCATACAACGAATGATAAAGCGAAGTTCTAGGTTTGCTTTCAAATAAATTGCTTATCACTTAAGATTGGTAGGACAAAAGTCTGTGCAAGAAGCAAGCGTCAAGCAGAAGGTCTCAGCACCAGCCTGACTCCGGACCGATCTAACGTTCATGATCGACAACAGTATTCTGGCTGTCAGTAGATTTGAATTCGTAGAAGCCAAACTAGTCCACGCCTTGGCCACCCACTTGGCTACTACCGTTACAGTATTCTCGGCTGCTGCAAAAGCTTCAGTCATGAACTAGCTTGTGCAGCTGCCACAAACTCTTCTAGGGGCAGAGACAAATTTCCTCCGCCCCACCCAAAATTTTTACACATCCGGGAAGCTCAATCGTGACCATTTTTGGAACAGCCAAAGATTCTGCGAGGGTAGAGACCCCTAACATTGCCGCGTATCGGCACGTCGTCCACCAACTCACTTCACTGGAAAGGAACCCTTACTTGTGACACAAAACGAGAGGCGGGCGCCAGCAATTAGGCTGAAGAACTGAACAAACTCTCAGTGCGAGGTCCAGTCTCCTGGATCCATTTCAAATTAGAACAGAGTGCCGCCATATTGAAGGCCGATAAAAACTTCAGCTGACACGGAGAGAAAAATCGACGGGAGCGATTTAAAGGGACGTAATTTATCGCCCATAGGCACTGGTGATCAATCTTGAGGATCACTAGGCGAAAAATGATCGGTCTTTAATTATTCAACAAATTCTCTCATTTTACATTGATTGTGTTTGAAGAAATTGGCCAAGGTTAGCTAATGTAGTACAGCCTGTATTTTTTCTTTCTAGAGGAAATGAAGGCCATTTTTAAATAGGTTACAGGATAGTTTCGGGGTCATTAATTTGTTCCAATGACATACATANTTTGAAGAAATTGGCCAAGGTTAGCTAATGTAGTACAGCCTGTATTTTTTCTTTCTAGAGGAAATGAAGGCCATTTTTAAATAGGTTACAGGATAGTTTCGGGGTCATTAATTTGTTCCAATGACATACATATTAGAAACGTGTTGCTATGCACGTTAACAATCATTGATAGATAATTACAACAATAAAAATTAGAGCTATATTTCCAGAGCGCAAATCTTCCCCCAGTAACGCAGCGCTAAAAGGCAGAATACTAGACAAAGAGACGGACGAACTGTCAACAGAATCTATTCATCTGTTCCTCCTGACAATAAAAGCACCTGTAAAATTCATGAAGTTCCATCCATAGCTCTCTGAGTTGTGCTGTTAACGTACAGACAGACAGACTGACTGACAGACAGACTGACAGGCAGACAGACTGACAAAACCAGGAGAAGGCAATATTGTAGTTTACCCTACGAGATCTACAAAGTCTTCAACATCACCGAAATGAGTTCTTTGACGTCATGTATGTCAGTATAAGTCAGTGGTTCCCAAACTTTTTTGGACTAGCGCCCCCTTGGCGGCCAGGTGTGATACGAATGCCCCCTGCCCAAGTCGCCAATTGCAATAAACATTCGAACACGCACGTTTTAGTATGATTTGACCTGGAATGAAGGTTAAAGAGAAGTGTAAATGTCATGATAAAAAGAAACCTAGATCTGTAACCAATTTTATCATAACATCGAATGAGTGATATATAATTAATTTTTTAATTGTACTGTAATATTTTCTGCAGGTGTGGAATGCCATGTTTTTTTTTGCATCACCCATTATTTCGACGCGCCCAAAAAACTATTGCACTACTGTAGCCACACATGGTAAGGGTCGTTCCGAAAGCAATGCCTCTCATATTTTAAACCGCCCGAAGGGATCACTACGGGTAGCAAGTTGCATTGTTACGGTAACTAAACTCCTGCACATATGACCTGCAAGTTTTATCTATCTGTTGCAGATATTGAAGGTGTGACACTCTAAAAAACTAATGTCATGGACGTGCGTTGAAAGTAAATATACGTCAATGAATTCCTCCATACAGAACAAAATTGAGTCAATCAACATTAACTGACGCCTTCTGAACGATTACGAAACCGAAGTAGTTGATGTCCGCACACTTAGGAGATGGGTTTGCCGATTTCAAAGTGGCGACAGAGATGAAAGTGACAAAGTGCGCTTCGGACGATCATGCACAGCCCCCACCCCGGAAAATAAAGTGCGCCTCGATCTTGAAACCACAGGCGACAATCAACTCCAACAGTCACGTTGACCAAACGCTGACCAAATCGCAACAAAAGGAAAACCTTTAGTCAGCAATACGATAACGCCAGAGAGCACGCAAGTTTAAAGACCACAGAATGTATGTCTGACCCACCGTTTAGTCCCGATCTGGCGCCGCCAGACTTCCACTTGTTTGGATCTCGGAAGGACGCACGGCATGGGGAGCATTTTCCCGACAATGCCGTAATTACAACCGTGAAAAAAATTACCTTGGCAGGCGCTGACTTTTACGACCGAAGCAGCAAGGCTCTCTTTCATCGCTGGCAAAAGTGCATTGAGAATAGTGGTGATACATAGAAAAATAAATTCTGGAGTAGAAATGTTTGCTCGTTTTAATGGAGCCACTTTCACCTTTGTAGCTCTTAAACTATTTCAATTTAACATATGACGCATTACTTTTGGAACGACTTTGTAATACATTCGTCATTTTTAATGGCATGTGCTGGGTTCACCCTTCTGTAATGAAAAAGTTACTCTAAGTAGTAAATTTTAAATCTGCTCTGAGTTACATATTACCTCATTTCTCATAAGCTAGTAAACGTAGGATATCAGCTGGGCATTTCAGCAGGTCTACAGACATCTAATACAGTCACGAAAGCCAAGAATTTTGAAACGGTTCGAAACTTTGATTCAACTAGCACTCTACATCCCTGGGCGAGTTCGATGTAATGTTCTCGCAGTACAGTTTACGCAGTTGTTATGCACGCGTAGTAATTGTTTGAATTGTGGAGTAAAGCTTATTCGTCTGGTACATGAATTATTACACATACAGAAAGGTTAACAAGCGGCATTCGTAAACCTCAGCAAAGCTTATACCATTGCAAATAGGTTGCTTGTAGACAAATCTGCTCTTTAACTTGGCAAGTCATTTTCAACTGTTGGGTAGAAGCATCAAATTAACGTGCCTACGCATTACACAACATTAACTACTCGGCCAAATAGCAGTGCCACGCTTTTATTCAATATATTGAAGCAGACTCATCTTCAATATCATGCAAATGGAAACCCAATTGTAATCTGGAGCCTCCTCTGGCTCCCCTTTTGCCTCACCGCCCCCCTGCTGCCCCTTTTGGCCTTACCGCCCCCTCAGAACTCGCCAACGCCCCCAGGGGGGCGCTAACGCCCACTTTGGGAACCACTGGTATAAGTGAATCATTTTTCAGTTCCTTATGTTTATAAACATGACTAGGGCATGTATCAACGCATTTAATTTTGATCATTTGCAGGTTGGCGATTAGCACTCTCGCTATTGCACGAAACTCTGCTATTGCAGGAGTTTTGTTTCACAATCTCAAGGAATATATTGTTCTTACTTGTAATCCATCAGAACTCATCTATTTTCAGAAAAGGTAAATGTAACGTCAGCTTGACCGCACCTCAAATGGAAAACCCGTACGCATTGGCTTGTGCTGCAGACATAGGACTTCTGGCCTCAGAAGAGTTTACGGCTGCAGTCGATCGCAAATCGATAAGAGCTATGGTGCCAGTGTCGGAAGGCTCCATTCGACAATCTGTGCCCCCCGACCCTACCCATTTCAGGCCAAGGTCAGTAAACTCAAAGCAGTATAGCAAGACCGGATCCTGACTGATCACGTCAAGCGCTGGGAAGAGCTTGCCTCCTAGGTAGGGAGGTTTGAACGCGTGGCCTTGAGAGTCCGTATCAGAACCATAGACCACAACAGTACTTGACTCTTCTATAGGTCCAAGTGGCCTCTGACGCTGGCGGGCAAAATGGGAAAAATGGGATTTTCTCATGAGCTATTATGAACATGTAAAGACACGGTCATGCAGGCAATCGCCCAAGTGCGTCCCCGCTGTATCCAAGATACCTTGTCCGCTAGAAAAAATATAAATGTTGGATACCTTGGAATTTTTTTCTTCAGTATAAGATAGGGGGAAACGAATAGCTCTTGAGAAAATTCCATTTTTCCGTTGCCGACTTTTGGCCGCCAGCGTCAGATCTAAGAGTCAAGTACTGTTGCGGTCTATGTCAGAACCTTTACTCTGCAACTTACTGTGGGTCTGAAAGGAAACGCTACATAATTTTTCAACTGGCAACTGGGGAAATAGCAAGAGAACTTAGGAAAAGAACCAATGCACCTTTTCAGGCAGCATTCATAAACAACTGATTTTTGGGTATCTGTCGATACTATGATTAGCAGAAAGGAAGTTGACCCATGCATGTACAACAGAAATTCTTTCCACGGCACCATCGTCGTCTCCTCTTGTTGCAGAAAACGAACAAACCTAACAGAATTCATCAGTTTTAAGCACGGCTGATTTGGCACGCAATTATCGCCCGTTATTCCCCTGTCGCAAAAATGCTGCAATAGCAATTTTTCAGGGAATTCAAACGACGTCGGGAACATTAATTGGCGACGTGAATCTTTTGCTAGAGCAATACAGCAGCTGCGTGAGCAGATGGATATTGTTGTTTGAGGCGTTAGTGAGGCAGGTTTATCTAATTA
>LQNS02278097.1:12242029-12283992 GCA_001587735.2 Parhyale hawaiensis
TAAAAAATACAAAATTTCTCGCAAACTGAACGGCTAATTTTATAGCAGCACACTTGTTTTCGCTTAATATTGTTGCCATTTGTTACTGATCATTATACTGTACATACGAATATGATAACACGGGGGAATACTGTGAATAAAGTAGGTAACCTTCTGTAAGCACTACCATTGTTACCACTTTGTTTGATATGGTAAGGAAGCGTAGGCTGTCCCTTATTAACTTTCTTCAAGGATGGAGAGCTACGAAAATAGTTGCCATTATTTTTTTTTGTTATTCTGAAAAATAGTAAGTGAATTTAAAGTCTACCCTTTACTCAGACTAATTTCATGTAGCCTCTGTTTATTATATCGTAGACCATACGGGGCTGTCCACTAGCTCCTCGCAAGTACTTGGAACAGATGGCAACTTGATGAAATCTTTTCCAGTTCACATAACCGCCTGAATTAAACAACTAAACATACACTGTTCTTAGAGATGCAAGGAATGCATCACCTGGAAAGAAACTCGCATATATGAGCCGTGGCAAACGGTAAGTTGCAAATTTATTTGAACAAATTTTAGGTCATTTTGTTTGCCTAGGATTCAATTATCGTCGTCCATAGTTGATATGTAACTACGAATTTGATTTCTTGCTGATAACCACATTTCTGGTGTCACTGAGAATAGATAACCCCATTTCTGGTATCTTTGAGAATAGTTTACTTTTAGTTTGAGGTCGTTCGATCTGTGGACCCGAAATGATTTATCCAAGTTTAATCAATTTGCCATCAGCCCCACTTGGAAATTTGAGTGGCCAGGTTTGGAAGTATAACTACTAGGTACATACCAAATAAATTGTGTACATAGCGAGCTTAAGTTTTTTTTATTTAGAACTGAAAAACAACCATCTGGACCCAACCTAAAGAAATCGAGGGAATGATAATTGATAGCATGAGCGCGTCAGCGACACTTTTGATGAGAGAAAGAGATAGAGAGAGAAAAAAAATTAAACAAAGAATCTGCAAGATTAAAGAGCACGTTCATCCATAGTAAACCAACCGCACTTCTATCCACAAATGTCGAGAGGGTAATTCATAGGCTCTTTAGCAGGTTGCTGAAAAAATGTCTTCTCAGGAACAAGTTGAGCTGTTGTTAAGAGTGCATCAAACAGCATTTATAGCAGCTGCTATATAGAAGTTTATGGAAGAACAATCATCTCGAGAAAGTGCAAGCCAATGTTAGAGTATATCACCGGCATTTGTATAGATAGATGACATTTTGCAGAGGATTTTACTTTGCACAGAATATCTTGGACGCAGCGTTAACCTTTGCATTTCCCAGTTCATCCGTACGTGAACCGTTCGTCCCCCGACAGGTTCATCCATCGATAGACTGAAGACCTGCCAAAGTTGCAGGACTTTTTCTTGCCAAGTTTTTATTACCGTCAAGCTGTTTTTGAACATTTCCATCCGCAGCGAATAAAGTTCCCGAAAAAGAACTAACTTTTTGCTGCAATAAAGTTTCACATTAAAATATTTTCCTTCGGGCTGACGTCTAACTTCAGCAAGAAGCTCTGGAGGGGAAAGAAGTGCATGTGAGGCAGCGCCATGGTTCCAGATCACAAAAATCTTTATTCAATATGACTTGCCGCCTTAATTTATCTATTTTCGTCTTTTTGTTTTGGTAAAAGGATATGACTTGACTTAATAGGTAACTCGCTTGTATTATGATACAGTAAAAAACAGGATACGTGTGGTTTATATTTTGCTACTTCAAGTTTTATGGTTTCTTGAACTGTTTTATTTCATTGACGTTTTGCAGAATTAAGCTTCCTACAGTTATGAAGTTTATTTAGAAATTTCACCTATCTATCAAGGTTCTGAGGTCTGCCAAGATTTTCTTATTTTATATCAATTTATTTCTTTGAGTAATTCTAATAAAGGGCGTAAAAACTTTAGAGTTTTATCCCTGGAATAATATTTGAAGGATTGTGATGAAAAAGTTGAATGAGCATGTAAGGCCCTCTGGTTTTCTTAGATTGAATAGTACTGTGCCTAAGTTAAACTGCAGTATAGCATCGCAAATAAGTGAGTTATCATAAAATGCTACACAAAATCTCCCGGCGAAATAGCTTATTAAAAAAAAAAAAAGAAATGATATTTTTTTTAACAATTATCGTGTTTCGGAAATGTATAATTGTACATATTACAAAGTCAGGAATAAATTCCGGCTGAATATTTGTCAATGTAGAAAAAACATTTTTGCAGCTCACTTGGGTAACATACAGTGCTAATGATATTGCTTTTTTTAAATTTGAGCATTCCTAAAATAACAAAACTAGAGAATGACGAGAATGTACTTCACAACTCATCAATTCACTGTATTCAAATTATAATATCTTATTCCCTGAATCATGCCATGAATTTAGATAGATGTGAAGTGCTTTACTGAAACTTTTGTTCTAACTCGAGAAATTTTTGTATTTTCACTTTTTCTATTCAGCGTATGTAAAATTCACTTCGACACTGAATGAATTATTTTATAATTCAATTAACGTGGAGTGAGTCACGGCTAGTTTTTTAGTGGATAGGTGCGGTGGATACGGCTGATAGCACCGTCGAATGATAAAAGAATTAACCGGGCATAAGGCTACTGTCGTAAAGTCCGCAACAGTATCGTCATTTTGCATAATTTGTACCCCAAAAGAAGTTTGCCAACGATATTTTAGATCGACAAGTTCGTTATATGTCAGGATCTAAATGAACATATCAAGTCCATCATCCATGAAACGCAACCCATACAGGGTCGCGACCGATACACAGATGTATAGAATGACCTCGCTGACCAGCACCCTCGAAGCAAAGAACGATCTTGTTTCAAAAGTCGTGCGTCTTTTATTGAGAAATAATGCAACTGGTGACTGCCCGTAATAGCGACAGTGGCTGCACATTTGGCTTCATTAGGGCGACATCGTTCACCACACGCTACCCTCAGAGTAGTCCTGTTCTGCAAGTTCGCACTTGTAGCTTTACTTATGCAAGCCGCCGACACAACGAGGGGTGGGCGTTCCATACTTCGCTGCCGCCACAATTACTGGAGTTTTTTATATGAGTATAGTGAGAGGAGTTAAAGTGGCATGGATCAGGTTCAAGTGCCATACCCCTTTCCTTTCGATATCTAGAGGGATGACACTGCGTAGCAAAACAATCACGTCGCATGGCAGTGATAAATATGAAGTTGTGAGGACATAAAACTACATAAACCTACGATGTATCTTACGAATATGAACAGTTTTTCGTTGTTTTAACGTTTTGTAAGACATTCTACGAGCATATGTGTGTTGGAGCTGATTTTTTTTTATTCTGTATGCAAACCAAAATCAAAGTCATTGTCAATAAACTTCAGACTTTCTGCCAACACAACCGGCTAACAAAAGCAATAAATCTACTCCCTTCTTCATATAATTTGACTCATAACTACCATTGTTTATGTAAACTTTACCAGTGTGACCTACCTTTCCTTACTGAAGGTAAGGTAAGGTAGTGTTACCTGCAAAACACTAAAAATATATCTACTGTGGCCACATACATTCTAGTGACTTCTTCAGAAGGTGTAGATAGATACTTGCGTATTGATATACTTGGAAGGGCTGAAGTTTGGCAGTTGCGTGTGTAACTCATTGTCGGCCATTCGCACGTGGGTCTTCTGATATCAAAATATCATAAATACAAAAGGTATATTTCAACTAAGAATTTAAGTGAATGCCATTTACAGTTTTCCAGCAGTTCTCTAACACAACGCCGACTCAGCATCATTTTCTGGACGTAATAATTCTCCCACACTCACCCAAACCAAATTTTCACCTTTTCCAAACTCTTGCTCATCACTGTAGCTGCTGCTGTTGCTCTGAAAAATTCTGCGGCCTAGCATCAAATTTTTGGGGCAACTCGTGTTCTTTAGGAGCGACGCGAGGACTTCGTGTTCTGTCTGTACGAGTGTCGGGGCGCAGAATTAGGAAGTGTGAGACATTAGTGAGGACAATGACGTGTAATGCGAGGTAAGGGCAGACACGCGTGGCAGCTCGTACGTGCCACTACGGCCCGTGCTAACACCGCTTGCGACAGAATTACTGAATGTCTGATGCCCTTGATTCAAGTTCCTTCCTGTCAGGGTGAGTTGAAACACTGGCAAACGGGAAGAAATTTTTTTACCCAATTATTTCTTAACTGCCTCGAAATCTTTGAGGTTCTGTAATTCTTTTTGGGCGATAGTAGAAAAGGTTGCTTCGTGAAAACTTCTGGTGTTGCAGTATGATTTTGTCACATGTGAAACTGGTCCAGAAGAAGTGTTTATCTATATGCCGACCAAGAAATGTATTTCGTTGTTGTTATGAAAGTTTCATTAAGGCACGCAGAAAATTCAGATATCTATGGGCTCTAAACTGGTGATCACTCATCCAGATGAGAGATGATGCTATGATTTTCTCCCTTATAAGTGATTTACTAATTTTTTTTTGGAGCTCACATTTCAGAAATTCTATCTTTCATATATCTCCATTTCTCCACATTCACCTGCATGTATTCTAGCAAGTCTTATTTGTCCATACATTTCCCACATCTTCAATCGTAAAGAAATTAGGAATATCAGGATACAAAAATGGCCTGGGATCACACCCTCTACTGCAACAGGTACTCGCCATTGTACTCATTTATTCACATACTGGTCGAACACTCATCAATGTTACATAAGTTAAAGAATATGCAATAATCTTTAAACACTCTTCACGTGTTCATCAGGGAGGAAATAACTACACTAACAGTCTTGCTGCACAGCCCGTTGCTCAACTAGAAGTTTTGGCGAAGAAATACAGTGCATAGAAGACATTACAGATTCTTAATTTCAACTATACGGGCACAAACAGTACATATACCAGTGGTATAAAACTAACATACAAACGATGCTTACCTGGCCCCATAGAGATGGGAACAACTGAAATGCCTGAGAGCACAAGAAAGGAAAAGAAGAAATGAGTACAGTTAGATCGTGAGACACTTCGAGGCTCGTAATAGAAACACCTTACATTTGATACGGCTTTAGACAAATGGCCTGTGAGCAGGTACAGAGTCCGAGTCGCAAAGAATGGCCAAGCACTCTTCGAGATCTTGTACTTAATTACATTTGTTTCGCTTGATTCTCAATAGTGTTAGCATCTGCTAAAGGAATTGAGCTGTTCCAATTCCGAAGTTCAGTGTAACTTCACACAGGTCATTTCATAACGTTGCAAGGCTACAGAGTCTGTCCATCGTTAATAAGAGATTACGGTTACGGTTTTGGTGTTCGTGCTTCACACTTCGTTAAAGGCTACCATAATCTCTCATTAAAGTTATTGCGTCATAAAGTTAATGGTCAACATAATCCAAGTCACTGTCTATTATTTTCACTCGTGCAGGTAGCTGGCAATACAGCGTAATTTTAGGGCAAGAACGGGAAATAACATCGATAACATCAATAAATGAAATCATGCAGATATTTAAAAGGAAAACGTAATATTTAGGTTACAACTAAAGCGTTCCCAGCTAAACAACAGCTGAAACCAAATATTCAAGCCAACTAACTACGGCAGATATGCTAATCGAAAAGGAGGAATTTGTTAGTCATGCAAACAAGAATCTGATACATGGAAGCCATGGTACGTACACTGTTTCATATTATGCGTTACAGACAGTAAATATCGTTATCAAACTAAGCGTTTATCCCTGCATTCCACATGGAAGAATACGTGACCATAAGAACAGAGATCTTGTACGAGAAGGAAATTGAGTTCCGGTATGAAAGGGCTATGTATGGGATCCGTTTTAAGATGTTGCGGTGAGACATTCGTTTAACTGATATCGTAAACGCTAAAGTATCGGCGCAGCGTAATAAGTGCGGCAGTGTAAAGTTAATATACTGCATACTGTTATGAAGTAAATTAACAAACCTAAACAAAGGTGCAATCATAGGCAGTTTTCCTAAGAACTTAGTGAGAAAAGCACAAAGCTACCGCATCGTTTTAGCTTGCAAGTTTTATAGCGACTAAGATGAAGGCGACGAGAAATTTTGCAAAGTTGCTAAGGCAAAATTGAAGTAAAGTGAATGTATTGTCCCAGTTTGCTTATATCAAAGCGTTAGTGAGAAGAATAAGCTGCAGTAAGATTGCGAAACCATGAATTTCACAAATTCTCTGAACTTTTGGGATTTCATGCAATTGGATGAATTGCGTTTGGTTTCATGAAGTGTGATAGGCTACATGAGTTGAAAATCTAGCCAAAAAGGTTGGTTAGGTTAGATAAAGTGCATTCAGTTACACTAGGGCAGATTAGGCAACGCGAAAAGGTTAGTCTATGTAGTTATTTAGCGATCGAACGGCAATTGCGGGAAATTTCTAAAAATTTAGGGATTTCAGGAAATTATTGCTTTAACAGGCTAAATGTAAAATGCGCAAGATATTTACGGAGACTGAACATACGGCGCTTATGCTGAGCATTTCTAAATTGTTCAATAAGAAACTCGACCTAAAGCAGTGAAGGAAACTCTCATGACTCAAGTGCCGGGAAAGTTAAACTTAAGAGATTAGTTTGTCTCGAAACAACTAGATTAATCGATGACTCCTTGTGTGATAAAGTGAGATGTACAGTAGCTAGCTAGAGGACACTTTCAACTGCTGAACATTTTACCCATGAAGGATACTAATTTCGTAAAATAAATAATTTCATCTTTATGTTGTTGCGCTAGCTATTAGCAAAACATAATGGGCATAAACAAAATTTAATTCTTGAACATAATTCTTGGCCTCCTTAGAAGCTAAAATCATAAACCAATTCTTTCATGGGGCGACGTAAAATTTTGTTGGGGATATGACGAACGGCAACGGAAGTGGTGCTCAGGTCTGACTACATGCTGTCGGTATATGGTCATATATAGCGAACAATTCTTATTGGGTTACATCTCATAACGCACCTACACTATATATAAGTTTGAACAGTAAATAGAATAGGGCAGAAGTTTTAGACAGATTATTGAAAATGGCGTAAAAACATTCAGCGAAGGAACAACCTGCTGGTAGTGAGAATGTGCCATTAATGAAAGTATGCAGTGAGAGGGTTTCTTCGGAGCCGAGGAGTCCCTACAACTAAACTGTCCAGCATTTATGTAGCAGGTTACTAGAAAAAGTAGCTTTTAAAAGGCAGGCTACTATATAACTTAACATTTGCATGGTAGGCCACTGGAGAAAGTAGCTATTGCGTAGCAGGCTGTTATAGCAAGTAACATTTACATTGGAAAGAGTGGAGTAACAATAATGTGTAACAGGCTGCTCAAGACGGAACCGCCTGTGCCTGCAGATGCAAGTAGCCCCGTTAGGCAGACATAACGGTCCTTAAACGGCACAACTTGGCCCATATGAGGCCCAATGGTTGGTCTGGGTGAACTTGGGCCATTTGAAGTTACGGAGTTCAATGGAGAACGGTAAAGGTTCCTTGTACAAACCGCTCTCGGCCCGGGCATAGTGCATCCCAAAGCTGTGGTAAGCAAACTTGGTTCTAGCGTACCTGTGGAACCTTCACATACTCTATTTGCTCGACAAGCAATAATCAACTTTGAGGCGCCAGATCTAGATTCGATTCCTAGTGGGAATAGCAATGTTTGTAGTCAAGTAGAACGAATATTGAGGTTAATCGGCTTAACGCGAAAATGTTGAAGAAGTTAAGCTTGCTGTGATTTGCGTTCGGGCATTTCACCTAAAAAGTGTGACGTATTCTGCAAACGCCGGATTCGACTGTTGAAAAAACTAACCCTTGCAAAAGCATTGCAGTATCTTCAGTTGTGCGATATTGTTTCTATTTAGCATTATTGATTTAGTAAAATTATTGCTAACGTAATTATAATGCGACGCTGTCACCGTAAAGAGTTGCAATCATTTTATGGTATAAACGGAAAATCAGTGACGTGGAAATTATTTCGCTTCGTTAAACGTGATACATATATATATCTAAATATATAAGGCAGATGCTTATCTGTATTGGTATGTGGCAAACTGTCCTTGAGTCAATTACATTTTTACCAAATGAATTATCTTTGGAACAGTTGCCATTCTAAACTCACGATACGCTCTAACGGGAATATTCATAAGTGCACGAAGAGTTATCTTTCCCTCGTTACAATATATGCGGTAGACTATATATAGCTATGGAACAACACTTGTCGCCAAGGTAGTTAGCTTTGCACGCTACTACAAACGTTACACCAGCTAGCCCACCACTCGCATTCCCGAGAAGAAAGGTTCAATAAACAGAAGTGAAGTGTTGTAAAGAAACATAACAAACTGTTCAGACTCGAGGAGCTACATTTTGATGCTTCATCAAACATCGTAGAGCTGCGGCGGAGCATGGGAAAGCTGTAGACGGCATGTGAGGCGTCACAGATTTTTTGGAGAGACAGGTGGAAGCGAACCAGCTGGCGTAAATCTAGGGAAATTTGCTCTCAACGAACACTTGTCTAAGTATTTGACTTTTAGGGTAACCAGGTAACAGAGTTAGAGTTAGAAAACAGTTGGTGTTCATGCCTTGACATTACATTTCGAAGACATTTTCGCCTCACAAACCCCAGCGTGCAATCTTCAGAGGAAATAAACTTAGCGTTATTTTTCATCGTGAGATGAGTACTGGTATGTGCATTAGCACGAATTGTTATAAATCATGAATAGTGCGACTGAGGATGAGTGAGTGACACGAAGCCTATCGTTGTGCGTCCAACTGAAAATAAACTCTAAGCTTTTATAGTCAACAGGATCTAGCAGATGACACAAGTTACACTATAATGAGGAGAAGGAGGACTAAGTTAAGCGAAAGATTTTATGCTGTGCACAACTCCATAAAAATCACAAGTTTTCATTCATAACAGGGAGCAAAGAGCGACACAAATTACGTTGCAATGAGGAGGATCTTCCTAGTTCAGAGAGGGATTCATTATAGAGCTGTAATTCAACGCCGAGGTGTGGGAGACACCAGAGACAGATGCTGATGGATGCACCAGAACCAGAGACAG
The DNA here is from genome assembly GCA_001587735.2 of Parhyale hawaiensis. Lineage (NCBI taxonomy): Eukaryota > Metazoa > Arthropoda > Malacostraca > Amphipoda > Hyalidae > Parhyale > Parhyale hawaiensis. Next base: position 12,251,094 of record LQNS02278097.1, read on the forward strand.
CTGGATGATATAGAGACAGAGACTCCGTATTGACTTAGTGGCTGACGCAGGTGTGGTGGGCGAGGGGGCGCACGCCAGTATGAATTCTTGTGGGTAAGTGCAGGATGTATAATTTTTATACACTCACTATGTATATACGCACAGAGAAATCTCTACGTAATATAAACCAAATTCAATCTGGAATATTTTGGTTTAGAGGGGAGAAAGTAAATTTCTGTATACGTTTCATGGTGCTTTATCCTAGGTTGGTGTGGGATGGTCAATCCTGGAAGTTACATATCATGAAGTGGCTAAAAGCGGGTGTTTATTAGATAGTATGTGCGCCGTAATGTCGTAATTAGAGATGTGTATCATCAATACTTGAAAGGAATAGCTACTATTGAAACTAATATTTTCGCTTAGTAATTGGCCATAACGTTCTTGATTAGTTTTTGCGATATAGATAGGTGTATATATAACTAAGGGTAGATTTAATTATGACTTGCAGTAGGAAATTAAGAAATGATTCTATATAAAATAAGTGAGGTTAGGTTTGACTGAAGACCCTGCTCGTCCATCTGTCATTAACATCACTATGGTCTCGCGCCATCAAGTCAAATTTAGACGACATTGGAGCGCCCGCACGCCGTCTCTCTCAATATCCTCGGCAAAAGCTTTAATAGAAACGCTCCTCCGCTCGATAGATCTCCCTGGCCTTCTGATTAGCAACTTGAGATTGTAACCGATACTCCCGCCCCAGATTAAATATCGGAACAAATTCCGATACTGGAGTTTTTGCTCCAAAATAATGCATAAAGTCGTAGGCCCGCCATACACGCGCTGAGGTGGTGAGGTGCACTGAGATGATCGTTAATATAGCAGGTATAAAAATGTGAGGCTCCTAATCAAGGGGTCTTCGTAGGTTTTTCTGTGTGCTAATGAGTACATCGGTAGCACCAAGTCTTTTTCTTCTCCTTTGGAAGCTGTTGGTAAACGTGCATCGGTATGCTTTTCATTGCATTCAGCTCATGAGATGAGCTTGTGAAGACATTTGGAAACAATTTATACGTAAACTCTTGAAGAAGCTCGATAATTTTTTCTTTTAGTATATTTAGTATTGTCCGTATTCTGACTACAGGATAATAGGCTTTGTAGAAAAAAAAGGAAAAAGAACTTATGACGAGGAAGATTATAAGCTTTTTGACCAATAATAATTTTGCAAGTGCAGTAGCCGTCTCACGAAGTATAATAATTTTTGTTGTAAAATCTATGAGGTTACAACATGGGTCAAATTACCTTTCTAATAAAACTAATGTTGATGTTACTTACATTTCTGTTGTTAGAATATCAGTTTTACATATTAACCTTCCTATTACATTGACACGTGTGGCATATGCTGCGTGGTTAAATGCCGACGACAGAATAATGTTCACAATCAGAAATATTTTTCTGCAGCTATCGACTCCACTTTGGGCTTACGACAGACAGAACGAAGCCGAGCTATAACGCAGCAGGATGTTTTTCAATAATGAAGATCAATTGATGGCTTCCAATTAACAAGCACAAAAATGATCTGCTCACACACAGCCTGGACGGGAGCTTCATTTGCCAGCACTTTTCCATTAGGGAAATGCTCAAATTAAAAAAAAACAAAAAGACGTGATAATCCCATTAGCTGCAGGACTATGTGAACATTTACATAAAGAAAAAAATTGTAGCATATCGCATAGAATACTTCTGGAGGTCATGAACACTGGGACATGAGTCTTACATTGCTGGTATTATTGATGAAGCGATGATGGATCTGAAAGGTATTTTTCAATAGGTAATTGGAGAAGATTTCACGCAGTTATTGTCATGAGTTCCTGTAGGCTGGCAATACAAGTTTTAATAATAAGAGCTTATAAGCTAACTTAGCAATAATTGGGAACGTATTGGAGATGAAATTCAAGATACACCCACTTGTTACCTAGAATATTAAATTTCGACAATTCAAATGATTTACCCTACTGGTTCATTCACTGAAGCGTAAAATTAGTGTATTTTTCAGCAAGCAATCTACGATTAATTAATTATTGAATAGCTGTCACGTTTGAATAATTTTTCTGCTTTATGGAGGCACTGAGCTCCGAACAGACAATGCCCGCGGGGGGCGGACCCATTGTTGGTGGCTAGCACTGTTAACTAGACATCCTCTCTTTCGCTCGCTACAGTGCTACAATGATAGTAGATTGTTATGATGGGTTCATGACCCAACTTTCACCTCTCAGGGGTAACATCGTGAGACTGAGTTACTACTGAGAGATACTGGGTGTTACAAAATTATCGCATAGAATTCATAATTTTCCAACTCTACCATAAAAACCTGGTGAAAGCAATCCAAGCGTTTACATTAACTTTATTTCTAAGTCCATAAGTAAATCTTTTAGTAACGTTTATTGATAATATCTTGTCAAATAGACTAGTTGCCATAGAAAGCAGAAGCTAAAAAATAATCTCAACCTGTTCATCAAAACTTGTTCATGGCAAGCACTGAATGCTCGTATTGTAACTCTATCTTTGATTCAAACTCAGCCGAACCTAACAGTAACAAAACACTTGATTTCAGCACCAATTACGAGTGGAGAGATAGACTTTCAGATGCCAAAAACCAATTCAGAAGAGTAAGATGAAACTCGAGCGCCGCACCGGCTGCCTTTGTTCGAAGAAGCACGGGTAAACTTGCCTGAATTAACAAGCTACTAAGCTGGGTTTGGACCGCCGAGCAAAGGGTCTATATTTTCATAGATGATTTGAATTTGTATGGATTCGATAGGCATGCAAAGCGAGGCTCATTCTTGAGCCTGCGAGTCAGTGGAGCGATAACAAGGTAATATATCAGCATAATGGTTAACTCAGAGCAATCTATAAATGATTCTTTGTGATCCACGGACCTATCCCGTCCGAAGCACTTGTGCACAGCTCTAATTCTGCCCATGTTAATCCCGTGAAGATGATTCTTTATTTGTTGGGATCTACCGGCTTTGTGTCGAGGCTGACCGTTGTGGATGGAGCGTTTCAAGTTGCCAAGAAGAAGAGTTTAATAATTGCAAGGCAAACAATTGAAAGGATTTGAACATTTAGGGCAATCAGTGTAAATTGCTGGCTAAGAGTGCACATCCTGTTAATCTAACTTTGAAAGTTTTGTTTACATATTACCATAAGAGTCTGAGGGGTGGCTTCTCATATTAATAGTGCACTGTAATTTTACGTCTTTCTTTGCCATTTTTTGGCCGCTGTAGATTGAGTTAAATTTTATTTCTTTTGAATTATGGATGTTTATATTAGTAAATAGTAGAAACTGCATTGATGTTTTAAAACTTTAGCTCTGAAAAAAGTTGAATCATATCGGTATGACTCGCCAGTCAATTGGCAGCTATAATTACAGCAACAATATTGCTTCACAGTAGAGATAATTTTCATTAATTATCAATAAAAGAAAAACTTTTTTTCTTCACAGATTGTTTTACCTACCATCCTAGACGGGCACTTTTTCCCTACCTCTCAACTTGCTAACAGACAATGATAATACGAAGTCAACCTACTGAAATGATAACAGAAAATGTCCCTGAATGAAACAACCGACGATCGTATAAGCAGCTCGACCCCCGTGTCGTCGGCGGGAAGACACTCGAGATGTGACCAAGACTGTTGATAGGCAAAATATCTGTGCATGATCGCTCAACAGATCATCCTGACGACTGTGCATGGGCAGGTCGGTTGCTATTGACCATCATCAATGGCAGCCCAACGTTGCTGAAGAGCAGGCTCTCCTGAAAGGCCCGTTTGCAAAGCATTGTCCGGGCGGTCAGCTAAAGAGATTGGAGTGCTGCAAGCTATACCGTCTTATGATCTCTACGTTTTATCTTCAAACAATGAGGGCCTCTAAGGTGACCAAGCTTCTTTCAAGTGTTTGCTTGACCGGGTACAAGGAACTTGATAGCCACAACTGATGCCTCTACCTCGCGAAATGCGTTNGTCTTATGATCTCTACGTTTTATCTTCAAACAATGAGGGCCTCTAAGGTGACCAAGCTTCTTTCAAGTGTTTGCTTGACCGGGTACAAGGAACTTGATAGCCACAACTGATGCCTCTACCTCGCGAAATGCGTTCTGTCAAAACCGAGAATATTTTTTTACTTGCCTGTACAGCCGCTGGCGTCCATTGAACGAGCAATGGAATATAGGCGAAAGTAAATTGGATAACTGGGCAGGACTCATGGGCGTTGTGGGTTTAAATGTGTTGCAGTATAAAAGTGAAGCAATTCAGAATCTTAGAGAAATGTGGAACAAAATTCACGTACGTCAGGTCCATCGAAAAGTAGAATCATCAGTTCTACAGTGTATTATACGTTATATATTTCTTGTAAATGTATAGTTACAGAATGTTGAAAATCTACGACTAGACACGAAAGTCGCTATTTTGAGAAATTAAAGACACATTTACTGTACCATAATGTATAGCAGGCTGCGATGCTAAGTGTTCTATATAGATATATGCTCCATAGGTGCTGGTGGCGGCGCATAGTAATAGCACAACTCGTAGCAGCGGATAGTGATCGCGATCGAACTTCACAGAAACACACAAGCCAAAGCATAGCAAAACGTCACACGAACCCTCTAAAAAAATAAGTAAATAAAAAATTAAAAAAATAATAAATAAAAAATAAATATTGCCATAGAGAAGAGACGCACTATAGCTTTGCTGCAGCGATGTGCTAGCAATTTATAACGCCATAAATGAGTCTAGCAGTGACTTTGACTAATGTAAAAAAAAAGACCTCATGGGATATGGGAGAAAGAAAATTCAATTACAAATATTTGCCGAATTGGCAGCTCGCAACAGATTTTTTTTACTACAAAGCAATTCGATATCTTTTGGAAAACACAAACATAAAAAAATACATGTAAGCTTGTAGGTACTTTAAGAACTTCGGGGAAATGTTGAATGCTACTGGCGAACACTATAGCCCTAGTTGGAGACAAAATGTGTAAAACGTTGCAAATAACGAACTGCCATTGCCAATACACGTACCATTAAATCACAATTATCGTGAAATGTTACATCACTTGCAACAAATAAAGGAAATCCTTATTCAGGAGAATGACAGTATAGCCGAGTATTAACATTAAAATATTACAAAAATCCTTTTCCATTTTTTATATCATTTCTACCACTTTAGCGACGTATCACATTGAAATTATAAGGCAAGGCAAATGTTTTGGGACGAACTAAATAATTTGATCATTCAAGTTTCATGAACACGCTTCAAATTTTCTATTTTAGAAGACAGACAGTGAAGTTGCATTTTGAGCGAGAAGCTAATAAGCTTATAATGCCACCCACACAAGCGCAACAAGCCTTGCATAAAAATAATATACTGCAACTTCTCAATGCAATAGTTACATAAGGTTACCATACTTTTCAACTTAGTCTTTCGGTTAGTAATTGCATGACCCAATAATAACACCGTATAAACACAACGCAGTTTTTGAAAGTCTTCTGGGCTTTTATTTATATTTAACCCCAAGCAAACCCTGAAATACTCCTTCATTAAGAATATCTCTGCGTATCATCATATATTTCAAAATGCATGTACGCAGTATATTCGCACTGCTGTAGCGCACTCAGTATCCACTCGGTCATCATGCTCCCAGTGCTCATCGATATCCGCTCTCCATCAAAGCCGAGCACCACGACATCAAGAATGCAATTAGAGAAAAATGTTCAGTGCGCTATGGCATTCGACAAGCCACTTCCCCACTGCTAATTTACATCATCTGTACTTTTGATGACAGCTGAGCGGCCGAGTTATTTATTAGCCTTGGCTCTTGGGTCGGGAATTTTTTTAGCAGGCCTTTTGATGGCTGGAACGTACAATAGACACTTGAGACGCGGCGTTTGATGTATGTAAGAAGAGCGGCTGCATCCCGAGCAGAATTTTTGGTTTCCTCAGAAGCTGTTTTATGATTTTAGTATTTCTGGGGTGGCCAAGTATTCTGACAGGGATGGCTAATCGACCGGAGTTTGTGTAAGCTCTTCAAGGTTGGTATTATATTTGAAGTTAAATTTTGCGTCACTGATGGTATTTCTAGATACTGACATCAATTTTTTTTCTTTCCGGTGTACTTTTCCGTCACTGTCGGTATCTCTAGTCGCAAATATAAAAGTTTTATTTAGTTAACCCTTCAGTGTTTGCAGTGAGCAGCTATTTGCGTAGGCATGGCACTATAGATAAGTGGACCCTGAAATTGATGCAACTTCAAGTAGAAGATCATCTTCATTTCTTTGATCATCTTCTATTAAAAAAGTTTAATATTAATTAAACAACGACTCTAAATATTTCACTGATTTTGCAATATACTTTTGCAAATTAAATGTAGATATTAGCTATGGGATCACGCAACCTTTTCTACAACGAGATAAAATTATCCCTACAAAAGCGAGGTCTCGATCTGCAAAGTGGAGGTCGACCCATGACTCACGCAAGGGAGACTTTCGTGAAGGTTTGACGCAATTTCTGTTTTTAATATTCATTGCGTAATTTCGCGAGTATGATAGATCCCTAACAATTTTTTTTTGGCCATCCCAGAAGCTGTTTTCGCGCTTTTAGCGAAGAAGAATTCTGCTAAAGTTGGCACTGACCCTATCTAAAAAAATTTAACTCAGGTACAGTATGTAGTAGACTGCTACGTTATGATAAGCTGTGCTATTGTCATTTCTAATCAGCGGGATTTCCGTCAACGAGACTGGAATGGGAGGAATTCGTCATATTTGAAGGTTAATAAACAAGGTTGTATTTCCAGCAGACGTAGCGCGAACGCTCACTATAGTATACTTTAATTAAAAACAAGTTCGAAATTAGGTAGGAAAAAACAATTTTTTGTGCCCCTAGAACTGACGTTACTGATATCTTTCTACGCATTTCCAACGCAGGCAAAAAAGTTCAATTTATTTTTCTGGCCTAAGGAAAGTGCAGGTTTTCTACCCCAGAAAGAAGTAACTGTGTTAAATATTGAAATAAAAAAATGCACTGCCAAAATGCTCGCTAAGATGGAGATCAGAGTCCATTTTGTAGACGTGAATGAGTTTTATAGTTCATATTTCACCGCAAGCAACACAGTTGGCCACATAAACTGGAGCGCAACAATGGGGCATAAAGTCGAGGGTGCGATCGTAGATTTAACGAAGAGGTTGGAGAGGGAAGCATAGCGAGGGGCATTTTTCTGGGAGGCAGCTTGCGCGCCAGTCTAGCAGTGCTGTTGTGCACCGCGTCTGCTGTGTTTTTGGTATAGTTAGTTTGTAGTATTCATTATTTTGCACTGAATCTGGTATAGATAATTGACTTTTGGACTGGACATGTCAAAGCCAAGACGGCGCTGAGGCTTAGTACGTGTCTCGGGAATTGCTTTGGCAAAGACAGGAGGGAGCTCTCAGGCAGCGATACTCATATGAAACTACATTAGATTGTCTTAGGTCATCAAGAATATTTTTGCAAACTGTTCATCTAAAATATGGGAGGAGACTTTGGCTTGCTGCCTTATGAGTGTACATTATCACTGCTATTGTGAACTTCTGAATTTATATTATTTGGGATATGACAAAGTATTTTTCTGGAAGTAGAGGGCAGCCAGTCAGTGAATGGATGACTCTTCACTGTTTAATTTTGTCCTATGTAAAATTTAAGCGAGTCTGGTATTGTTAGTGGTATACAGTGCAATAATCAGTATATGGAGGCTTAAATACTAGTTGAATTATTTAGTATATAATCATGAGAGTTATAATAGTTCATGTCATACAGCGCTCGAACAACGCTGCCTTGGTAGTCTATTCGAATTAAACTCTGGATTAACTTCTGCTGGAAAACCTACTCTGGAAGATAAAAGTAATTGCCTGTCGAGTAGGATAGTTTTTGGATCTGAAATAACTTAATTTGTGTGACGTAACCAAGTATGCACCACTGTAAATCTTGTGCTGAACTTGCAATAAGTAAGCCCAGAAGAAGAACCATTTTGCACTTATAATTATTACCGTTACCCATCTTCTACTCTCCAATGTATTTCAATTTTATTGTAGCAAATCGCATCTCCTCAATGGAAAATATCAAATCACATTAAAATTTAGCAACGTTTCTTTCCAAAGCTGTTTCCCAGATGTGGCGTTGCCAGCCCTCGTAAAGTTTTCACGTGCTGTTTTTTCCATGAAGGTGACAAAGAGAACCAGAAAAGAACATGAAGCGGCGTGGCTTTATAAATTACTTTGAATTTTTCGTCACTGGTGTTCCGTTAAATGTTTTCCTGTAAGAATAAAGGACCTCATTATCGCTTCAACGCTCCATTTCCATTTTTTACTCGGAACTTGTCGTAAAGCTTTGAAATCTGAGTCACGGAGGCTGCCTGGTGCGACTTTGGATGTGGAGGAGGTGATCGTTGGCTGGCCGGCCGTGCTCAGCGACGGGGAGGTGGTGTGCCGCACGGCTTCGTTGGTGAAAACGAGTCAATATATAGAACGATTTTGTTATTGATGCAGTTCTATAGGTAATTATCTATTGACCATTTTCCTGCGCTATTAGAAACGTATGCGCAGACTCCAAATATATTATTGATGCAGTTCTGTAAGTGTTGATAAATGCGTTTTTTCCTGGTCTATTGGAATGTGAGCAGAGTGATATTATTGATCCATTTCTATTGATAAGTGACGATAAAAGCGCCTTTTCCTGCCCTATTGCAAACTTGTGTAAACTGATATTATTGATGTAGTTCCGTAAGTAATGATATGTGCTTACTTCCCGCGCTCTTTTTAGCTGGTGAGCAGAACGATGTTATCTACGTAGTTCTGTTAGTAATGACATTAAGGTATGCGTATCTTCAAGTGACATTAATCATTGACTGTGCATCAGGGCTATCAATCGCTTGCATTTTGAGTATGAATGCTTTACGATGCGCATCTCACAGTCGTTAATTTTTGCACCAGTACTACAAAATGCGCTCGTTTTAAGCTCGCTGTCTGCATGGGACTAATTTTGAGTCTCCTGAGCCTGGCATAGCGACGGTCTGTCCGGCCGCCTGGACGGATCACATCGCTGCGATGGGAGGCGTAGTAATTGGCCGGAACCGTAGCCGTTAAGGCGTACACGAACGCGTGTTGTTTGCTGATGAACTGAAACCAATCTGCTGAGACCTCCGGGAATTGTGTGGACTGCAGCAGAGGCCGCCTGAAGGTTTGGCGGGTGGGAGGACACATTGCAGTGCTGGTCCTAAATAGAAGTCCTCGCCGTCACAGGAGCTAAAGCCGGAAAACAGCATCAGGATCGGAGAAAAATTTTGTTACAGGTGTTTTGGAGCTAGAAGTGCACAGAATTGCGTTTCAATGATGACAGAATATGATGAAAAGAGTAGATCATCTCCCACAGGATAGACGAAAAGTCGTATTGTACATGAAGAGCTTGTGGGTCTTTTGTTGTCAGTTAAGTTGCTATATTGAAGAAACACATGGTAGTTATAAGGATAGTGCTTGCCTGGCGCTGTGATGGCAATGTGTTAATGCACTATTTAATAAGGTAGGGTTAATTTTGTGGGCTTGGATTATCGCAATAAGTTTTCTTTGAGTGGAAAAGTGATTGAATGCATCAGACGTATAGTTTCTCCGAGAGCACTATGATGGTAAAACAGCATTTGCCGAAGTTCTTGTAGGTAAAGAAAGTCTAACCACATGACTTGTGCTGTTCAACTGTTACATTTATTTTTAAAATATGTAATAATGATTTATTATTCATCCTAGATAGATTTTCGTGGCTACAATGTTTATTACACTAAGGTGTAAGGTTAATACAGGTACCTTGCACTTGGAAGAATTATTAACGCCGTGTGTACCAAGGGAAAATATTAAAATGATAAAAAAATTTGCTAATTCCGAGGATACACTATACAGTTGCATGCTCAACTTTTTATCGAACTTTTGGCTCGTACGTCGCTTAGCTAAAATTAGTCCTCTCCAGAAATACTTTGGATGTCAACTTTCGCTGTATCGTGAGGCAGTGCGAGCAGAATCTTCTCTCATGAGTTGAACGTGAGATTATACATATAGTGTGACTGCGGCATAACAAGCAATCAGATAATGTTTTCTATTGAAATAAAGCGATACTGTGACAACAGTTTCCATATAAATCAGTTTCTACGAGTGATTTATTCTCATTCATCATAATCAGCAAAGGCCCACTGGGGCCTGGCATTTTTGGAAGTTTTCTTCGGTATTTTTTGAGGCGATTTTGTAGGACGGAGGGCGTCCCTGAGCCGCTAGACCAACAACTTAGCGATGGCATTAGAGGCTGGGGAGCGGAGGGGGCCGTGGCCATGCTGGCTGTGGTGATGTTCAACATTAGCGAGCTGAAGAGATGCAAACAAAGTGGATGAAATGTGACAAAACAAGGCTATAGTAAGTAAAGAAATAGGGTGAAGAAATTATAACGATATTTTATCATATGAACTTGGAAAGATCTAACGGTAAGAGAGGCAGAACGTATATAGCGGAACTACTAGCAGGTAAAATTCGAAAGGTAGGTTGAAGAAATGTTAACAGGAGCTTTCTGAAAAGAATCTGAAAAAATCTGTAGGATGTTTTCAGGAAGGTGGAGAGAGGCACATACAAAGGTAACAAACTTGCGTATAGCTAAATGAAAGCGTGGAAAATGTTATAAAATGGCCTATGATCATATAGGATTTGCCAACTCTATAAGATACAGTACCGATCTTGAAATATGAAGAGAGCCAAGCAACTTGCTGAAATGTAGCAAAACTTGCACGTAATTAAAACATAGTGTGAAGAAATATTAACAATAGCTCTATCATCAGAGCTTGGAAAATTTTTGGATTTAGGCTAGGACCGATTTAAAAAAGTGATTGAGGAGAGGCAAACAGCTCGACTGAACGAAATGATGTAACAAACTAAAAGGCAGTGTGAGCAAATAGTCTACTCTACCCGAAAGAATAACAGAAAGCTAGGCTATAATAAAAGATTTTGCATTGTGAAAAGGCAAACGAAGTAAAGGAAATACCTAGGCTGAAACTTCGGAGAATAATTAAAAAATACCATATAGAAAGTGTAGCAAAAAACGCGCGTATGAAAAAAATAGAGAAATCTAGGTAATAACACACTGATTTAGAAGACATAGGAGAATACAAGTTTCTCATATATGCTCAAGAAGGAGAGCAGTACAACTCGAGGAAACGTTAAGGTAGATGGATGACGTCAAATAACGCATGGAACTGGACGTCGACATATAAAAAAGCATAAAGAGATTCCTTCTCAATATTTCAAGAGAGAAACAACGTGCATCATGTAATTTATACTGCCAATTAAGCTTGGGCAGTTACCGCGCCGTTCAATTTACATAGCAAATAAAAAGCTTTAAGTTTCGTGACAATTCTGCGCAGCCACGTGAAGCTAGCTAGGTGATGACACGTACATGTGCTCGTATCTGTACGTATGTACGCGTGGGCTTAGAAATTTCCCCGTTCGCTGCATTTTTTTCTTTTTTTCATTTTCAGTCACCTGTTTTAGGGTAATCTTTAGCAAATGACGAGACAGTGTAGGGAAATCACGACTCGAAAGTCCTCGAGAGGGCAAACCTATGAGAACAAATCCTTCTATATAAAGCCACGCCGTCGCTCCCTAATTCTCCGCCGTGTTACACTTATGTACAAAGTCCGGCGTGCCTGCAGAAATGTGTGCCAACGGTCATGTTCTTCTCCACCATGTTAATTGTAGGTCTATATAATGTCCAGTGTACAGTCACGTCAACGATAATGCACTCCTCCTTAACCATTTCGTTTTTTTGGACGTGTATCTTTACCATGTCTTCCGTTCTGACAAGACGAACTGACGGGCAAACAGGTTTGCTTCCTGTAGGCAAACACGCTCTAAACGTGTTTGAGCGAGCCTATACTTGTTTGAACGAATCATTACGAGCTGGCCATGGGTCACATCGTGAACTGGGGGGCAGAGGAGGAAAGACACGCATACAGAGACGCTTCGTGGCTTTCTGCATGTATACGTAGTATTGCATTATTTTATTACCCACTAGAAGTAAAACTCACAGCCCAGGGTCAGCAACGCTAGAAACAGAATAAATTTAGAAGACCACTGCTTTGCAGCATTATAATTAATTAATTAATGTAGCTCCAATTAAGCTGGCAGTGAAACATATATATGTATAGAGCAAATATTTACAGGTATTCCATTTTTTGGAAACTATAGCTTAGTCCTTGTCAGATTGTTTGCATATAGAGCACAACTTGCAATAATTTCAGTTTGACTTAAGTAGTATATATGGAACACAACACTGTAAATCCAAAGGTATTATTCTAGCTTCGTAAAATGTGCTTACTCTGTTTTACATGCGTTTTCAAATGACAAAAATGGATTGTATTGGAAATTTCATAAGCTTATAATAGCATCGTTGAGGGAAAATATCAAACATTATTAGCGTTCGTTAAAATACGTTGGCACTGTGAATAGCAGCTTGGCGCAACCTTCCTATACAATTAATTAACCCTATCTTTAACAATATGATGCTATCTCGCGACGTGGATTCTTCACTGTAGCACTGTAGAAATACATATTAGGATAAAATAATCCTTGCAACACATAATATAGCCTGTTGAAAATTTTGTTAAATTATTAAAACACAAATACTTGAAGCGGGACTGAAAATTGCGTAGTGTTTTTCAGCAAGGTAATTTAGAAGAAACAATAAAACATTTTCTCATGCTACAGTAAATTATTTGGCGGAATATGAACTAAATAGGGATCAGTTTCATATAGCGGAGACGCGTGCGCCAGTCTGTTGCAACGAACTGTATATATAAGCAGGCCAGCCACATTTGAGCCAACAAGGAGGGCGCAGAAGTCCCGCAGCTCTGCTTTAATGTTTGTCTTTAGAGAAATAGAAGGAAAGATGAGATGCGGCGGCTGATGTTTTATTAAAGAAATATTTTGCTTCCTCTGCGCAAAGAAACTCCGTCCCGTATGCAGCAGAGTCAAGTTAAGATCATCGATTCGCTCAGATTTAAAGCTGCAGTGAAACGGTCGTGTGTACAGCGTTCCTCATATTGCCCCATTTGGATATTGCGGATGATGATTTAAATGCGGAGATGTAAATATGATGGTAGACGAGATAAAGGCGAAGTGTAACGGTCGAGTGTGTACAGCATTACTCTAGGCGTTGATTATTGACACTGCAGGTGTTCAGTTTAACGTGATGAATGCGTTAATTGAAGAGGCGAAGCTTAGAGCAGATGCGTTGACATTAAATGTGGATAATACGAGGCGAGTTAAATCTACAGTCAAAACTTTAATGGACGAAAGAAAGTACAGCGCAATTTATTCTTAACTTCGCTGCTTTATGAAATTGCGTTAGGATGTTATAAATGGGGCAATGCGTTTACTTGAATATGATGTGACTTACATCTGCTGCGATTTGTCAGACTCTCGATCATGTATATATATTTTTTTGTAATAGAACAGTCTGTAAACAAACACGAATCAAATAAACAGTTAAGCTAAAGACTTACGCGCTGCATATTTTGGTATACATTTATAACCTATAGCAACTCTCAGCCTCTGGTGTAGGTGTCATGTTACGAACTGTAAACAAAGTACAAAAATTGGCACATGAAAAACATATCTTAGTACAGCATTTAACATAGTTGGTATCATTCCTGCTCAAGTTTATTGTGAAATTTGTGATGGAATTACTTTCACCTATTGAAAAAATGGTAAAATGCAAGACACAAGTAGAAAAACAGGCGCTTAAGACATAAATTTATGTTAGAAACCCTGCAGCGTCTCCGTTAGCTGAGGCAGCCACGGCAATCTAAGGATGAACTCCCTGTTTTTCTTTTGTTTGCTCGGTTTCACACAATGTGGAAGCAAAGAATCGAAGTAAACATATCTTAATTAGTTACATGCACTCTTCCTTTTAATGGCAAGCCGAGCTTTTTTACTGGAAACAATGCAGTGACACTGATAAGTGAGTGCGAGTGCTAGCAATGTGCCTCGCAGAACCCGGGACAATGTGCGTGGCCACGACTGTGACCGCCTCAATCTGAGTACCTTTTGGTTGGCTGTGAGGACCACAAGAAACTTGTCGTCTGTAAGAATCCTGTGGAAAAACACAAGTCATCTCGCCAATTCTCTTACAGTTCCGGTATGCCGAAATGAATTTGATTTCAATAATTGCACAGGAGCTTTTCAGTGGTCCAAACCAAAATCGACAACGAATGTATTTTTTATTGCCAACCGGTTTCGCAGTTTGGGTCAACTTTGATCATCGTCAGAATAGTCTAGGGGGATGTTGACCCAGAGGGGGACAAGCTTCAGGTGATCTGGAAGTATTAATGCAGAGCAAAAATTAGTTTATAATTTGGATGTACGTTGATCGGTTAAAAAGTACTCGCACTAGTTTATCTATTGCGGTTCATCTGCTATTGTGTAGTTTCCAACATGATTATGCCGACATATCCAATCGATAAATATTCATCACTTCACCGTCGGCGGGCAACATCTGCCCCGATATATAGTTACTTATTACGAGTGTGGGCCATTAGTTACATGGGTACGGTGCCGCGTTAGGCTAATGGCGGTGTCTATCCTCAAGTCTGGGTCTTTAGTAACGTGAGTTCGGTGCCGCGTAAGGCTAAAGGCGGTGTCTATCCTCAAGTCTGGGTCTTTAGTAACGAGTTCGGTGCCGCGTTAGGCTAAAGGCGGTGTGTACCCTCATGTGTGAACCTATAGTAACGTGAGTTCGGTGCCGCGTAAGGCTAAAGGCGGTGTCTATCCTCAAGTCTGGGCCTATAGTAACGAGTTCGGTGCCGCGTTAGGCTAAAGGCGGTGTGTACCCTCAAGAGTGAGCCTTTAGTTACGTGAGTTCCGTGCCGTGTTAGACTAACTCTCGGCAGCCACCTGAGATATCGAACGAGCTCATTTCTTATCAGACCCAATGGCCTGTAAAATGGCCGTCTGTATGTAAGAGAAGGAGCCGCACTATACACACGGAGCAGCCACAGCTCCCTCTGCTATAGCTGCCCACTATTGATCCGTTAATAATTGCTTCTTTGCACGACACCTCAGAACCTCGCCTTGCGGGATACCTTGGGCTTTCTGCAGACTATTCCAGCCAGAACATGACAATAGGCGTAGTATCAGCCTCATAATATATGTACACGACAGTAAATATTCTAGTTTGCTATGGAGAAATGGTGTAATATCTTCCCCAGAAAGTTTGTTGATTGTTTCGTTTAGTTCATAATTCATTCTAAAATCAATGGTCGTATTCTCTGAAGTTACTTTCCGTAAGTTTCATTGTGTCCTCTATAAAAATTAGCAAAATGTTAACCGTGAAGTTGGTTGGTGCGCCAAGTGTCACCAGGAAAGTCTAGGCTATCTCTTCATATTTTCAATGAATCAGAACTGTGCACGATTTTGCTGTTTATGAAAGAGCAGCAGAAAAGCGTTCCAACGCGGAGCTGAAAGCACGTTCACGGGACTGTCATGTGAGTGGAGACTTTAGGTTTCCTTTATACTATTCTGCTATTAGGTTAAACCTAGCAAAAGACAGATAATTTTCTTGAAATCTAGCTGAATTAAGTAGCAAATCTTTGATTACAAGAGTCATCGAGTTGCCTAGCTTTCATGATAGGGTAAATTCTCGAATTATGCCATAGGATACACGATTATATATATATAGTCATAGTATTTGCTTCAGCATGGATATGTATCTCTGATTTAACACATTTTCTACCGAAAGTGATATAGAAATAAGATTGAGAGTGCACAAGCGGCCAGGTTATTTCCCAGGATTATAATATAATTATACGTCCTTACTGATATGATTGCACATGACTCAATATTATCAGCAAGCCATCAGTTTATGTTACTTATATAATTGACAAAAGTTGATTTTGCTTCTATACAAACTGTATGTATATAAAATTATTGATATCTTAGACACATGTGGCTTTGTAGTTGTTGAATTTGAGGTTATAATATATTATGTCCCATCATTCCAAGTGTAGCATTAATTATGAGAATGATTTATTGACTGTTGTTTTGCATTTTTCATAGATTTATTCCACAGTTTCTAGCATGTTTTTTTTTTACATTTTGGACTGTTAAAACCTGCAAGAAATTAGTTTCTGACCCAATATAATAACTAATCATTCATATTTTAACCCTCAATTATTAACAAATTTACATGATGTACATGCATTTTTCTTAGTAGCAGATGATGCTTTACTAATATATAATCTTTATGCTATCACCTAGCATGATTCTTCAATTGCGTTCTTGTAGCATAAACTTCTAGGAGCTCCACCGATATTCAATCCCATAATAATCATTTTACTCAATTTTGATAAATTTTGTTTGAAATTATTAAGATTGTTTGTTTGCTGCACGCATGGGATCCTTCCAAATTTCCTATTATGAAGGATAAGGAAAAAATCTTCACTTGTTGCACGAATTTCAAGTGCCACGTACGACAGAGCTACACAATGTCAGTCTCACGCTCAACCTGATGAGTGGACGTGCAAGTATATGTAGTACATTGTTCGATCATGGCATATCGTATGGAAGCTGCTGATATATATGTACATACATCCCGATACATTCACACCGATGCATACATACATGTATCAGGACAACGTGCGAGCTGAATAACCGCTCATCAAGTTGAGCGTGCAATTACAAATTGTGGCTCCGGAATTACAGAAAAAACAATCTTACCTCGTGCTCCCGTTTGAAGGGAAAATATTGCCCTTCAGGGGCGGGAGGAGGTCCATACTCTTGCATTGGATACATAATTATGGAATGCTAAGAAACGATCAACAAGAGCAGTGCTCGCCAGAACAATGCAAAATTTTTAATTGAATGAAAGGATGCTGCTATAGTTGCACGTTCAAGAGCAATTTTGTTTTTGTACCACAATAATGTAATCGCGAGTAATAATCAAATTTGTTACATCATGTTCTGCTCTTTTTCCAAGAACCGTTCCTCTAACCTGATAATAAACTGCAAAAGTATTACAAAGTATTACTTGTATTACTTAAGTGCTTAACTATTACTTTAAAAAGTGAGGTTGAGTTCGAAGAGTGCTAAAGTAGAAAAATCAATGGTTTAAGGAATGAGGAATAGTGAATTCAAATTTTGAAAGCTGTCTTTTTCTGAAGCACAATTATGAAAAAGCATTACTCCTAACTGCAGAACTGTCTTCACAAAGCAGAATCTGATCTGTGCCAATACTGAAATTTCCCTTTAGAGCACTGCATGCCACCTGCAATTTGAATTTAACTCAGTGCTATTTCTCTTTCCATTGCAAAGACACAGGCACATATTATTCTTGATAGCCACGGTTGAAGCTTCAAATTACAAACTATTGTTCTTAGTATCAAGCCGGATCTTCAGTACAGTGAAAGCATAAAAACCATTTAACGGACATTTCGCGTAGATAGGTTCAACTTGCCCAGCCGTCAAGACTGACCGAGAAGTCACTACTCTATCACTGCAGGATGATATCGGCACCGAAAAGATGAATTTTTCAATCACGAACAGGTGGCAGTCTGCACGATCTGCGTTGTATCGCCTTCCAAGTTACTCGATCGACGACCGCCCACGCAAAACTGACCGCTGACTCAAAAACAGCAACTCTTTCACTCAGTCTGTTCAGCTCCGTTTCCGCANTATCAGACCCAATGGCCTGTAAAATGGCCGTCTGTATGTAAGAGAAGGAGCCGCACTATACACACGGAGCAGCCACAGCTCCCTCTGCTATAGCTGCCCACTATTGATCCGTTAATAATTGCTTCTTTGCACGACACCTCCGAACCTCGCCTTGCGGGATACCTTGGGCTTTCTTCAGACTATTCCAGCCAGAACATGACGATAGGCGTAGTATCAGCCTCATAATATATGTACACGACAGTAAATATTCTAGTTTGCTTTGGAGAAATGGTGCAATATCTTCCCCAGAAAGTTTGTTGATTGTTTCGTTTAGTTCATAATTCATTCTAAAATCAATGGTCGTATTCTCTGAAGTTACTTTCCGTAAGTTTGATTGTGTCCCCTATAAAAATAGAAAAATGTTAACCGTGAAGTTGGTTTCTGCGGCGAGTGTCCCCAGGAAAGCTTCGGCTGTCTCTTCATATTTGGAATGATTAGAACTGTGCACGATTTTGCTGTTTATAAAAGAGCAAAATTCAGTATCATCTGAAAGCCATCAGTTTATGTTACCTGCATAATTGACAAAAGTTGATCTTGCTTCTATACAAACTGTATGAATATAAAATTATTCATACCTGAGACACATATGTGGCATTGTAGTTGTTGAATTTGAGGTCATAATGTATTTTATCCTATGATTCCAAATGTATAGCATTAATTATATGAATGAATTAATGACTATTGTTTTGTATTTTTCATACATCTATTCCGCTGCTTCTAGCATGTTTTTTTTTTTTACATTTTGGACTGTTAAAACCGGCAAGAAATTAGTTTCCGTCCTAATATAATAACTAATCATTCATATTTCTATCCTCAATTACTAACAAATTTACAAGATGTACACGCATATTTTTAGTAGCAGATGAAGCTTTACAATTATATAATCTTTACGTTATCATCTAGCATGATCATTCAATTGCGTTCTTGTTGCATAAACCTCAAGGAGCGCATATCGATATTCAATCCCATAATAATCAATTTACTCAATTTTGATAAATTTTTGTTAGAAATTAATAAGATTGTTTGTTTGCTGCAAGCATGGGATCCTTCTCAATTTCCTGTTATGAAGGATAAGAAAAAAATCCTCACTTGTTGCACGAATTTTAAGCGCCACGTACGTACGTAGGACAGAGCCACACAATGTCAGTTTCACGCTCAACCTGATGAGTGGACGTGCAACTATGAAGCACGTTGTTTAATCATGGCATAGTATGGAAGCTACGGATATATATGTACATACATCCCAATACATACATACATGTATCGGGACAACGTGTGAGCTGAATATCCGCTCATCAAGTTGAGCGTGCAATTACAATGTGTAACTCCGGAATTACAGAAGAAACAATCTTACCTCGTGCTCCCGTTTGAAGGGAAAATATTGCCCTTCAGGGGCGGGAGGAGTTCCATACTCTTGCATAGGATACATAATTATGGAATGCTAACAAACGAACTAAACACAAGCAGTGCTCGCCACAACAACGTAAAATTTGTATTTAAATGAAAGGATGCTTCTGTAGTTGCGCGTAGTAAACGAAACTTTCAAGAGCAGTTTTGTTTTTGTACCACAATATTCTAATCGCGAGTAAAAATCAAATATGTTTCATTATGTTCTGCTTTTTTTTTCAAGAACCGTTCCTGTTACCTGATAATATACTGCAAATGTATTAATAAGTATTACTTGTGTTACTAAAATGCTTAATACGACTTAAAAAAGTAAGGTTGAGTTCGAAGAGTGCTATAGTAGAAAAATCAATGGTTTAAGGAATGAGGATTATTGAATTTAAATATTGAAAGCTGTCTATTTCTTAAGCACAATTATGAAAAAGAATTACTCCTAACTGCAGAACTGTCTTCACAAAGCAGAATCTGATCTGTGCCAATTCTGAAATTTCCCCGTAGAGCACTGCATGGCACCTGAAATTTGAATTTAACTCAGTGCAATTTGTCTTTTCATTGCAAAGACACCGGCACATTTTATTCTTGACAGCCACGGTTGAAGTTTCAAATTACAAACTATTCTGCTTAGTATCAAGCCGGATCTTCAGTATAGTGAAAGCATAAAAACGATTTAGCGAACATTTCGCGTAGATAGGTACAACTAGCCCAGCTGTCAAGACCGACCGAGAAGTCACTACTCTATCACTGCAGGATGATATCGGCACCGAAAAGATAAATTTTTCAATCACGAACAGGTGGCAGTCTGCACGATCTGCGTTGTATCGCCTTCCAAGTTACTCGATCGACGACCGCCCACGCAAAACTGACCGCTGACTCAAAAACAGCAACTCTTTCACTCAGTTTGTTCAGCTCCGTTTCCGCAACAATGGCTTCTATCCTCGGCAGAATGTGTTCCGCTGCGCCGGATTGGTGGAGGCGGCGACCGCGCGCTGGCAGGTTGTGACCAACCCACGCCTGCGCCGGTAGCAGGCGCTGGTGCTGCTGCTGGTGTAGCTGCAGCTTGCGGCAGCTACATCCGTATAGGTTTATAGATGCAGCATAAAGCTATGTGAGTATATGTTGCTATAGGTGACGGTACGTATGTTACAAATTCACTTAAAATTTCGCTGTACTTGGACCGCAAGCCCCCTATTGCAAGCTGATGGCACGCAGTGTCTGACAGCACTGCAGCAAGTTGCGTCTTGCTATGGTTAATTTACCTACTTAAATGCAGCATCTACCTTACCGTACAGGTGCAAGGTACAAGCAGCGAAACTAAGACTGAGAGTCAGGCACTGGCAAGGTTTACCCAAAAATCCCGAAAAAACAGAGAGAAAGGGTAGTCATTTATACACTTCAATCCATCCGTTGTTGCGCATACGAGAGTATGTCTAAAACGTCTTCCATATTAGTACTTCTCTCTAGAAACTATCAAAGACAGACAATAAAGTTTTATTGAGTCTATAATGTATGCTATCTGTTCGTAACATTCATTAATTACATTTTATACTAAGCGTATAGACTCCCACTCCCTTCTGAGACACGGCTGTTTCCCCTATGTAAAATTTACATCCGTACGTGTCAAAGATCGATGATAGACAATATTGTCATCATAGACTGACAGACACAAAACTGTCAGGTGCTCCTGCACTTATTATCCCATTTGTCTGTGTTTAGACACCCATTATTGCGCTAAAAAATTACTCAAGAATCGTCTGTACAGATGTTCACATATGCGGCACCGTGCACCTAGTACGCAAGTGTTGAGGCGCCCGAGCAAGAGCCGTGCAAGCGAGGATGTAAACATCGGTGCATGACAATGTTCGGGTGAAAGGCAAAAGAGACAAGTCGTGAGCAGGCTCCTCACTTTCCAAAAGTGAACAGAGATGATGCTCAGAACTGTGGGTTCATTCGGTGTCTTCATGAGCGTGAGAAGATGGATTTTTGAGCAGAAGCGTTGCTCGGATCAACCAATTTCGTAACTCTAACGGTGAATCTGCATGGATGAGCGTTATCGGGTGAGTCGTTTGCGTGATGCAGCACTGCGTGAGGGACTTTGATCAGAGTAAAAATATTGCTTCTTGATTATGCATCATTCGTGACGAATTAGTTCTAAAGATTCGCAATTATATCAGCATAATAGCGCCGATATTTTACATGGTGAAAACATTTGCTAAATTGACGCAATTCCTCTCACTGTAAGAAGCACAGGTGAAACTTGACTACATATACTCCAAAAACTAGTGTATTTGTAGTATTTCGGAAGGCATAACAAGAAATGGATTAACGACTCGTAATTTTTTAGGAGGAATTGATAATACAAATAACTGACGAGGCAGTACTAGAATTTGATACAAAAATACATGAGAATTACAGGAAGTTTATGCAAGCTTAAAATGGTGCCGTTTTGCGTGCTTCGTCATGATTGATTAGGATAAACACAACAAATACTACTGCCAGCGAGCGTAGACTTGACGCTTATTACAAACACAGTATATTTTTTCCACAAAATACTGACTAAAATACAAACATGCCTAACATATTAAGAATACTGATCTTCTCTGGTGCCAAAGTGTATATAGCGTATTTTAAACGGATAACTATGATCGATGTACCAGTATACCGTCCAACCATGATGCAACATTAGAGTTCACCAGAATAAGACACTTTACTAATTAAGTCACTACGATTCCATGAGCTCGACCGTCTTCTATGGTTGCACTAATTTATATCGCATTATAGAGTCGTACATGTATAAGTATACTCCAATCTGCTGCATTATCATATTTATTATACACACTTACAATAATAATACACCAGAGGAGAACAGTGGAGATAACTGTCGTCCTCAGTTCGTGAGGACCTATCAAGAGGTGTGGTGTTTAAATATATTATAATTTGAGTTATTTGAATAATAACTAGATCAAGTTAATTAGTCACGAAACGTACGCTAAGAAAATTCTTTTATTAAAAGTTTTTTTTTTCATACAGAAAAAGAGACAGAGAAAAAGTTTTACACGTAGATGGAGGCTCTTCACACTAAATATACATTTTCTAATTGGACAACACTTTGGGACGACAACAAGGGAGAAATCTTGGTAGGATTTACAGCAGCGATCAATGGTCTGACCAAATCACCCACCAGTTTACAACCCTGTCGTATAGACGTCAGCGTACACTCTTAGCACCATCCATCTCGAAGCAAATAAATGACAACAAGGAAATTCTTGCCGTGGTGGCTTTCTATAGACATCGTGCTGTGTTTTAGGATAATACAAGAAGGGTAATCGAGGAGCGTACGTAGGAATTATCCTTAGGTGGATCGAATATGTAAAAAAAAGTCTTACTCAAAGTATTAAAGTTCCCGAAGGCACGTGTAAGTTTACAGACATATATATAGTGCAGTGTGAGAGGATAACACGAGAAATTTTTCGCTGAGTGTGTGAAGTAACTATAGGTAAAATTTATTTTTCTAAGGATAAACATAAATTTAGTGACTACGTTGTCAATTAGCATGAGCTATATGAACACTATTTCTGTACGAAAACCTGTCTCTGAATCAAACTAATTTTCAGTATAATACACGTGATGATAGTCGTATTTAATGCTTAGCTGAAACTGCGTTTCATGGCAAATCGGCTTGACTACAGTCTTTGGTGTTATATCTTCTATATAACATAATTTTGCTTAACCAAATGACATGATCTTGATATGAGAGTGAATGTGTAATTAAATATAGAGTGAACGTTTGCAATTGCCATTGTTGGACCGATCTTATGTTGAATAAATTTCCAAATTTGACGGAAAATTTTAGAGCCCTGTGATATTGTGATAGAAGCTAAAGTTCTTGATGAACATGAGTATAAATAGCGACTAAAATATATTATCTTTAGCGAACTAGAGGATTTCACTCATGTAGCTATACAGTATTTAGAACAAGAGCTTGCGTGCATATGCTGGCCACAAACGTAAAATAGATTTATATGTTACTTGAATAAGGTTCATGATAGGAAAAAAGACCCAATACTCTATTTTTTTGTAGTACAGATTACAATGCCGTTCATATAGTTTCTTGGATAATTAGCTTCGTTTTCAGCAGCACAATAGAAGACATATTTTTTTGACACCTTGCGGTTAAAGAAAGGTTAGCGACAGGTTGCGGAAGCTGTGCCTGAAGGTTTTGCGACAAGCCTTGAAATTCTTTCTTTAGCGTTAAAAAATTACATCACACATTGACATAGTGGCTTACTGCATTAACTTACTGGCTTACAAGTATAGCCATGCCTGGATTTAATGTACTGTATAAGGGATAATAAAAACATTCTATAATAAGTTTTATTTTTCATAGCTATGTGCAGGATAGCTATTGGGAATTAGCAAAGTCAATTGAAAAAGTGCACACTTGAATAGAGCAGTAGGGATAGAAATAGCATTTCTTATTCACAGTGAGTTGAGTTGTTGCATGGTTGCAGCGGCGTTGGCATTGAAATTACCACCGACGAAAAGCAGGACAATATGAAAAACTTCAATAATAATTTTTGTACAACATGCGGATGCTTCTTGCCCTTTCCTGGCGCAAGCCGGAATAATGGAGGAAACTACATGTTCTCGAAAGAATATGTAAAAATACCACGACTGTTAATTTCAAAAATGCCCGAAAGCAAAAAAAAAAAAAAAAATACGGAAATATACAAGCAGCATCTGAATTTCCGTTAAAATTCCCAGAGAATAAGCACAGGGAATCTCTTGTTATCTATATGGCATAGGAATATACAGTAAAAGCAAGATCGCAATTTCTACGAGATATCGAGCTTGTCAGAAAACAGTACTGGAAATCTCAGATACCATTATGGCATTAAATGTTGCCATTTGGTGGCTTCACATTGGTGGAATGAAAGTATAAACTAGAAATTGCCGCGAGAGTTTACCCACTGTAAAAAAAACACATCCTCAATCTTGAATATTAAATTCTCATCAAATGGCGGCATTCGGTGGTCCCAAACTGCTGAAATGGAAGAATAAACTATGAATGTGAGAGTTCATCCATTGCAAAACACGGCACCCAATCTAGAATACCAAACTGTCGGAATACAAGCACAATACAAGAACAAGATCGTCGACACAACGACAGCTCCCTCCTTCGATCAAGTGTCGGGTGCAGAACGGCCTGTGTTGTCACACTCTGTGGTCAAGAGGGTCAACTTGTGGTTGCGCTATCGCAGCGCCGCTACCGGCAGCAATACCACAATAAAGAATAGATCGTTAAGAGAGAGTAAGACTGATTTATATCGAGTCTACTGGCGTAATGATGCTTAACGGGCCGTGGTTTGGCGGACGGCTTCCTGGGTCAATCAAGAATTTTTCGATTGGATTTGTTAATGAAGGCTTCACATTGATTAGAACAGGTGATTTAATCGGTGCATAAAGTAGTAAATATTTGATATAAATGATTAATGGCAGCAATATTTTTTGGACAATGAGTCAATTTGGATATTAATTTAAAAAATGCAATAATAATACTCCAGTGGCAGGCAAGCGAATAGAGAAACAGTGCAATACAGTTGAGAGAATACTGCTTTCGTTAACAACTTGCACTCTAGTCTACTTCCAGAAAGATTTGTAAATATTTTTACATACCGACAGCTAGCCGTTTGTAGATTTGTTCCCAATTTCAGACTGTACGTATCAGATTTGAATAGCCTGCTTTAGGATGACTTCTTAAAGGTTTCCTATGCTTCATGTGCTTAAGACCAATTACTGTATTACTTACAAGAATAATTACGTGTTTTTAACATTTTTGACATGCAGTGAATGTACAACATGCCTAATAATTACTAGCTAAGAGAGGTTGAATTGCTTTATTATTGTTTACTGGTTTCCAATAGCACTTTCAAGGCATTTATACATGACCTTCTTATTCATGGCTCATAGCCGGTCCGCAGCACGAAAAATTAGCACCATAAAATACCTTGTACCCGAGTAGCACCTACGAATTAGCAAACCAACGGCGACTTTCCATCCAAATTTTGTTCGGTTACTACGTTCCATTCTTAGCCGAATGTGGTTCAGCGAGGCCATCAATTTATTCAAATGAGCCATCCAAGTCCAGTTAGCTTGACAACAGATTTTTAGCTCGATTGCACCTGCAGTGGAGGCACATCGGGGCCCCAAATGATCTTTCCATTGAGTGTACAAAGCCACATGATTGTACTTCCAAACGATCTATGGAGCGTGAATGGAAGTTGTTGCAGCTTCAATACAGAGGCGGCAGCCACCTCTTCGTTACCTGTTCCAGCACATCAACAGTCTATCATTTGAGGTGAAAAACCTCACCGTTGCCAGTCTCAATGGCCCTAGAGTCGGTGACAAATGATGAGCACGAGCACAGTAAACCACCGGCCACCGCTGAGGCTAACCGCGCCTTAGACACGGTCATAGCGGCGTACGTGAAACGCCTTCGCCTGTCGCGACACCGAGACTAAACGCTCTTCAAGTGGATACGGACGTACCAGTCTTACGGGGACTGTAATTAATTCCACTGTAAATTGAAAAAGCAAAGCAAGCTCTTCGTTGTGTTGTAGTTCAACGCACTCCGTGACAGTTGCGCGCCTGCCTTGATGTTGTGCTACCAGTTCTGCAAACGCTTGAAGTATTGACTCAGTTTTTACGCTAGTTTGCTTTCGATGCAAAAGAAATGAACTCGTTTCGGCCAAAAATGGTTATTGAGCGGAAAATCATTTTTTATACCAATGAATCTGTCTATCTAGGTGTCTATCATATGTATAATTTAGTTAAGCAAAAGTTTTGAATAATTTTTTGAAAGGAAAATAAGCATTAATAAGGAACGAGAAAAAATAATATAAGTATATATTGTCAAAAAGCTTGCGCAAGAAATGCAGCAAGCATCTAAGGAATCGTAAGTTTTGGTGCATAAAATAATTGTAATTTAACTTGTAACACCACCAAAAGGTTTCATTTATTATCATGTCTACATATACGGCATATGCATTCACAGACTGTACAAAATTTTAACTACACTTTTAATTCACATTTTTTATCGTATTAGGAGTCTCTCAGCTACTACTAGGTAACAATTAGAGCCTTACTATGTACATTTGCAAAAACAAAAAGCGATAGGTAATAATCCCAAGAATGGCGTAACCGATATTCACCAAAATGCCTAGTTTCAAAGTTCAATAATAACAAAAACTTGTTATAGTTCGTGTAAGGTAATGTATGTTGTATGTGATTTTGAATAATAAAATACCAAAGAAGCAATCATATATGTACATAACTTGTTTCGTCTACCAATGTACAGCGTGGAAGCGGCCTATAGAGGCTGAACTGCAAGAGAGTTACTGCTTAAATAGTTTTTTACCGTAAAGAACACGGGAAGCCATACATAAACTCTGAACAGCATAAAAGTAATTGTATAAATCGTTTTGCACTGTAAAGGACAGCCTGGAAGCCCTACATAATCTCTGAACAGCAAGAAAATAACTGCATCAATCGCTTTGCACCGTAAAGAATCCGGGATGCCATACATTAGCTTTGACCAGCAAGAACGTAACAACATAAATTGTTTTGTACTGTAAAGGACAACCAGGAAGCTTTACAAAAACTGTGAACAGCAAGAAAGTAACTGCATAAATTGTTTCGACAAAGGACAGCCGCGAACGCCTATATTAACTCTGAATTGCAAGAAAGCAACTGCATAAATTGTTTTGTACTCTAAAGGACAACCAGAAAGCCTTACATAAACTATGAACAGCAAGAAAGCAACTACATAAATTGTTTTGTACGAAGGACAGCCGGGAAGCCCTATATTATCTTTGAATAGCAAGAAAGCAACTGCATAAATTGTCTTGTACTCTAAAGGACAACCAGAAAGCCTCACATAAACTATGAATAGCAAGAAAGTAACTGCATAAATTGTTTTGTACGAAGGACAGCCGGGAAGCCCTACATACTGTAGATGAATCTGACCGCTCACGATCTCCGGGCCCTAAGGCGGGACTCTCGCTCGCTCTCCGTCATTCTAATCAGCCTCCCAAATTTGCCGACTCATCCTCTCTGAATGTAGATAGTCACGAAGGGTGAGTGTACGTATTTTAGAGATATAAAATACCTAAGCATTAGGATTGGCAACATACTATAATGGTACTCTGACGAGTACTTTTCTTGTCCGGCAAATAAAAGTCGGAATTGCGCCGAATGGGAATAATCCGCACGGATTCAGGCCTCCATGGGAAAGTTGTGAGATGAATTTCTGCCAAAGGAAGAGGCTTGAGTTAGCGTTCTTATTATGGGAGTGCGACGGCCGTGTAATAATTCGAAATAATGATGCACGACGTACGTGAAGCAGTGATATGCAGACTTGCTGACTGCTAAGCACTAATGATTGAAGAGCTTTTGGCATGACGGGAAATAACAAATTCCAGA
Source organism: Parhyale hawaiensis (assembly GCA_001587735.2). Taxonomy (NCBI): domain Eukaryota; kingdom Metazoa; phylum Arthropoda; class Malacostraca; order Amphipoda; family Hyalidae; genus Parhyale; species Parhyale hawaiensis. Next base: position 12,278,769 of record LQNS02278097.1, read on the forward strand.
TACAAAATTTGACAAATTTCAAATAACGGGACAATTCTGCCAGACACGATTGGCGGAAGAAGTTCGGTTCGAGAAGAAACAAAACTTCCCAATACAAACACTAAAAGGCGGAAAGCTACGGCAAAAAAAAAGGAAACTTTCAAAATAATTTTAATAAAACAAACAGGAACAAACAATTCGAAGCCTTTGAAAATCACTTACAGTTCACGTGTGCCTATGAATAAATGCTTGGGTCTCGCCGAATTGTTAATATGCTGATGAACGCTAAAATTACTTACGAATAATAAAAAGATACAGAAAACTACACGATGGTTGCCAGTAGCATTTCGAAAAAAGAGTCGACAAATACAAACGCAAAAATTATGACATCTGGCTGTCATAGAGGCAGTCGGTAGCTATTGGCCGCGCCAGTACGGGGAATAGGAGTTATCATCACCAAAAAATCTGTAAAATAGGATAAACAAGATTCGTTGATTTGAATTGTTAAATTTATGATAGTGGGATGTATGTTTCATTGTAAAAAACCATGAACTGATCAACACCTCCGCCCGTACCTAGAGCAGAGCTAGCTGACCTAGTAAACAAAAGAAAAAAACATAACAGACGAACAATCAGACTGGAAACAACTCGCTTTTGAAGGACAAAATACGCAAGTTCTATTCACTAAAATTAGTTTAAAAAGCTGAATTTGTTTTTCAATCCCTAAATGCTTGTAGTTACAGCATTTTGGTTTCATCAACTATATGAAACTAGAGCACTCGAGAGCGCATACCTCCGCCAAGCAAGACAACGGTTAAGAAAAATTAAAATTGGTTCTGAGACTATGATTTTTTCTGTATCAACACCACAATCTAATCATTTGTGCCCTTCAATAGTGTTAACAGTTTCAGTAATTTTTTTTAACCTATGGAAATATTAAGTTACAATGTATTATTTTTTTCATGTATGTTTTTAAAAGAATGGACACCGTGTAAAATAGTTTCTGTCAGCGTATTTCTGGTAATGGAGGTTATACCCTCTGTCTTTCTATGTTACAATATATTTCGAGGATAGTGTCACTATAGTATATACTTTTGAATAAATAAATGAAAAAATAATTTTTTTTCAAGGAGTAATTACATTTTAAGCTGCAGCTAGTACGAAAATGGAGTACACCCAGAAAAATTTGCTTCAGTTCACTAATTCAATATTCAAGATTCAATTAATTACGATGTCACTCCAACCACAGTTTACAACCAGAAAAAGACTCCTTCAAAGTATAAGTTTCAGCATTTACATCAGTTTTGTAACATTACAGCAGCCACAGTCTAAGACCACGAACAAACTCCTTTAAATCACCAGTTTCAGTATTTACTATACATCTGTAATGCCACAGGAGCAAGTCGCAGTCTATAGCCAAAAACAAACTTCTTCAAGTCACCAGCTTCTGTATTTACGTTATATCTGTGATGTCACAGGAGCCACACAGTCTACAACCAGCAAGAAAATATCTGTTAGCCAAAGGAAGGACCACATGCATGCTTCAGTGAACATGTAAGCACTCCAGTGTCTGCTCTCGATAAAGAGACAACACACCTAAAGAGCTCAGTCAAAATTAGCTCTCTGCCTCTTGCTTCGATTCAAAACACAAGAATAAAAAACGCAAGACTTGAACTCGATCAGTCGTGGCACAGAACGGCTGGTATTTGAAAGAAGCAAGCGGTAAAAATGAGGCAATGAAAACGCTTTGGTTTGACGTATATGAGGATGGCATATATAAGTTGAGAAATAACAGGGAATGTAAATATCCTGCCAGTTGATCTGTGTCCCCGCACTCAGTTTATTTAATGGAAATAGAAAGCAAAAATATAAAGATCAAAGGAAGGCGTACTATCAGCGACAGGATTCTATAGCGATTCAAACGATGATTGTATTTTCGCTAAAGAAGCGAATATTTTTTTTTGCTGATATTGAGTGATATTTTTTGTTTATCTTTTCAAAATAATCATGGTTGGAATTAGAGCGTATTAAGAAATTTCGCCCGCGGAGTTGATAAATTTTCATTTGTAGTAACGAGATAAACTTATTGGAAAAACTCGTTATTGTGATGGAGTTAAAGCGCCTCAACTGATAAATTCTATGATCTGCTTGGTGTTTTCTTCCATTTGCTCAAGTTATGAGATTTCATCGGCCGGCAATGCGCTAGCCTGCTTATGAGGAAAAATTAACTCTATGTAAAATAACTGATAAATGAATCTGCTGGAGTTCTTAGGACACAGTCAAGAAAGGATTTAATAAGCCAACCATGCCCGGAGTAGATGCCGAAGAAGTATTAGGTTGGAAACTAAGTTTTTGATGAATTTTTAACGTTTTATACTGTTAAGACCGGCAAGATCATAGTTTCCAACTATTATGTACAATTAGTAGTAGAAGAATAGATGAAAAAATCAGTTTAAAATTCAAATCTAGAAAGAGTAGAAACTCTGAAGAAATTTGTGAGTATGTAATGCTGATATGCTGTACAACTTTTAATATAAGGTGCCAGGGGAGACTGAAAAATTTTCTGTAAAAATTTAAGAGAAATGTTTTTAAGTACTTTTTAATGTGAAGCATAATATATGTAGGCAAGTAAGAGCAACTTACGAATACAAGTTACTAATTTTTATGCCATTGGTGCTAGTTTCTATTGCGATTTGTTTTGAATCGACTGAGGATCGAACAATTGTTTGCTCATAGTATCTATCGGTTAGTTGTTGTGAGGGTCTGAGTCAGTGGGGTCTGAGCTGTCCAGGGGTCTGAATTGACCTGTAACCATAATGATCAATGTTGTGGTCACGTTTACATCTGCTCTTCTGATCCTCCTCTTCTGATCTTACACATTTGCATCCGAAAAATGCTGCATTATCTCAAAACTGCCTTTTGGTCTTGCCCAAACAAAATAAATGTTATCTGTATAGTGCTGACGGGAAGCAATGCGCCTAAAGAAGAGATATTGCAATAAACGGGCCAATTGCTCTGCCCGTAATTAATAAGCCCTGTGCAGGCGAGCACGTATTGACTCAGATAACTTCGCTTAATTATGAGCCGTATTTCGGACACTGCATTTTTGATAGCAGGTCTGCTGGTGCATCAAGCTGCACCAGCTGGCGGGGGGGGGGACTGGCCAGCTGGAGGGCGCAAATGGGGTGCATCGGCGATGTTCTTTGTCTTTCATCATCTGGGTGATGCCGGTGATGAATATGATTTATTGGAGTTCCCAGTGTTTGTTAGATTTTACAAGATTCTTCCATCTAGATTGCTCGAGATTTATTTATTTATACTCGTACTCATTTTTTTTAAATTTGTGTATCAGTTAATACTTCTTTATCCCTGAGAAAATGCTACAGAGTTAGTGCATTTATGAGTAAGGCAGTCTCTCATATCTAATAATTCATCAAAAGTTGAAGACTAACGATTTCCTAAGTTCTGAAAACTTAAACGACGCTTCAGATAGGAAGAGTAATTTGTTTTTAAGGGTCTCATGCTACCACATCTACCTTTTCATCTACTTCATGGGAAACATGTGAAGTCAATTAACAGAATGCTCACATCAGTTGCACTCAAATTGAAACAACGTCAAGTCTATAAAAAATGAATGCTGCTAGGGGATTGACGATATGAAAGGGCAGTGATATTTCCTGAAGTTAAAAAATACCCAAGGCATTCAGTAATACAACTACTTGAGAGCTTACTCCTGCGTATATCCTGGCGTGGGTTTCCAGAAGAATAGGCTTAGTTCAGTTTGAAAGCGTGTCAAGCCTATCGACATACGAGAGTCTTTTTTTTAGTATCCGCAACAACCAGAGAACCCTTCTGATGACTGCTCTTCATACTTACATGTCAAGGTATTCAAGAACGAGAGCTGTTGGTATTCAATAGAGGCATGCGCGACTGGCATAACCCTTGAGACCCACATGTATTGGAGAGCTTAAATAAGTTGGCGTGCCCGAAAGCAATCGCTAAGGCCATGTTATCATACCAATGGTTAAGGCATAAGAATGAGTTGAGGAGAGCAGCATACGGAGCAAGTGCCACTTGAGGGACTTGTCTCAATACTCTGCCAGGGAAAGAAACTGACCAGCGGAGCAACTGGGCGGGAGGTCGGCGGCGTTCTTTGGAATTCACTGCGTCGAGTGGGAATGCGGTAAACTTTGGGAGTTGGTGCAACCCTCTCGTGCCTGGGACATGATCCGAATGGCAGTTAGTTCTTGCTTGGGGAGATGTCAAAATGATGTCTTGTACCATATCAAATGGCAATACTGAAAAGAAGGCCGTGAGCCAACCATTTCAGTTAGATGAAGATGAAATTGGCAACGTCTTGTTTGGGGAAGATTTTCATCTGGAAGGATTCTCATGCTGTTAAATCCTTTCTTAAGTGAATTTATTTGTCTATCAAGTAGGAATAACACTATATGAAGCTATGAAGTATCACATTCACTGTATGGGACAGCATGAAAGAAAGAGTTAATTCATTGAGAGCCGGTCGAGGTACAAAGGAAAGGACGTCAGTCCGCTGGTGACGCAATCGTCGTCAAATTCACAAAACTGAAAAACCCAGCAAATATAAAATATTTACTTTTTCTAGTAAAAATTTGAGAACCAAGTGCGCACTAACGTAAGGTGAATTATTTGCATATATAAGATAATTTTGTATAGTTAAACAAAGATTTATATATCTATGTCGGTTTTTGAATTTTTCGCTCTAATTATTAAAATGCATGATTAAATTATTGTTTGGTGCAGAAAGTGGCAGAGAAAAGTCATATACTTAGCACTGCCATGTGCTATTTGTGTGACTTTCTTTCTCTGCCGCTAGGGCGATAGATTTGGTCCCTACTAACGTCACCTGGACTTCGTCCGAAGACCCACAAGGTACGTACTGGTCACTGGCGGCCCAACCACTCGAGTAAAGCCGCCGGAGAGTTACAGGAAATTGGGATATGCGGTATTTCATTGCAAGGCTTTGTTTTTGCAAACAGAAACACAGGCCAGGTTGCTTGAAACACCAATAACGCAAGTCTCAGTTGAAGGTTACACTACAGATATGCAGTACGTGCATCAAACAACTTCACAGAATTGATAAGCAACATCCTGGTTTTGTGGCAGACTCTTCTCGTAAATTGGCGCCCTGGGCATCGTGGAACAACAATAATTAACATCATTGATGACGGACGCAATTTTTGTATTTTTACTTGACTGATGAAGG
>LQNS02278097.1:12287428-12298251 GCA_001587735.2 Parhyale hawaiensis
ACAGAGCACTTGAAGCGTACGAGCGCACGATAAACACGCTCGTCTGGAGCATTAAGCATGATGCGGCATTTTTTGCTCTATGCAAATACGTGAATTACAAGTATAGGAGAAGCGGCTGGCAAGCTTGTTGGGCATTGAGGGATGAAAGGTCCAGGAGAACGTATCTACTGTTGTGTCTACTGCTGTGTCTACTGTTGTGTCTACTGCTGTGTCTACTGCTGTGTCTACTGCTGTGTCTACTGCTGTGTCTACTGCTGTGTCTACTGCTGTGTCTACTGCTGTGTCTACTGCTGTGTCTACTGCTGTGTCTACTGCTATGTCTACTGCTGTGTCTACTGCTGTGTCTACTGCTATGTATACTGCTGTGTCTACTGCTATGTCTACTGCTGTGTCTACTGCTGTGTCTACTGCTGTGTCTACTGTTGTCTTAGCGGCCGCGATGGGGTGTTAGAAGTGTCAAGTTTCAAACGTTCAAAGTGATAGTGCGGACAGCAAGGGATGTGTACTTGTAATAGTAAAATTCAAATGCCTCCATTGCTTAAAAGTTGTGGTAATAGTCGTGATCAGATATGAGAAAGGCCAGATTTGACTGTGCTAGGCGGTGACAAGTCAGGTATACCTCCAACACTAAAATTCAAGTGCAACATTGTTGATATCGCTTGGTTATGGTAGTAGCAGCAGCAGCAGCAGCAATGATGAGACCTGAAGGAAGTGTTAACTTCGAACAGCTTACATAAGTACTTTTGGGGTAGCAATAGAGCAGCTTTAAGCAGAAAATAGAAAAAAAAACAGTCCTGTTGGGAAGGTGATATGCAAGTCAGGCTTGAGCGGTCCCAGTATTTAGGAATCAAGCAGGTTAGGTGTTCATACACATACTACACTGACGATCGATATGCATCATGCAAGATGTGGCGACATACCTACATATATATATATATATAGGAAAGTCATATATATGTATGATTTTCCTAAATAGGTATTTATCCGATGCCTATATGTAAGGGCGACGTATCAGATAATATCGCGTAATCGCGCAAAATTTATCTTATAAATGATCAGTCAAATACGGTCTCAGTTTGAAGGGCTGCAATGCCATTGTGGGATAGCAATTTAATATTGGCACAAGACAATTAATAAACGCTAAACTGTTCACATTGCGACCTGATCGATGGAAGAGCTGACGACAATTTCTTCTGCAATGAGTGAACGAATTAATGGCACGTATAGAGTATCTTATGCCAGTGCTACACTATACAGTCGTGCGCACGCACAACTTATGAGCGAAACTTCAGCTCGCACGTCGATCGACTTGTGAGCGTCAGCAGCTGAAATTCGTGAGCAGGAACGGTGAGATGAGAACCGAAGGTGCACTCATAACACGAGCGTGCGGTTGTATAGTGTGACCCCGGTATAACTAGCATTGGAATGAAACTATGTCTTAGGTTAGTAGAAACTTGGATTGGTTGAACCAAAATAAATGCGCCGTTCGAGTGTGCGCCGTGCGTCAGTGTCAGGTGGTGGGCCACACGATGACGCAGCAAAGAATCCACAGCAAATTTTCCTGTTTCAGCTTTTGCAGCAGCTATATAGGGAAAGATACGTTGTAAATTGCTGCCAATGCAGCAAGCAATCTGTGTGGGGTAAGCGAAATGGAGATTTTTTTCTGTGGGTTGATTCTTCTGAGAAAATGCCAGAGAAGATGTCAGTATATATGTTCTGATAATAAAATCCCAGAAAGTCAATTTCTGGTAATTTATGCTGGTAACAAAATGCCACAGCTCATATTTTTGGTAGTAGATATTTGCAATAAAATCACAAGGGTCAATTTTACGTACAGAATTTTATTGCAGGTGTATATCCATGTCACAAATATGAATATCATAAAATGAGATCTACCATAGACGAGTACGGTGACCATACACGATGAATAGGTTCAAAATGAATACGCAGGTTGAATACCACGTACATCAAAGGCATCCTCTCCAGCTATGCCATCGAAAGTGTGATTTCAACAAACAGGATCTACGCTAGGAATAAAAAACGACTATTAAAACCCGGCGTATTTTTCCTACAGGTCACGTTAATTGCGTTCCTTTCCAGTTCCAAAAAGCTACGTCGATGATGTAATGATAAAAAATACCATTGGTTCTATAGGCTAAGCGCCCAATGCATGTTTAGCGTGCAAGTAGAGCTCAGAGCTCGCCTTAACCTGTTATCGTGAAAACGCCTTTAAAAAATACGCCAAGTTAATCGAAGGCGCGACAAAAATTATCTTTCGTGACTGACCCGAGAATGTTGTGAGGAAGGCGTGACGTGATCACCCAAAAATGCTCACGGCCAACATTGAGGGGAATTGGTGGCTTTGATTTAACGGTTCATCAAAATGAAAGCAAAGCGATGGTTGAACGCTTCGGCAACGGTGCGCGGTTTCTTATACACAGGCCACACAGATGTCTAGCTGGGGAGATTTAGAGCGACTGAAGTAATGTGTATCCTAATGTCGGAATTTGCTGTAACTGGACTTTAGTACAACGTGCTGAAGAAACGTTTTTAGAAACAAGTTCACTGTTTGGGAATGCAGATAAAATAAGTTAAAAGTTTGTTGGTGTATTTTAAAAGTTGAAACTAGTATAATTCTAGATTATTGACGTTAAGTGTACTACTGTGGTGTTTCTACTCACGCTTCAGTGACATATTTATTTTACTTCTAAAGAAGTTCTGCAAACATGAGCAGGAGTATGAATAGAATTACCTTTCATAACAGAGATTTCCCTGAGCGGATATACGGAATTATCGACAAACGTAATGCTTCCTAAGCCAAAAAATGTTACACTCTCAAGTTTTATATTATTTTTTTTTATTTTCGGGAAACTATCAAAATTTAAAATGCTTCCAAGAACAGTCTACTTTAATGCCACTGCTTTATTAGCCTTGGCAGCAGGTGTGTAAGCTGCAGCAATCTACCCCTAAGATGGTATCGTTGAAATGAGTCAGCCATGCAGAGGCGTATCTAAATATCAAAGACCCGGTGTATTGGAGTCGTTTACCAGCAGGGCGCTGACTGTTTTTCTTGGCATCCATGTTCCTGTAATGACCAATGAAAGGTGCTCAGTGTCATTAGGAAATTTCGTGATCCAAAGATCGGTTATCAGTGAAGTGCGATGGGCGAAAGGGTGGCCCATTGGTTCCTAAGTCTATCAACAGCGGCATGTGAAGGAAGTGTATGGATGAGAAGGATTTTAAGATAAATATTGTGGAAATTTTAAGTCATAGAAAAGTAGTTTATGAGTGAAATGGAGATGAGGGCAAATTTTGCGGCAGATCTGTAATTTGCTGAGAAAAAGCTAATAAGTGAAACTGATATGAAAGATTTTTTTTCAATAATTCACTGTAACTATGAGAAAAATTTGAAAGTAAATTTAATGGTTTATGTAATTCACCGAAAAGAAGCTGACGAGGAAAATGAAAATAAACGTAAGTTTTATAGCATAAAATAATTCACAGATAACATACTATTCAGGAACTTTCGGCAGATAACTTTCTTTGAAGAGAAGCTGAGTGCAATGGGGCTCAACATAATTTTGTTGTAAATATAATTCACCGAAAAGAAATTAATTAGTGAAATGGATAAGATGGCAAGTTAATTGGGGCTAAATCTATTTCACAGACGTACGTACTTAGGCTAATGGATTTAATGCATCCATGGCGGCAAAAGAGGCTAGCAGTATATTAGAAGTGGACACCGATCTACATCGTTAATTATTCATTTGTTAGTATCTTTGATTTTATTTTATAATTAATATTAAAACATTGGTCATAACTGCCGGGCTGTCTCCAAAATAATGAATACTACGCCTGTAGATAGAATATATATAGCGACCATATATAAATTAACACAATTTAAACGAGTATGCTTTAAACTTGATTTTTAAGTAAATGATATAAGCGGTTAAGCAAGCTAGGCAATCAATTTTAACACTAAGAACATGCAGTCTATTGAATGAACGTATGTAGGACAGGTGGTGACAATCGACATCACTCATATTTGGTTTTCAAAGTTTGATTAGAAGTCTAGTGAGAAAAATCTTTTGCATATGTCAATTGATTTGGGTCTGGTACACTTCATTGAAATTTATAAATATTTATTATTGGGGTAGAAAATTCAGTGTTGGTTATGAAATTTATGTTTCTTCTACTAGAAACCTGTCGATATAGGTACAATGTAGCCTCATAAGCATTTCACGGAGCCAAAACTTTTAAGCTGATAAAGCGGGTGGAAACAGTTTTTCAATGTGACACTTTCTGTGTTGCGGACTTATTGAGATTTAAAATACTATCTTATACTATTAATGTATACACGCTAAAAACACTTATTTATGTATTTTAACATGGATTACGTTTTTGTGTGAAGAAAATAATCCTGCTTCCCTGCAGTGTAAACCGTTGTAGTATTCCCATAAAAATTACAGAGATGATTATCCAAGTTTATACGACCTACTTATATGATTTTGTAGCTTATGAATTCATGTAAATTCCATTCTCCTGACAGCGGGAAAAATCAAAGATATTGGGAGACAAGAGGGGAAACATGAAACAGCGGATGAAAGAGGAGGAATAGAGAGCGAGAGATGAAAGAAACCGATGAACAGCGAAAATAAAAATGCGGACAATCGATACGCTGCGCAGCTGCAGCGCTGGAGCTTCAGCTGATGCTAGAGGTTGTTTTGGTGATTGCTTTGCTCGCAAATGATGGTGAATTACTGATATGATATTGTTATTCGATCACAGTAGGATACAGGAAAACGTTATTTAAGGTCATATCGGTTGATGAGCTCGACCTGTTTGACATAAAAACTTTTTGTAATTTCAAGCCTATATAGGGACGTGTATATATTGCTACTTAGTTTTGGTGTCCAATTTCATTTACACCTGAACTAATTTAGGAGGAAAAGCCTTGGTGGAAACTTTTTACTGATCAAAGTAGTTAATTATGCAAGGTGATCTCGAGATTCGCAATGGGAACCTACTAATGGCAAAATACGATGATTTAGCATTGGAATAAAATGGAAAATAAACAGGTAGCATTGAGTATTTTGCTATTAACAGGTGACGGTAGGTTTTGACTCGGCTCCATCTAGGGACCAAACCAATGGACATAAAGTCAGTGTTAGAGGAAATTTTAATTTCATTCACTTTTGTATTCATGATCAAATTTTAAACCCACTCATAAGATATAGATAGTCTTGAAATACGAGTACATATGCTGAATGCATAGCCGAACTACACATTTTTAATCAAAATAAGAAAAAAAATCTATAAAATGAGGTTATGCAGAATGTGGACTCGATTTCTAGGTTCCAGCATTTATCAAATGATAAGAACGGGATACGGATAAATTGCTGCTGTAGTGAAGTTTTGTGTGCACTGTGAAAGTTGCTTCTAACGTTGCTAATGTTGAAGCTACTTAGCATATTTTACGGTAACAGTACGGAGCGACAGGGACTGAGCAGACTCATCATATAGTTCTATTCAGTGCCAGAACCCAAACCCTAATTAGTTTCAGAGAAGGCAAAAAATTCTTTTTGCGACGGCTGCCGAAAAATCTGCAACTTAGCATTTGCATTCAGGTCTGAAAGTGAGCTCCATATACTTATATCTTAACGTATCTAGAGAGCAGCTCTACAATAAGGAATACCCAGCAGAACATGCAATTTGGGATGTTCCCAGAAGAATTTTATTGCAAAGCTACATATGTAGCCTGTTACCTGTACTACACTGAGAGAGGATGTCCCAAACCTGGCGGCACGCCTTCTCGTATGCCTTTGAGTAGCTACAGGGTAAAAAAGTGATGGTTTGGGAGCAATGTTTTTTAAACAGCGTACTGCAGTATCAAATTTTGGATAATGTCCCAGTAGTAGAAAGCGCTGACCAGCTGGTGCCGACATCGGATGAAGACGAACGGACGGACGCTAAAGGGCGACGTGAATGCCATGATCAGCAGACGAGGACGGACGAACACGAGGGACGGAGAGCAGAGACTCAATAGGAGAATATATGAAGGTCCAAAGGACGCAAGGGAGATGCGCAGGGACAGAGAAGATGAAAAGATAAAAGAAAGCCTCGAGCACTGCACGTGTGCGATATAAAAAAGCGACGGGATGTATAAAAAGAAATAGATTACTGCAGAGCGCGTGGCTACATTAAATGAAAATGTAGATGGACAGAGTGCTTTGAAAACATGTAAGTTTATGACGTTAGGAGGCAAAGCATACATGGCTTCCACTCACTGGAACTGAAATCAAAAGTGGGAGCTTAAAGCGAATGGACATTAAATTGGTTGGGTGCCTATACAGTTAGCAAGCCAAGTTAATAGTTAATGATACAAAAGTAACTTTAGGCACACCCGTTTGAATCGCAAGTTAGTGGATACCAAAGGCGACATTTTGGTTTGAATAAGTTAAGTGCATCTAAACATTTATAAGTCCCAGATATCAATTTGCATCATCAGTACAAATGTGATTTTGGATAAAGCATTTGAAATAAAAATTGGATTTGTGCTTGAAATGTTTATGTATTGAACTGATTATGAGCATCAACTACAAAAATTTAACAATCTCAGTTATACATTTTTCTGTACCATTGGATAAAAATTGATTTTAGACACAACGTTTTAACTCGAAAGCGGTAGTTAAATGTACGTAATTCGGGATCTGAACGGGTACAAAATCAGTCGGCGGGTGTATTAGTTTCATATAATCAGCAGTTCGGTCATCAAAAGAGAAATTAATTCCAACCCATGCAATACGAAACAAAACTTGGGCGATTAAATGTTATTTGGATTAAAACGGTCATCTGTGTGTGCTATAATTACAGCCAGCCCGTGCAGAAAGCAAAGTAAAAACGATTACAATGCGCAATTTGGAATGAAAAATGCGTGAAAAAATGGGTATGAACGAAACCACAATGAACTGTGAGCCCCATACCTAGCGATCGTAACTATATAGTACTATAGTTTCAGTAATCAAAACAAAAGTATTTCCAATGTGGCATTGCTGCGCTACAGAAACATTGGTGCCCATAACATGTATGGTTCTGCAAATAAATTTTCAGCTGTATTACGGTGGTGCATTTGAAGTTAAAAACGGATGCATATATATATAGAGACAACTCAGGTATTTGATCTTTTAGTGAATAGTATTGACAAAATACACCACACTGACACTAGCGCAGAACCCACAGCGCAATACATGGTAAAACGACGACTACCCGCCGACATGCACATAGCTCACAGCTTCGAACAGACAGCTGTTCCCAGTAGGGGAGCATGGACACGCACACATTACACTGTTGCCATGACAGCACCGCTTTCGCTTTACTGTATTCGCTGGTGAGCTAAGGATGAACTACATAAACAATGAGGGACATGAGCAGCGCGTTTGTAATTATAACGGCCATAGTTACGTCAAGTCACTGCAGGTTAATTATAGGCAACTCACGGCCACTGCAGCCTCTACAAAAAAAAAAAAAAAAAAAAAAATTGATAAGCAGTGCAAGAATTCACTGCGTTGTACTGCTCATCGTGGAATTTAAATACGAAATAAATTTCTTTGTGGTATCTTCTATAAACTAACTTATTGACGACTGTAAACTAACGATATGACAAACTTCAACACAACGAAAACTGTTACCACGACGAGTGTAGCCAATGTATAAAGAAGACGAGATCATTCAAGTCAGCAGATGTTCCAACTATTTAAACGAGAATATAAAGGAGGGCTCAAGTATTCTGTAAATGCAAAAGGAAAGCCGATATAATGTCGCCAATAAGAAGAAAAAATCATGCAAAACAGTAGTTATTAAAGAGTTTTATATTAACAGCTTCTGTGAAGGTGGATGGAACATGTATTAACCCAGTTAATATTTCATCATGGGAACATCCTGACACAGTAGAGTATCAACGAGGAAATTCGTTGAACACTAAGAATAGATGCCGAAGCAAAACTCGATACGTTATTTACAAAAAAATGGTAACCATACATTTATGCGAGATAGCCACAGCAAAAACAACCGTAAATTACTTAATCTTCTACTTCAAAGCTCTAGGCGAAAAGCTCAAAATACTGTAAGCCATTAAATTATCGAGGGTATCATTTCATTCCTAACACGGTTACAATTATTTCGAGAATGCCTATTTACACAACACTAACTAGCGTACACCTTTTTGAGATCACACTCTCAACAAAAAAAAAAATGCAAATATATTTATGCAGCAAATATAATTGAAAAACATTGAACATCGACATAAAGAAATAATCGTTAGGTATATATGTGTTCACTGCACTTATGCATATTTATAAGTCACAACTTCGCTTTAATAAATTAATACAACACTCGATAGCTTCTTTTTCCCCAGATATTTCATGTAGCAATTGGATCAGCATTTGGCCAGTGTCACAGCCAAAAAATGATCTGGTATTATATGTAAACAAGGTTAGGAAAATACTGGAAGCGAAGCGTAACTGTTTGTTTTGTTGGTGGCGCGAGTAAAAACGGTCGCGGGTGCGCAAAATACTGAGCGATATTGGAAGCAGCACTGCAGGCGTATGAAATCTTCGGTGACTTTGTTTACTAAGTCGAAGAAATGAAGGAAAAATGCCCTCCGAAATGTGAAATATTGGAACTGCAACTGAGGGTGTCGTAATATTTATTTAATATTTATTGTTACACGCGCAGAAATACGCAGACTGAGCTAGGGACGCCATGCGCTATTGCGCGATTTGTGTCACCAAAGCAAATGGAGTGTTGGTAAGTTCGTGGCTTTGAATAACGGAAAATGAAGTAGGATAAGTCAGATATACATATACTGCGATTGAATAAAGTACATACTATAACCATTTATTTTTATGACTTCTATTATAATGGTTGTCGTAATTATTGTAAATAATAATAATAAAACTAGGCGCCTGGGCAACTAAGGACGAGGAATTAAACCAGTATAAAGTAATTGGAAGGAGAATCACTCCCATAGCCATTCACGGCTGACTTGAGCACTTGCAGACCTACTCAGACGGGCGCGGAGCCTGACAATAACTTGCAGCTGTCAGCCTTCCTCCGCTGTGTTCTGCGTGAATATTTCACTGAGGGCGAACATTTTCTTGACATTGTTACAAGAAACCAAACTTAAGTTTTGCGCGTTATTGTCAGGAGTGGCACTTTCATCTCATTAACACCACGAAGTTTTCAGCACCTCGTCAGTTGCGGCTCTAGAGTATGTGCTGAGTAATAACAAGAACAATGGTGATGATAATAATAACAATAACAAGTAGTTATAAAATAGGAATAATGATAACAGTAATAATATTTTGGTTGGAAGTTAGCTGTAGATATGAGGTATGGATGGAAGTTTAAAAAATTTCATTCATCTTATGAAGCAGTTCGTGGCAGCGGTTGTCATTTCTTAGCAAAATATTAATATCAGTGATTATACTATATAGCTGATATTATTTTATTTTTATTGTTTCTTCCGGTACGTACCTGAAATGAAAAATTTAAACTATGGGAAGAATGTCGCTTGTACCGTAGGTCTAATTTTATAGAGCCAGAGCATTTAGCTCGTCCAACTGCGCACGCAGACGCGTCCCTTATATAACAATAGGTAGACCCACATCTTGGAAAAAGGAGTTGTGCGTTGGAGGTAACACATAATTATATTTTCAAAGTGCTTTATGGAAAATAGCAGTTCCAAAAATAAACATTAGATATATTTGTGGCATTTAAAAAGCATATTACGCAGAGTGTACATTGCTCTATGGTTGTTTCAACAGTAACATCTGAGTCCTAAGTTTTTGTTACCGCAAATAATTTCTGTATTAAATTGTGACTCCTAGTTTTTTGAAGGATTTAAAAAGAGCAGTTTTTCTCAGTTAGCCGTGTAAGATATGCATAAAGACAATTGTTTTCCATTGATGGGATACTCAATATTTAAGCTAGCGGCGACTCCTATTTATTCGCCACTCAATATTTAGGCTAACGGCGACTTCTATTTATTCGGCACTCATTATTTAGACGTACGGTGACTCCTATTTATTCGACACTTAATATATAAACTTACGGCGACTCCTCTTTATTCGACACTCAATATTTAGGCTGCAAGTTTTTCGACTCTCAGTACTTAGAACAACGGGGCCGGGGCTCCTACCCATTTGACATTTAACATTTAATTAACAGACTAGTCCTACATATTCAACATCAAAATAACAACAATCTAAGCCAATATTCGAACACAGAACACACGTCGCAGAGATCAAAATAAAGGAAGTAAATAGGCCGAGGCTGGCTGGAGCCCCCAAGGAAAATGCTCCAACTTATGCAAATTGGAGTATTGATTTTGCGACGTGGCAGATCGAATTCTCTGTGCAGTGGAGCTGCAGGCGGGGCAGGGGAGCGATGTGTGTGTGTGTGTGTGTGAAGGGGGTAAGGGGGTGCAGAGAAGTAAAGGATGAAGGGGAATCGTTAATTCGCTAAGAATAGAATAAGTGACGCAGTGGACTTAGAAGATGAAAGAGAAAGTCCAACAAATGAGGGAAATTAATTCACCACAAAAATTCATCGATTATATAAAGGAGGAAAGTTCAACAAATAGAGGAAACTAATATTTACCACAAACCGTACAGTTTTATGTAACTATAACTGCACATCATTACGAATTGTGGTAAAATGTTTTGGCGAAGCTCTAAATGTGGTTCGCTCTACCTGACGCCAATAGTGTTCTTTTTGCTGACGATGCTGTATTTTACGTTACTGACGATAATTTTAGCTTAGCA
>LQNS02278097.1:12299008-12312277 GCA_001587735.2 Parhyale hawaiensis
ATTATTTTTATCTCTTTATTTTACATGGCTCAAGAAGCGCTAGAGCTTACAGGGGCCATTGTCACATTCAATTATTACTTTACTTTTTATCGTTTGGATTTCATTCTGTATTGCTTATTGTGACAAATAAATTCTATGGAGTTCTATGGAGTTTCAAGAGTAATTGATGCAAATTCAGTCCTGGGAAATTATGTTTCATAAAGGAAGTAAATGTATGTACTCGTAATTTCACCGATATGACAACATAACCAGGTTTTTTGTAAAGTTAACTGGGTTGCGTACTGGACTTGAGAGTTATAGGTTATGACCCAGCAATCTAGAAAATTAATGAATTCCCCAAAATAAAATAAATAAAAAAAATTGTTACACCTTGCACCTCAGGTGAATTGTTGAGTAAGTCACTGAGGCCAAAATAAATAATACGAAGACGGTATAAAGGAATTGACTATAGAAAAAATACAGCATAGTACTGTGTGATTTAACAAAACGTGAATTTTCTACAAAGCATAACTTTTTGTCGTTTAAACAATAAAAACTTAACTTCACTGATGGGAGGGGGGGGGGGGCTTTTCAACAAGTTAAAGGCACCTTTATTTATATAGAGGTTCGCTTTTATTCACATGAAGATTGAAGCTCTTGGTTATTAAACAGCAGAGAAAATTCTGCTGATTGTTATGCTAGGTTATTCTCAAAATTTCACTCTTTAAAACGGGCTGTAATTCAACTTTCCACTCAAATAATTGCAGAAATTAACAGAGATGATTATAAAGCAAACCAGCAACGATGGTACTCTCTTGTAAAGAGAGTCTTTTAAAAATACACGGGCACATTTTTTGGCACTTTCTGCATCATGATGAAAATCTCTTAAATGTTTCAAATATGAAGACTATTTGCGTGATTAAAGATCTAATTTGACAACTGTTATAAATTCATTTCTTTGAACAAACTACTAAAGTGGCTATAATTGAATCTAACTGCACTTCCTTCTATATATTACATAAATTTTCCCAGTATTACTCATAGACGTAACTAATGCCGTAATGCAACAGTAGAAAACAAATGCAAAAGTAGCGCTCAACGAACGAGTCAGAACTGCAAGTGGCCGTTCCTTGTCCCCCCACATCCCCTCTTCTGTTTCCCTCCACTGAGGGATGCATTAAAGGAGCTTCTCTCCACCACTGCACCCACCCTCCCTGCCCACCAACCAGCCCCTTCTTCGTCTTCTCCTTCTTTAGCCATTCGCAAAAAAAGCCGCAGCCGCAAAAATCAGAAAAAGTTTAAAATTACTCTCGGTTTTTGGGCTTGGCGTTTTTTTGAAGAAGTTGCATTTTTGTTGTCCTAGTTTCGGACGAGGCAGCCAGGGAGGGACGATAAAAAGAGACATCAGCCTGGCCATCAGCTGTTTTGGGCTGCTGGTCGTACGTTCAAGCATGTAGTGGGACCCTAACAGACTTGTCGGCCGCACCAGAAGCTGATTTATAGCTTCTGCTTCTGGACGGCCGAGAATTTTGCTAGGAATATAGTAAGCTACGACATATGTACGAATACGTGAAACTTCAAGGTGTAGTGAAGTCAAAATTAAGAAATTTCCTCCTATCAGTTGATCCCATAAGGTAAACTGCGAGCAAAGCCTGCCTATATAATGGTAATGATACAGCCTAATCTAATGCAGTATGGATAATACAGAGGAAAATTCATTAAAACTAATACTGTGTGCAGTTGGAAATTGTATTCATGTGGAACCAGGAATTACGGAATTTAACTCATGTCTCTCATATCTATTTGCAGAATGAATCCTTCCTTTCATGGATTAACTCAGAGTAATGCGTCATGTTAGAAAACTAACAGAGGTATCGCTTGGTACCATCTATTATATATTATAATTCTGCTTGGTCTTAGTACTTACACAGGTCCGTGTGTGTGTCACACATGCACAGTTACACAAAATATATCATAAAGTACTACACCAGCAATGCCGTAAAGGATATAGGAATCTTTTCAAACATTTCTATTTTGGACGGGAAAGAAATAGACGGAATAGGAAAGGTTTCCGAAGAAGCTTCGCGTTTATGTCTTATAACTACCGTAAACTAAAACTAACGCTTGGACACTGTGCCTCTGTCACGCTCTCCACTTCATATCTTCATCATCACACATCATTGGTTCCTACACGTCCCTGGTGTCTGCCACAGCCGACTTTACCCTGAATTAAGTTCAGACCTTCATAAGATGCATAACACGAGAAAAAGCTATTGATATGAAGCGGCAAGGCGTTCAGGCAGAGATGTAAAAAAAAGCTCAGCAAAATATAAACATCAAAGTCCATAGCAAGGATACAAAGGCTGCAGCAAAATATGATATTCTCTGAGATTTCTGCTCGATCGAGTTACTAATGAAGCTGCTCGGGTGTGAGTGAGGTTTTTTTTACCCCAGATCTTGGGAGCTTTGAAACTAAATAGCCCTAAATTTCGCTCGTCTCAAAGCATCGTTGTAGTGTTAGCAAAAAAAAAAGCATCAGTTAGTTTATTACATGCAGCTATCCAAAATAATATTTAGCTTTAGAGTTTGCTGCAATTCAAAATAACATACTTAGAGAGAGAGAGAGAGCTTCCCTTGTATTAGTACTTTTGACTCAGTATCAGCTGGTGCGTTTAACCTGCAGTGCTGTTGTATATTCAAACTATCCTGTGCAACTCAACTATAGAGTGCATGGAGCAAATCGAACAAAAGCGAAGGCAGTGTTATGGCGGGGCCACATATGCATTTCTACGCCCAACTGGTTGCTAGGATGAGCCGCTCACGTGCCGTGTTTATATATCTTTAAAATTGGTATCATGGATACCGTGGCATAAATGACGTCCGAGTCTCGCATCCTCGCATCAAGTTGTCTGTGCAAATGCCTAGTGTGGCCCCGGCGTTATGGGAGCAAAAATATATACTGTGCAGTGTACAACCTGACATAAGAATAGTTGTTGATGCAGATATAGGTAAGTAATATTTAGAGGTGACGTAATGGAAATTAGAAACAAACAGATATGATCAGTGAAATAAAAAAATAGAGTTGCATTTGGAACTCTGAAAGTGACGGGTACCATGAACGAGCCGCTTTAGAAATAAGAATCAGCCAATAACAGAGCAAGTTTTCTTATTAAATGTTCACAATGATTTAAGCTTTGGTACAGTGCAGCATCCAAATGTAACTCATTGAATACTAAGCTTAAAATTTATGTAGTTTACTAATATGTAATTTTGTTAATCAAAATCTCGTTAAGAATGGAACTTCTGTCGCATACTACATTTTTTTATATTAAATACTCATGAACAAAAACTGCCTGTACAAGCTCCAAGGTAACATCGCTGCACTAAATTTTAGTGGAGAAACCCAATCTATTTCTGCCTCCTGAACCGAAGACGACAAGACTTGGTGTAAAAAATTCAACCCTGGCGTGAGCGCAACACTGCAACTCGAGCGCCGTCCTCGTCGCCGCTCAATATTAAAAGAGGTAATTCAATATTTTTTCATGGCTTATGCATGGCTGTGACAGGATATAACGTATAAATCCGAAGGACCTAAGCTGTTGTACCAGATGTAGACATTCAGATAGGGTTATTCTCAACAGGGGCCTTGCATGGCTATCCCAAAAGCTATAGCAGTAACCTAGCTTCTGTAGGGTAGCTATATAATTCTGCTAGAGATTAAACTCTCACTTCTGTGTCTCGATGTGATACCTTACAAAAAAAAAGAGAGAAAAAACAGTCTTTCCGCACGAGAGAAGAGTCAGTTTTGCTAACTCTATTTCACTTCACACAATATTTAACGAAATAAAAAAAAATCCTAGGTAGTTACTCACCAATGCAAGTAAGATTCCACAACACTCTTGTCAAGATGAAAAAAAATGTATGAAACCAAGAGTTTAAGAAAAAAATAAGAGGCTTCCAGAGCAATCAACAACAAATGCCTCACTGAGAATATTTTCCTAATCAAATCAAAGCTAATTCCTTTCCACTCACAATCATCCTCACTGGGCATAAGTAATGCGATATTAAACAAATGTCTGCTCGATATCGCGGTCATTTTCCAATGCAAACGAGAAATGCTGCGTCGACCTGATGCGTGTAACTTCCTCTGCCGATCTCCTTTGCTTACATCATTTCTCCTCTCAGCGACATAATTCAATGAGCGTAAGGAGCGCAGCATATAACAGCAGTTAGTTGCGTGGCAGTACACCTTACGTTCGTAGTAATTTACCGACACTCTGGGTAATTGCAGGCTTGTAAAGTTGCACTGATTATTCTAAAGTGAAGGAATTCCATGTCGGGTGAGCGGAGCATACGCGCGTTACACAAGGGGGAGGAAAAATTCTTATAGTTTCAAATGAGAGGATTGTGGTGTGAAGCAGAAAAATGATAAATGTTGGTGGTGGCGCTCTAAAGTGGTAAACATGTGTCAGGTAAAGGGGAAGGCAAATAGAAAAGGAGGTGAGAAAGATTGCGGCTAACATAAGCGAGATGATGAAGAAACGCAAATGTTAATGAAAAGAATAGACTTTTGTGATACCAATGATAAATAAAGTACAATTATTGATGCATCATTTAATGCGAGTGGTGTTATGTAATTATAAGTTAGACGCTGGCGAATCTGTGTGCATGTAGTTCATTAATAGCTAAATTTATGGGGAACTTGCAACAAATACGAGACAGCATGTAGCTCATAAAATTTAGATAAGTAAAATTTCCCGAAATTTACATTCACGTTAGAAGAAATGATCTATTTCGCGTGCAAAAGGTAACTGAGAAGCATCAAATAGTGATTAATACTTAATTTTACATATACGTACCCTTGATATGCAGAGTAGCTGGTTAGTTGATGTACTCTGTTGTATACGACGACTAAATTCTGGCAACAATGATAAAAGTATAACTATTTAGCATAAAAGTTTATGTTTTTTGAGCTGCACTCAGTTCTTGTGCTGTAGATAATGAACGGTTGTTCACCTGAAGCTAGTTTTTTTTACGAACAGATGATCCACAAGACGTACAATTTCTAAAACTTAGCGTGAGCATGGAATGAGCCCGAGCTGTAAGGTAGCACATAAAATACTTAACTATATACCGGGAGAATTTATTGAATTACGTCTTCAGTATAACGATGTACATATATACCTGGTCAATTCACCCACGCGAAAATAAGTGCATCTCTATTGAAAAGAATTATTGACAGCGCAGAAAAACGGTTACTTAGTTCGGAAAAAGAGTTCTTCAAGAAATTCTGGAAAAATTTGACAAGTGGAAAGGTGAATCAAATACAGTTCAACTAATTTCGAAGTTTAACATAAAAACGAGGAAACCTGTCAGTGTTATGAAGTGAAACTTCAAATTACCCCAAAATAAATATATTTTTCATCAGCAAGTTTTATCAGGACGTTCCATTAGCTACTTAAAATTTAACGGATAGCATCCAGGAGAAATTGATTAAAAATATACAATTTTGTTTCTTTGAGACATATAATGAGCAATCACACCCAATGATTTATAAATATCGGTCTAATTCACCAAAAATAGAAAGCGTTATTCTATACGTCTATTTTTCAGCTTTTTTTTGCAAAAATATGTTTTGAAAAATTTCGAAACTGAAAAAGCATAATTTTTTCCATTTTGATGAAAAAAAAAAAACAATGGAAGCGCATTTGGCACTAACTACCACACGTGATGTGATCTAGAACACTGATCCCAAGACCTTTCTGTACTAATCACAGGCCAGGGATATAATTCAGAGACCTTTTTTCGATGTTGTCGGTAAGGTGCTCTGCTGGAGACTGATGCTTCCCTACTGCACAGCAATCCTGCATGCTTAGCCTGGACACCGGCGAGGGTATACGCACACGTACCGTGCATGGACACTTGGATTGTAAACAGGTTTTGGGTCCACTTCGGAAGAATTTCTTCGAAAAACTTGGCTTTGAAATGAGTTGAATTATGGAATTTTTGGCAGTTGCAGGGGAGGGCTTGACAGGTTGAGCGCAGGGGTGCTACTCTATTGGAAAGTATGAGAGAACTTACGACAAAAATGAGTGTTTTAGAACGGCTAGGGAAACTCGACAAAAAGACGTCCGCACTGAAGGGAAATTTCTAAAGCGGTAATGGGAATATCTACAAACGCTTTTATTTTTACGGAACTTTAGAAGTAGTACTAGTACTTGGTATGCAATGTGATAATACATGCAGCACAAAGAGTTTTTCTGCTACAGTGACAAATTAATGTAGTAGTAAAGCGAGATATGCATGTAAACTTAGAAATAAATGCATTGAAAAACATTCTGTGTGCAACAACATACTGTTTTTTTCAGTAACTATGTCAAGAAATTAGCGCATTAGGAGATGGGAATTTGTTAATGGAAAGTATCTTACATTATACCATAGCGATATTTTGCAGGAAATGTAATAAATAAATGAGAAGTAGTTCGATAAATGAAAACTAGGTAAAAAGTTTGTTACATGAGCATTCCTTTTAAAAACGTATGCTTTACGAGATCATTAGACTACAGGCTATCTAGAGATTAACATAAGCCCCAATACCAATTATTTTAAGTGTTGTTCAAGCACCAATACTTTGCTAAACATGGTAACTTATTCATTTGTTTGATGCGTCTGAGTCCTAAACGTTTCATCAGTATCATTAACAATTCTATTTTGACGTGAGAGTATTATTTTGAAACAAGCTTTTTTAAACTCATCAAGCTTCAAACAGATAACACACGTTCGAACGATGATGGCACCAACTACTACAGTAAGATAGTGCACATGTATCACTGATGTAGCCACATGAGCTCAATGTCTACAGCTTCCCCGGTCTGTGAGCTTGAAACAGCAATATTTTTTATCAATTGTGTCGGTGACCGCCGCTGTTCCCACATTTATCTGCACTGATCAGGTCGCCCAGGCAAGTTTAAACGAGGCTAATGGTTCAAGTTTGGCGCTTTGAATGATTTAAGCGGCGGCCAACGCAGAGCTTGACCGCGACGCCAAAACCAGTCTTCGCTCTCAGATTAGTGCGACTTGGTTTGCAGGCGTTTGGGTTAACGCGTATGAAATTAGGTGGCAAAAACACGATTTTCACGTTGTTGCTTTAAAAAGGGAACAAGATGGACACAAAAGCCACTCTATATAGACGTGTTAATAATGACCGGTGGGGCCATTGATGGAAGTGTAACGTTTATATTAGAAGCTATTTAGAGGCGGCTTCCGTTTACACTGCGGCCTGTTGCATATGGAGCGGGTCGTGGGCTTGTACTTATATTGGTGGTCAGAGTGTTCACCAACCAAATGACCTGGCACTATTTGAGGAATTTGATGAAAATAGTTCGATATGAACGAAAAATTGAAAAATCAACCACCTGAAGGAGGAAGCGACTCGTGAAACGCTAAACTAAACAGAGGAAACACTTGGTAACCTTGCAGCATCGAGCTAGCATTTGGTTCGTTAACCCTTTACGGCATGAACGTTACAGCTGCATTACGTACAGATAACATAAATTTTATTGAAAAATTAATTCAGTGATCTGCATAGGGCTAAGAAGCTGATGGATGGATGGAAGTATTATTTGTTAGCCCAATATAGGTATAGTCTCTTCATGAATAGCTACTTGTACATTCAGTCACAAAGCAATGCAACGCACAGCAGCTTTAGCAGTATTACCAGTGATTACGTCATAATTGTTTTGTGCGAATAATATTTGCACGGAGCGCCATTATTGAGAACTACCGTATTATCAGTGGGAATATATATATATATATATATACTATTTACTGCAAGTACATATTTCAGTTTCCGCTGCATATGGGCATCGGGAGTTTTAACAAACACCATTTTTCTTTCGTATTTAGTGTTCAAGGCCCTGGTTACACGTCCCTCAACGTAAGGCCCTGTTCACATGTCCCTTATTTCAACGCGTTTATTCAAACTGATGGACGCGTTGATTTCATGGAAGCAGCAGCAGCAATTGCGGGAGACTGAAGGATGAAGCATGTCCTTTTTCTGAACTAGCGGCGTCAATCAAGTTTAGTAAATAAACCCTATAAATATTAAATTCATCCTCTACAGCGATTTCAAATCATTAACAAGCCGAAAAAAATGCTCTTTACCCCCACTTTAATGATGAAAATCACTGCACCACCGTTGAACACGAGAAAACTAGTTGAGCTGAAAATGTTGACTAAGAACACATACACCATTTATGATTCGATAAGAAAGCGTATTGCTGAGTGATGTTTTCACTTCTATCTGTTCATCAGGCTATGAATATTTTGGAAAAAGCTGATCCTATCACATTCAGACTATAAAATCATGGGATACAAATATGACTTCAAACTGACGCAAAGTATAGGCAACAATTTAAAGAAACGAGATGATAAGTGAACGAATGGCGTCATTCATTACAGTGATGGTCGCTTCTACGTACGTGTGAACAGCGACAGTGAAAGTTGACTCACGGCTCGTGTTCATTTTCGGGAGTGAACACGTTGATTTGAGGGACGTGTGAACTGGCCCTAAGCGATATGGATTCGTTTCAATAGACCAACATAAAACTTACTCGTAACGGAAATGCAATGCAAAACGTCTTTAAACACTTGATTGCTTACGATCAATGTCATTTAGTTACTAATACATTCTACAAAGTAGGCGTTTCACTGTGAAGCGCAATGCACATTGCTATTCAAATAAACACATGTACACATTTTTTTGGTCAAAATTACGCACTTCGGTAGCCGGCTAATTTGGCTAACACTGCTTGAAAGACAATTTTCTACGTCACTACGACACTAGCATCAGTTCGGTGAACATTTCCAATGTTTCCCAGTTTACAGTTCCGTAAATATTTCCAACTTTTCCCAGTTTACAGCGAAGAACGCAACTACACAGCTACGATAAAAAATTAAGAGTGGCATATACGGACACTTTTAAATGCACGTTGTTGCAGCAGCAAAACCAGTCTCGCACACCTCAGCTTTTTCGAGTGCAGAGTGAAGCACGGAGCTAAAAACCGGGCAGAAACAGAGGCGCACGGGCACTTTTAAATGTTCGATACGAGGGAAGCGATCACGACGAACTATGCTCACGGTAAGAGTATCAGGGCAGCAGTAATGTGGACGTGTTTGGTCGAGTTACGGCGAGGGAAAAAAAAGAGGGCGGAGAGTAGTGTGTGGAGAAGCAGTAGGAGCAGAGCTGCCGCAGCGTCAGGATACCCGGCTCACAGTTCACGAAGGGGAGAGTCACTTTTATTAGGTTAGACAAGGGTTGCTTCGTTCAACTCACTTCAGTACAATAGGTACGGGCACATTTTTCCAACCCACGCTACGGCCGCAGCTTGAACTCCTCCCTCCGTACTCTGGTCCCGCCTATTTTTTTATTGCCTGCACTAACGGGAGGGAGGAGAAACTTTTTTTCTTCTCTTTTTATGGAGTTTTTTTCTTCCTCACAGAGGCGGTGGAGGCTCTGGGTAGAGAGCTGACGTGAGTGTGTGCGTTTGTGTGTGTGTATGTGTCGTGTGTGTATGTGCGTGTGTGATGATCTTGGCAGCAGGCTACATCGCTTCCGTTTGTACATACATACACACGTTTATACAATCATACATACATGCATACATCAAGGCGGCTTGCGGGCTTCGCAACCATGCGGGCGTGCATTTTTGTTAGGTCAAAAATCAACAGAATTCAATCAGACTTTTGGTTCTTATGACACATATACGGCCTGCATGTGTGGTGTGGCTGTGTATTTCTTGTTCGATAAGAAATTAACAGAAGTTTTCAATGAGATGTTTTGTTTTAATGACACATACTGATTTTACTGATTACATAGGTACATATATTGCCCAATGTGTACTGAGGTTCATTAACATTCTCGCATGATAGAGAATGCCAGAATAATATTTGTAACTGATCTTTTCACTCTAGTAACTAATCACTCAAGTAACTCACAGTACACTAACATTAATACCGCACGATGCTAAGCCACGGGAAAAATATAAATTAACTAAGTCCCGTCTGCACAA
Organism: Parhyale hawaiensis; assembly: GCA_001587735.2. Classification (NCBI taxonomy): domain Eukaryota; kingdom Metazoa; phylum Arthropoda; class Malacostraca; order Amphipoda; family Hyalidae; genus Parhyale; species Parhyale hawaiensis. Next base: position 12,309,058 of record LQNS02278097.1, read on the forward strand.
TCATGTACTTTACAGTATCAAATTCATTAGTTATGTTAAATAATTTTATTGTGCTAACAAAATTACTGATGATTTTTTCGCAAAGCGTACGCATATTCGGTGCACATAAAGCTATTCATAGAATCGTGTTTTTCGGTACTCATAATATTAATAGAATACCACGAGTAAATATAAATATATATACACATATCCTGAAAGCATAACCAGCTGTATCACCTATAAGTAAGATCTCTTTTATTTTTATTATACTTACTAGTCATCTAAATTTATGCTGTGCATCACTGAATATTATAAAACACAAGGCTGGAGATATTCCTGAAGAGGTCGAATTGTTTTTTTCACAGCATCGTCCTTTCAAATACAGACGACGATGAAAAACATGGCTAAAAATGTGCCATATATGTCTTATATTTATAAGCAACATGAATTGGAGTGATATGAAAAGCGTGTCCTATACATGTATTGGCCGTGTTTACTTTATATCCGGAATCTGTCGAAGATTTTGTATGAGCTTTCCCCTTAAAAAGCGTACAGGTCTAAAGGGCTCGCCTTAAAATTCTTCACCGCCTGTTTCCCAACAAGTGTATCCAATATTTTGCCCCTTTACTAATCTCTCCGAAAGTCGTATTCGATAAAACCTCTCAACTTCTGCACACCCATTCACTTACAGCACATTTTTGCCTGAACTGAATGAGTCTCCACGCTCATCACCACATATTTTTACCTAGGCTCTCTCGAGTGACATTCCACTCAAAAAACTCCTCGTTACCCTCATGTTTTTTTTCGAAGTTTCTCAATAAAGAGACACATTTAAAAATTCTTTGCCATCCGCAGCGTTGACCTCGATTCGAAATTCCTGAGGTAGATTTTTTGCTAAGCCCAAGCACATTCTTGCAAAGCAAACCCAGGAAAAAATCATCATTAGAATTCGATGGCATAGGACATTTGGAGGCAGCACAGCTTTTCTCTGTACGCTCTATTGAAAAGCGCTAGGGACTGGTTGCAAGCCGTCGTGTACCTATAAAGCTAGCCATGAGAACTTGCAACACTTCCTATATAGCTCAGCCATCCATTGTGCTCAATGAATCTATGAGCGAGCGGACTTCCTCCCCTGCAAGAGTTTTTCTGCATCTAATTTAAAGATTTTTCATCCGTTTTTGAGGTTCATTGTATGGGTTTGCCTGCTTTTCCTACGGTGCCTTTTCAGTAGGTTTTTTGCTTGGTACCTTCTTGCAGAGCTTTTCAATGGTATGATCAACCGAGAGTTTTTTTGGACCGATTGCAACTTTTTTTTACGAGGCATCTGACCTTTGCCAATGGTTTTTTATCAGCTTGCACGATTTTTCCCCTCTGACCAGATGGTTTTTTGCTTTGTTGCAAGTTTTTTACGGAGATTCGATACAGCGGGTCTACTAGCAGGCGTTATTCATTACAAGTCGATTGAAAACGATAGAGCGCTCGAGGGCTATACGAGGTGAAAACTACAAACATACGGTAGCTGAGTTGTGGAGTAGGTTACTCATCATGCATGAGGTCAAAAAGAAATTAACATTCGTTAGATTTTAAATGTCCTTTAATACGGAAAAAATTGTTACTACAGTAAACAATGATATAATAAAGTTAGAGTACAAGTATAGTAAAACACCTTCCACTATCGCGTAATTTTCAACATATGTTGTTCATAGCTAATTGCAAACAGCTTGAACAACACAATTTCTTAGGGCTTATAACAAAATCTGCAAGCGATTTATTCTTAGTTACCTTATACTTTCGACAGCAAAGCATTATAATCATGTGGCCAAAGTAGGTATCATGCACTTCCCCTTGTAATTTTATTCCTATAAAAACAACATATAGGTTGTTACGGAGATAATCATTTGATGTAACTTATTGCTCGCAACATAGCGTATACTCTTATGATCAAACGAAAGCTTTAACACTGCTGCCTATATGATAACATATCTCCAGATATGGATAGATAAATTTGTGCTATCAAATCGCCAATATAATTTGAAAAGGATTCAGGGTTGTGTGTATATGTAGATTTCGAATTGGTATACGTTAGCAAAATCACCAATATACTTCAGACTTAGAGCTGGGTGTATGAACTGAATGCATGTGTAGATCTAGAGTTGGTGTATGATATCAAATCACCAATATTAGCCAAAGTAGATAAAGAATTGTACGTAGATTCCGTGTGAGTAACATGTTACTGACTGAAGATGGCGCAGTTCATAAGCTCACCGCATTATGATAACCGAGGAAGAGTACCAGTGCGGTTTTGCATTTGTTCGCCGGTGGGGCTCGAGTCCGACTCAGAAGAAGATTATTAGCATGAAATTAAAAATGTTGGAGGCAAATTAGCTTGGAGTGAGTCGATTATTGGCAGGACGGTTCTGAGGGAAGCCTTTCTCTCCTTCTCTCTCTTGATCGAAACCTAATTGTGACAGTGATGCGTATTTTTAATTTTCCAGTTTTCGCATAATTTACGCTTCTTTATAGTTTCTGTGACCTTAAATTTTATGTTGAAAGAGCTGTTCGTCAATTATTCATTACTTTGCTTGCACTATGGGTGCGCCAACTTATGGCATTTTCATCACTAAAAACTATCGGTGTCGTAATCATTTCAAACTACCTTTTTGCATAAAGAAACTGCTGACAATGTGCCATTTTACTGTGCAATGACATAAATTTTAGTTACGACATTCTTTTTCGGTACGGATTAAGATAAAGATATTATTAATAGAAAAACTTAGGGGCAATAGAACAAAAATTCAGAATGAAGCATAAGAAGGCAGCAGTTGAGGAGTATATATGGAAGTGAACCTAAAACTAAAGCTTAATACACGCAAATATTTTGACAAGTTTGTTGAACTTGGAAAGACACAAGATAGTTGTGAATATCCTAATCAGTTATCAAATGAATTGGAATTTGTAATGGAGAATTAGCCGCTCAATGAGGAATCTTAAACTAAGGACTAAGAAGAGGAAGAAGATGAAGAGTAAGAAGTAGATCTGAGCAGAGAACTGGAAGAGAATGCTCAGAGGTCCTAATTGTAAGCAGAGGATTAACTCGGCAGGGTCCCAGTCCCAGTCTAATTGGTACTCAAAAGAATGGGGGTCTTTGCAGCAGTCTTTGCCAATTTGAAAGGCTTGCCAGGGTCAGGCGCGGAGTGCTAGCGAACGAATGGAACGCAAGAGCGGGGCAGCAACTGAAGTT
>LQNS02278097.1:12324256-12347222 GCA_001587735.2 Parhyale hawaiensis
TACTTGCCAAGATTTGCCCAGGAAGAAGGTGACTGGAGCGGACGGCAAGGAGAACTAATTAAGCCGAGCTGATCAAAAGAAGCTCTTGCAAGAGGCAGTCCTGGCTTTGAAACAGCTGCTTAATAGCTGCTGCTGATCTGCAGCTGTATTTGAGAAACGGCAACCTGTAACTGCAAGTACGACTAAAACTGAGGGAGCATTTTTCGCTGTACGTACTCTATTATGCATATCAGGAACTCAACAGTCTGTTGCATAACTAGTCTTAAGAGTGCCATGTGCCACTAGACACAACTTTGGTGGTAAAATAAAAGTCATTAAATAACATTGATTAACACAGTTCGCAACGCCGTCCCTCCAATTACCAGCTGGGACTACGTATATGCTTTGACTGTGATGTGATCGATGTGGGCTCATGAGGTTCCTTGAATTAATATTGTAGTGCAACTGTGCGCGAAATTAACTTCAGTGAGCTTCTTAACATCTCGAAATAAGACAGTTTTACGAAGAAGAAAAGTAGCCAAGACTGGAGCCCGTTATCGCGACTTCACTATATCAGCGGCAGCCATATCGAGTTAAGTACCATTAGGAGTTTTGCATTCCCAATGCAAAAAACGATCGTCACTGGATTAAAAAATAAATGAAGCTAAAAAGTCGAATTTCTTCAAAAAATGTCATTGTGAGCAGCAGACACTATAGCACCTGCTCCATTTTTTAAAGGCATGTAATATGTAAAAACACGGACACTGTTTCTAGGAACGAGTTCATTCAGGAAAATATAGCAATTTACAGAATTTGTGATTATTGTGAAAAGAAAAATTTCGTCGCAGTTTAAGTTTCTGGCATTGGATATGGAAAGAAGAGCCGTACTGGAATGACGAGCTCAGGGTTATCTGTGCAGTACGAGTGTCACCTCACCGTTCAAAAATTACGTCGCGATCCGTAACCCTTCACATACGGAGCATATACCCAATTATTTTATTTCCGTTAAAAGTTTTTTAGGGGTTGACAGCAGCCCAAACTGCATAGGCTCTGACTGCACTGCACGCCTCAGAAATAACTAACTTAATACCATTTTAAAGAAGGCCGTGCTAAGATCACGGCTAACATTTTTAGCCGTTGCGGCAGCCCAAACTGCATGGGTTGCGACTACAACACGCCTCGATAATATCGAATTTTAACTCTGTGTGCCGCGCTGATTTTTTTAAAAGTTTTTTTTGTCCTATTTTATTCCAACGGAAAAAAAAGGCACTACGGAGAGCTAGCACAGAGAGCGTTAATAGGACGATTTTGACACACGGAGCAGAAATGCAAGGTTTGCATTGCGTCCTATTGATTTATCTCTGCAGGCAGGGCCTGCGCGGGCTGCAGGCTCTGCATGCAGCGCCTCTCAAAAGAATCCAAGATTTTAATTGGACAAAAATGATGAGCAGCGGACAAGCAAAACTCCAGCGGTCGTACGTACTCCGGGCAGGCGGCGCGGCGTCTCGAAAATGTGCTCCAGTTAGCAGGGAAAAAATGCCGCGGAGATGCTAAAGGCGGGAGGCTATGGGACCAACAAACACAGCAAAGGCAGAGACGTAAAAAGACAGTCTGTTCCTGAATTTTTGCTCGCACTCGCTTCGGAAGGCATCGGGAAATATCTATGCACGCTCTACACGGTCAGATCGTCCATTCGTCCGGGATTGACAAAAAGCACATGTAGCTTTAATGTATCTATCTGGATGTTTTTGATGAACAGTTAATTTCCTTGTTGTTTTTAAAAGTCATATAGAGACGTATGTATAGACAGTAATGAATTTTTAGAGGGCAATCCAAATCTATCAACAAAGAATAAGTACAATTATGTTTTTGATTTCCATTCCAGTCCGAACAAACGCAATGATCTACGATATAATAAACACCGACGTGTATTGATCTCTTTGCCTGTTTATGTATTTGTCCATTTTCTGTCACGCTTTAACAAAACAGATCGGCGGAAATTGACCCAGGTTAGAGGCTGTCTACCCAGCTTCATTAAAAGCTGATATATGTAGATAGAAAATAGGCCAGGGTGCAGATGATGGCAAACATATCTTAATCAGCGACCGTTGAAATTCAAGCAATGTAGATATCGAAGGCTTAGCCTGATTTGTACGAGTATTAGCTTCTCCATATATCGAATCTATAGCAATGTATAGGGTGACCTTTTGTCTGAGTGAACTTCTTGTATTGCCGAAGTTGAAATCGAAGCACAGAAGATATCTGAAGCTTCCATTGGCACTCTCATGCATCTTGATGCTTAGTTTCTTCCCACAGTTAATTTCGTTGCATCATTAATTTTTCTAACTTTTATTCAAAGGTCGATGAAACAGCTTTCGCTAAGCAACAACCATTGGACTATATCCTACCGTATCTCTGATACCATATCGAAACTATAACTTTAACTGTTGCTGATTGCAATGAATTTTGTCGATGTTAGAAAGAGAGAGAAAAAAATAAGAGCTTAAATGCTCAGCAGTAGTGGAGCCGTAAACTATCATCCCCAGGTGATTTTAGGTTAGCAGTTCTAATAACGGAAGTATGATCAATGAAATAGGGCTTCACAAATTCTTCCCGGTCATTTTCGACAGCGCGAGCCCCATGCACATTTATATAGTACACACGCAGTGTATTAGGTATATTTGACAAGAAAAGTGTGCTCCTTTATTCAGTGTAAAATTAATCTCTATGCTTCATAAAATGGTAGCCGGTGTATATATTCCTCTTGTGAAAACCTTTCAGGAAGACTATGCAGTTCACTGATATCTAATGGGAATTGCAAGTATTGTGAAAAACTATATCCCGAAGCACCTGAAAATTTCTCCCTTTTTAAAAGAGGCGCCAGTTAATTAAACTGTATTAAGCACTCAAAGTCCGGATAATCAAGACGAGAAACGTTTGAACATTTGGGTATTCAGGATACGTACGCCAACAAGTTTTTTTTTCCATCTTTTCATCCATTCATTCGCCCAAGTTTATTTTTTGACCGGAAACCTGTCGATTGATGCCGATATCTCGGGCAAGATTTATTGAAGGGCTGGTCTGGCGATCTCGATACGGTAGCGGTTTTTACCGAAACTTTGATTGATTAATTCGAGAGATAGCGAATTTTTTGGGCCGCCGCGTAGCATCTGCGAGTGAGTGATAAGGGCGGGTGAGCTCGGACTCTGGTGACCACGGGTGCGCTGCTGTGGGTGGGCGGACAGGCGGGTGTAGCTAGCGACGGGTGAGTTACACGCGGTGTTTACAATTTAACGCACAGTTCACCTTTGTGGGCATTGTTAATAGTGCTGCTCCTACCAGAAAGACAGGTTAACTTTGTCTGTTAATATGAAATGTGGAGAAAGAAAGTGGGCGGGTGATTAAGTTTAGGGTCTGAGTCGCTGGATATTCTCTTGTAAGAGATTTGAAACCCTGCACGTTAAAGTATTTTGTCCGATAATACTAACAGTGACTTGTGAATATTTTTCCTTTAACTCAGGTGTTCAATGTTATTAAGATACTGACGGATGAATGTACATATGCTAATCTTTACCAACGGCCGGTGATGTTATTACAATAGTGAAAAGCAGAATGATACACTGGCATTGAGTACTGCCTCAAAATACTTACCAGTGCACACTTCTTTATGAATGTATATATTGTATATCCTAGTATAATATATAGTTATATCGCAAAACTTTTTTTTTAATCTTTAAAAAAAATAGGTTCACGTACTGAGCTCGGTAGGCCCAGAGGACTTCAATACAGTTCCGTTGCGGTGAAGCGAAAGCTAGGATATAGTGGTGACACGGTGATGTGTGTGTGTGTGTCAGGGCCCAACGAGCAGGATATCTGTTCGGTGATTCCAATCGAAAAACAACAGAGACAAACAAACAGACAGCAAAAAACGACAAAAACATAACCTCCTTGGCGGAGGTAATTATAGGCGATTATCAGCCGGCATCCCATGCCGCCCATTTATATATTACCTAATTACCTAAGATATACCATGAAGGGGGAGTACGCTCTCAGTGCGTGTCAGATTAGATTAGATTAGATTAGATAGGCGGCAGTAGACGAGCCAATAGGCCCATTCCCAAAGAGACACCAGAACTTACGCCCCGGCCCTCAATGAGCTATTGCCATTATGTTAGAAGGATATAGAGGACTGGAGAAAAGAAAAAAAGGGGGAAGCATCCCTGCCAAAGAGACGATCATGAATGCACTCAAGCACGATCAAGAGCCGCTGATATGCGGAGCTTGGAGATGTCTAACTGTGTAGTTGGAGCGAGAGAGAGAAGAAGACGGATTAAGATGGCCTCGGAAGCTTTGGCTGTTAAGAGTTTGCGACTCCTGAAGGAGGAGTTCTTAGCTGTGGAGGATGTCATTCCCAATGTATGTCAAGAAGGTTTTTGAACGCGCGTACTGACTCCGCACTAACAATATCGGAAGGGAGTCTATTCCAAATGCTGACTATGAAATACGGAGAGAACTGCTGACTAAAGGTCGTTCTTCGAGCTTTATGCTTGAGTTTTTAACCGTTGTTTCGCAAGCGATCATTGAGGTCTCTTTCAAAGAGTCCCGTTGTAGGTACGTCTTTGAAGCCATTCAAATACTTGAATGTTTCTATTAGTTGCCCCCTGAGTCATCTTTGCTCGAGAGAGAACAGACCACGTTCCTTTATGCGACATTAATACGGTTTGTTTCGCAGCTGAGGTATCAATTTCGTTGCTCTGCGTTGGACTCTTTCCATGTTATCGATATCTTTGCACAGATGTGGCGACCAGAGTTGAACAGCAAATTCGAAGTGTGGCCACACTTATGCCTTGTACAAGGGAACGATGATGTCCATGGCTTGTATTCAAAATTTCTGGTGATGAGTCTGACTACTCTGCTTGCCACTTTCAAACTCATGTCAACTTGCTGACTGTGTTGTAGTTTGTTTGCAGTAGTGATTCCTTAGTCACGTTGTTAGGTGACAGCAGCCAATACCGTCCCGTTCATTTTCAATGGGGTTGAAGGGTTCACCAGCCCTATGTGCATTACTGAGCATTTGTCGACATTAAAGTTCATCTGCTACGTTGTGCTCCATTCCATGAGGTGGTCAAGGTCTTTTTGGAGCTCGGTTCTTTTTGTGACAGGATGACAAAGTTTAGTATCATCCGCAAATTTACTGATTTTACTTCGGATGTTAAGATCGAGATCATTAATGTAAATTGAGAACAGAAGCGGGCCAAGCATGCTACCTTGTGGAACCCTTGATGATACCGGCGTCCAGGCGAGGTGGCGCTATGCTGCGGGCTGTATGTTTCTGCGAGGACATTAATTTTCTTGGTCTTAAAAGCCATTTTTTTTTTAATCAAAGCATATTGGTTCCCTAAGCTGTGAGGTGCTTTTTTTTATGCTGCACTGGAGGCATTCAGAAATTTGTAGTATAAAAGGGCCTCGAGTGAAGCATTTCATATTTAAATCGGCCGCATCCAACAGTTGATAATGGAAAAAAGAATGTACTTTTGTCTGTTAACTGCTTCATTGGTATTTGATACTGGATGGTGGCTGAAATACAAATTTGGCGGTCACTGAACTAAAGTATTTTTTGTGTGCATGTGGCGTATTGTTGTAGGGTAGTAAACGAAAACAGACTACCAAATAAATTTCTAAGTATGAACATAGTGCCAGTTAAACTGGTTTATTGTAGGGTAGAGAGGCGAAATAGACTGCTAAACTGATCTCCAAATTTTGAACACAGTGCCCGTTAAACAGGACCGCTGCTGAACATTTCACTGTGAGGTTGCAATCAAGCGTCTGAACACGCAGACGGAGACGCGACACAATAGGCTATTAGCATACAGCTTGGCATGAATGTGAAAATTTAGTTTTGTTAATGCTCTAGCTACTAAAAATTTCAACTAGTCCATTAAGAATTTTAAACTCCAGTTACGGACAGGGCTAAGGATGAGACACGGCGCAAGTCTGCACAAAACCCGTCGCTTCGAAACTGGAATAGCGGCCGAGCTCGGCGGTGTCTTTGGTGACCGGAAAGCCTAAACCTCGGAGCCGATTACACAGCCCGGACAAAAGGAATCAGTCCGCTCGTCCGGATCCGACAAATTGGGGATAATGGAACGGAGCCCACGGTGCGGCACCGGACTGATACTTAATTGTAACCGGTGTCCATTGATACACGAGAGAAAGATGCGCGTGTGGCCAAGATACTTCATGACCGCGCTACTCGAATACTTAATTGTAGCCTGTATCCATTGATACGCGAGTGAAAAATGCGAGTGTCACAGGGATGTTATCTACATGGCCGTGTTGAATTAAATCGTAGAAAGTATAAACAGTGACAGCACACAATGTTCGTGTAATTTGCCTATTGCAAGGACCACTGAGGTGTTCTTCCCTCCAACTACCTCCTACTTAACATCCTATAGCATTAGTACAATCAGTTGTTAGTACAACCACGCGCTCTTCTTCTATCAAGCTACCTACTTTATAATCCTATGCACACTAAATTATAAACACAACCACGCCATTTTCTTACATTAAGTCACCTGCTCACCAACCAAAAAACAGCTCTAAGCACAACGAAGCCCTCTTAATTCGTACAACAAGCCACCTACTGTCTATCCTAAGCACAGTCACTTGAACAACCAAATCCTCTTTTAACACCAAGTCACCCACATTCCATCGTAAGTACAGTCAGCTGTAAAACAAAAAGACACAACTACACCTTGTTCTTACATCAAGCCATCTACTTTCCAGTCTAAGCACAGCTATAGTCTGCTGTAAGCACAACCACACCCTCTTCTAACACCGAGTCACCTACTTTCCATCCTAAGCACAGTCAGCCCAAAGAGCAATCACACTTTTACCCTAATTGGGGCGCTCGCCTAACGATAAAGAAGTTAGAGCAGGCGGGCCAGTAAATCAACCTTGCGTACGCTCCTGTTTTGCGCTCACCCGGCAATGAGTGAATTTGTCTCTTAACTACTGGTTACAAGAGGCAAATTGCCCTCACATTTACTATGGTAGGACCTAATTATAACGCCCCGCTCATGCTAATTGTTCCTCTCGCCTTTTTTAGAGGCACAACTTTTTTCGTTTGCGTGTGAGTGCTTTTTTTTCGCCTGTGTGACGACGGAGTTTTTTTTTATTTCTATTTTTTGTTTAGAGACGAAGAAGGGAGAGTCCGTAGCTGAGATTCGTGCACCTTTGAAGGAAATAGATAATTATATAAATATTTATTTCATGGTATTGAGATGAATGCATGAAAGATGTTAAGCTTTCATATACTATATAAAGGGAAATTAGTTTTCCAGGGTGATAATAGTTTAAATTAAGTTTAACAATATAGCTGTTATGGTACACTATGAAATTTTTAGTTCATGTGACAAAATAGTTTACCGAAACACATTTGGCTGTGAAAATCAAACAAAAATTCTTTGTACAAAATATAGCACATATTACTAGTTTTCCGATAGCACTGGCAATATAATTGTTTTGGGTTGAGATTACAGAGTTTTATGTGCGTACTAATAGGTAAAAGTCGTCACAACCAAATGTGCACCTATGAGAGACACTATACAGTAATTAAGCAGAGTTGTTTCATTTCAATTAGTGAACACCAAGTTTTAATGCCTTAAGTGATACAAAAAAACTCATTATTACAGTGCGGTAATCATGAACTCATGATTCGATAAATAATTAATATATAACTTAGAATGAAGTTAACAGTTTCCTAGGTGATTGGGTGAGCTGATGAAGATTACAAAATTCTACTCATTCCACTAGAATTTCTTGATTTTAATTCGATCATGTTGATTTATAAGAAAGTTGACTTAGTTAAAGTCAATTCGTTACTTATGCAAGAGTTAAATTATTTACCCACTGTTACTTAAAAAAAAACAATTCTTGCACATCTCATAGTGCGAGGTCTGGGGGAAAGAAAATCGTGCCTGTAATGTCACATGAATCAATTAAATTCTCTATAGAAAAAATTGCTGGATTATACACGATATGTTCCTTGCTGCAAGTCTGTGCTATGGTTGGTAAATGTGCATATGCGTAGGGATTAAGGAAAGCTGTCATAAAATATGAAGAAGTATTTTGTGGTCATGTAAGGCAACAGCGTAGGTTAAAACTTTTCATCTATAAAAAGAAAATGGTTTATTATGTTTGTACTTATTCCTTGACTGCAGGCTAAGCCATATAAACATGATTTCTCTTTAAAAATTATATACGGATTGGTACCGATTGTTATTAAATCATTTCTACCAGAAAATCCGATATGTAAACTTACAGTTACGAAGCTTGTCAAACATTTAAGGCTTAAAGAATGAAAGAATAAACATTTGTGTTTACTTTCTCACTGACCTTTTACTAACAATAAAATTATTCATAGTTACTTTTGATTGTATTTTATGATAGGTAAAGCATATTAAAGTATATATAAGAAGTAGCTCCACTTGAAAATGAACAAACAGACTGTATAGGTAACATATGAGGAAGATATACATATATTGAATTTACTGGGATTGATATTAAGAGAGTAAATTAAATTTTGTGGTGAATTAAATGGACATATTATTAAAATAATTTTATTCCAATTTTAAGTTTAGCCTTTGCTTACCAAACATGAAATGCAGTAGGAATAGTTTTAAATGAACAATAGACGAAAATAAGTTCCAAGTAAAAATTTTCTTCAATTAGCAAAATTTTAAAGATGACTTTTTAAAATTAAATATTTATAGCAGAAAAACTGTTTCACTCCGACGATCTTCAGCGTTTTGTTGATAAAGAATTTTTCCAGAATTTCTTCAAAACCGAAGTCCAAATAAATACTTCATTTTAACGCAATGATTTTTTACAGTGATTTATCAGCAGCGTGCATCCGTTGTGGAGACATAATTATATTCTAAAGCATTCAGATAGAGTCTATTTAGTTATATATCGAATAACTTTGTGGTCTTTGCAGTCAGAACTTGTGAAGTATAGCACGGTTAAATCCTCGAATTAAGTGACTCAAAGACCGCTATATTGTCACTGTTCGCAAAGACTTTGCGCTTTGTGGCAAGGACCGAAAATAATGTTGAATGCGTTGTATCGGAAGCGCCATACGCAGACAGGCACCAGCGACGGAAACGTGACTGTTTTAAACCCAGAGACTCTATAGTTGGAGTAAAGTCTACGGGGCCCGCACGCGCTGCCTCACTTCCCTGTCGCTGCAGGTAGTGGCTTTGTCAAAATACTCATTTCGCTTGCTAGGCCGCATATGAAACACTTCAAAGTGAAATTAAACTAGCCTAGTGGCGTTGACGTGTCAAGTATCTTGTGATTAAAGTTATGACTTTGACATGCTTTTTATCTATTTACATATAGAGAAAACACAAAACTTATGGCTAATCTAGTATAAGGCGGAAGAGGAAAAACGGTGTTTTGTTTTTTACTATAAATATATGGATAAGTAATACGGTTTACATTGACAGAAGAATTTATCGAATACCTAATGCGCTATGATGAAAACTATTCAAAAATTGGGAAGCTATTTATGCAGGTATATTTCCGTGAAGCATTGTAATGATTGATAAATTGAGTGAAAATATATACTGGGAACGCATGTTTGTTTAGGAAAATGATTGTTTGTCAACTATCTCCATTACTGGTAGGACACAGTTTTTAAGATATACTTTGTACAAAAGGGAAGAGAAGGAAATAATATGTTACAACAGTTGATACAACCAAATGCGATTTCTTTACCTCAATTTAAAAGCTCTTTCCGACGCCCTAAATTTTCTTAAAAGGTGGAAAAAACTTGCATATTAAATCTCAAAGTAAAGGCTGGTATACAGCTTCTGGTATTTTTTTTTTTGCTATTGATGCAAAAATTGAGATTTGGGTTGTTGGTGCTCGTGTAGAATCCTGTAGTAATTTTTCCAAAATCATTTTGTACCAATTATAGAGACAAGCTTTACTTAACCCAAAACCGCCGAGAGCCAATTTTTTAATCTTTCCAATTATGCTATTCTTAGGACACATATGCTTTAGGTCGATCAGTCCGCTTAAGGTACAGATGTGCTCACAAAGATGATAAAACAAATAATAATAATAATAATTCTCAGCGCTACCTGTTATCAATATTGATATCGGGGCTCAGTAGAAAAACTGTTTTCAACTAAAATCAGTATGCAAGATAGATTAAAGTTATTCGATAGAAAGAACTACTTAATTTGGGGCAGTTTGAAATGGCAATTAAAATGGAAAACTATTCACTTTTCGCAAGTATTACTGTACATAGTTTAGTTTAAAGTAGGAACTTGTCTTAGCTATAGTGATGAAAGGAAAGATAAATTAAAAGTAGTATGCAACCAGTCAAATTTTATTGGGACTCAGGATATAGGTAATGTAATGAAGCCCTTAATATATTATTATTATTTAATATATTCAACCGTGCATGACATAAGGAATATTTTTTCAAAGCAATTATAAGGATCGCCGAGAGACGTAGTATATATTAAAAGTCTTTAGAACAGCAATTATACATTAATAAGCTAAATGAAAAAGTACACAGTAGTTATAGCAGCGACAGCATTGCGGAGACTAAACAAATAAATTCTAATAGCACGGTTTGTACACTGAAAGTACATATGTATTTTGCAGTACGCTTTACAAAGTGAAAGGATCATATCATTTTAGAAGTATTACAAAAAATGCAACATTTTTAGGATTTCAAATTATTAATTGTAAGCCGAACTATAAATAACTCAAATTTTCCAGCAGTAACTTGCTGCATAAACTTTTCATTCATACACGAGGTTGAAAAATACTATCTTTTTAAATTCACGGAGCACGAGACTATTAAAATAATCAATGATTGCCGAACTTCATTTGTATTTACATTTTGATAAACTAATAGTCTGACAAGTGTTGTCGACACAATTATCTGGTGACAAAAATATAATCTCAAATGGGTAGAGCGCACAACGACAAAATAAGTGCATTCCAATAGAAACTATTTCACGTATACCTGGGAATAATCAAAAGGTTGAAAATATTTGGATTTACTGGCCTAGAAATAATAATTCAACAGACAATACTCTATGTTAATATCACAAACATAGAAGATATATCATGAATATTAAGCCCATTGCATGGATACGGCTCGGATAGTTTAAAATATATGTAATATAGGATAAAACTGTGACTCTAAAGTGGATACTAAAAACTGTCGCACAATACTGGCATATACTAAAAAACACACAAAGCAAAAACCTTGTAAGTTCATTAATGTAATCATAGATGTATTTCTTCAAGAAGTCTAAGCTAGAGGTATTGAGAGTAAAATTTTAATCCTGATGACCCTAAGAATAAGGAACATTTTTAGATCGTAGTCCAACGGCTGCAGTAAATTTCTAAACTGCCAGTTCATTTAGTCGGCGTATGATATGGGCACTTTTTGCAAAGAAAATTACGAATTCTATTCATTTATTACTAAATAGTTAATTTTCAAATGCTTTCCATCGTAAAGACTACATAATTCTGTAGTAAAAGGTTTACTTCAGCCATGAAAGATTTGAAATAAGTATCAGCGGCGTTTATAGATTAGCGGAATGTACTCTTAAGCGTCATCAATATCATATAAAGTGTACATATTTAACTGGTATCGATCGTCATATAATTTATTTTGACATTGCACTTAATTCTCAAACTGTAGAGAAGGTGCAAATTACTGATCGAATTCGTGGCTAAAACGTAATTAGAAATCAAACAGTGTTCTGGTTCGCGTGCACTCTATGCTCTCTCCCAAGCGTACAGCCCTAATTAAGATGGCTAACTGCACCAAAAGCAGATGATTTGCAACCATATTTTTCAGTGAAGTGAATATTTAAAACGCATGACAGCCAGGCAATAAATCGTTGCCACATCCCGAACCGCACGGCAAAACAAAATAATCAGTCCAATACAACACCCTTTCAACTGAGCTCCAGGCTCAAACTATGACCAATTAACATGCTAGCGATCTCCATTCATATGCCGTCACCGACGAGCTAAGCAAGATTTTCGGAGCAATTTCGGAACAAGTGGCAAGCGGCGTCGAGGCCTTGCCGGTCGGACGAACCGCTAACTTCTGGCGCACACCAAACACCTTCAATATTAGTTACATTCGGCCGGTTTTTGAACCAATTTTTGAACACCATTTGTTTATCGTGCTGTTTTTAGGGTAAAAATATACATTATTTTAGAGATGGTACCTGCGGGGATGGCTTGAATATGAAAAATTGCCGGTAGCGCCACAGAATCTAGGCACACACCGATAACTGTCGGCTGCAGCAAGGCAGCAGGTAAGTTAGAATCAAAGCGCCGGTCCGTACGTGGCTCTATTCGAGAACATGTTGGCAGGATTTCGAGCAAATACCTGAGGTCTATGACAGAGTTTAGGGCGGTAATGCTTGTCGGTCTGACACACAACATCGAGCAACCTGCAATGCCAAACAGCGTCTGCGGGACAGTTGATTGTAGGTTAATTGAGAGCCGTACGTAGGTATAATGGAGCACAAGCAGCACTTGGGATCCGGTTGGGGGCATAGCACAGGAGTGTAACGATCCGTTTAGGAACTTGGCTGAGAGGCAAAGACAATGTGGTTGGGAAAGGACGATCGAGGACAGCTTTGTGCGATTTTGCCCTAAGGGAAATTTTGCTGAAAGACACTGGTACGAAGTGGGGGGAAAACTTCAGCGGCTTTTTATTTTGGCGATATGGGAGAGGTAAAAAATATTTTATCGACTGGAAAACCGGATGAGTTGAACGTTATTAGGTAAAGATTCTTAGAATGCAAGTAGAGACTCGCAGGTGGCGTGAAGATATAAAAAAAATATTCGACGAACTGGGATTCAAAGCGAATTAATTGAAGTGTTAAACGTTTTTTCAGATTACAGGTTGCTTAAAAAGAAAGATATTTACATTTTGGATATCTAAGTAGCAGGAAACCATTCTCTAATTAAAAGAAAAAGAATGGCACGAAAGCTGTTTGAAGAAGCGTGGTTTGGATTTTTACATTTAAAATGAAGGTTTCAATTCTATGAAATATGACTATTTTAATGTTTGCGACTCGAATATGTAAGGAACATCTAAGAATCTATTGGTGTTGGTGTGTGCAAACTCATAGTTTTATTTTGTATTTATCCCTTGAAAATGTTCCACCAACCAAGTCTTGAGAAAAAGCATTTAAGGCAAAACTTTACATACCGCAATAAGAGCAATGCCGAAGAGAAATTGTGAAGTTTGACATAAATACCAGAAGCTGTATAAGCTAATGAAGTAGAATATTTAAATATCACTGACTTTGGAAGACTTTTCATTAAACGAATGTTCAACATCAACCATATTGGCGCTCAATGAAATTTCGAAATTAACAAAACATGGAAGCGCCTCTAACGCAAAGTGTTCTTTTTATCTGTTAAATTAAGGAAGACTCAACTAAAACGAATGCAATTCGACGTCACGTTTGTTTTTGGGTACCCAAATCTGACACAGCGCAACTTCGTAGTAAGCGGAACTATGATGTCCATAACAATTTTTTTGTCAAAGCGAGCTTTATAATTTAGGACGAAAATCCTCTCGGCAGGAATAACATGCCAAAACTTGTGCTCGTTTTGCTCTTTTTCGAAATCATATTTATTGCTGCAATAGCATGAAATCGTGAATATCTAACAGCAACTGCGCTGCATGCCAGATAATCTTACGCGACGACACTAAGCTAAAAAGCATGCGGAATACGTACTCCTTTTCAATTTAAATCGCTACCTGCAAAATAAAGCATGTAACGTTGAAAACAAAAACCAGAGGGAAGGCCCAGCCGGCGACTTTCGACTGCGATATAATCCGCGGCTGCAAAAGAACCTGCGTTTCATCTGCCACCAAACTGTTCCTAATATCCCGGGGTAAGGATGACTGTACGCGAGCAATGACACTCTAATGCTAACATTATACTCACTGTCACTTGGGCTACAATAGCCTATCAGTGAGAAGTACCTGCAGTTCATTCACCAGAGAATCGGCGACTTTGGGCTCTGGTGCCCAGTTCTGCGTGCCGGCTGCGAAAGAGTTGAAAGTTGTCATGGAGTTGAAGGAATTGAATGACGGGTTGAACGAGCTGAAGGATGAGTTGAAGGATCCAAATCGTTGGTGAGGAGGCTGGTAGTATTGGGACTGTAGATCTAAAGGTTGGTGAGGGTGATGGTGCGGTTGCTGGTGCTGAGGGTGTTGATGGTG
Source organism: Parhyale hawaiensis (assembly GCA_001587735.2). Lineage (NCBI taxonomy): Eukaryota > Metazoa > Arthropoda > Malacostraca > Amphipoda > Hyalidae > Parhyale > Parhyale hawaiensis. The sequence continues at coordinate 12,338,529 of LQNS02278097.1, forward strand.
ATCCTCAGTCTGGTGAGGATGATGACCGCCTGGGTGACTCTGGTTCATGGTTGGAGGTGGAGAGGACATGGTCGACATGGTCATTTTCTCCGTTGCAAAACTCTTCTAGAAGATATTATTTTAACCCCGCGCAGAGAAATCTACTTTTTGAAAAGTCTATTTTGTGATGCAAATGTTTGATTTTCCGGGGGCAAAATAGTCGCAAGCACTACTTTCCTACGGCGTATTGTTAGTGATCATAATCGTACTAACACTCGAACAGTTTTTAGGATTTCAAATTTTTCACTTGGTTCTGGAAGTCAGACACGAACCTTGCGACTGCATGTATAGGAACAGGTCACAAAATATCAACATTTCCGAATATAAATTGCTGTTTCAATGTCACTGATTAATTTTCACCTTTAATAAAACAACCACAAATTCTAAGAAGCTACCGGTACACGCTACAAAAACCAACGCATTGCACTGTCGAAAACACTGTAACTGTTGATATAAAAACAATCGGGGCACCAACAACTTTTTTCTTGAGATAACTCTTAAAACTTTAACACAACGGGCAAACGAACGCCTTCAAAAATATTAAACTAAGACATTCAACGATCACCTGGTGAAGTGAATTCAAACTATTTCCACTTCACCTTATTTGTAACAAATCAGGAACGTTCAATCTTTGACAACGATTAGTCTCCGAATATCTTCCGAAACTCAAAGTCACTCCCGGAAAATTTTCATCAAGGAACATAAGTGGCGTCAGATGCGAATATTTTCGTTCGAGTTTTCAGTTGTGAAATTAAACCACTGGAATCGGAAGGTCTCAAGCGCGGCAGGAGGCAGCAGATGATCGCCGGCCGACGAATGTACCACCGCGTGTGAGGAGGAACTTGTTTTACGCTGGAGCGGCGTCGCCTGCGTACCGTGGCGGGACCAGACCTTAGACTGCCTGTGACGGAGGGCGTTCCACAGCACCTGCTGGTAGCCCACGGCTCTGCAACAAAGCGTCTCCACACTACCTACCAACTTCCACAACACTTGGAAGCTTCGCCGTCGCCGTCAGGAGGATCTTCTCGAGGAACCAAGTCAGAAGACACTCACAGGTAAGCACGGGAGAGGAACACCTTCGTCAGGACACTCTATGAGCGTTACTAAACTCGGAAGGGAGGACTTTTTCAGCCTTGTCTCGGAGATGTCCGACTCAAAAGTGGGTTCCCGGGACGAGGAAAGAAATGCACGTCTTTACCGCGGCGGCTCACGGAGCAGAGTGGGGGAGCAAAAACCAAGGGTAAAAAGCCTCTCTTGAGCTACTAATAAGACGCGAGTCTTCTAAGCATGTGCAGCACGACCGTTCTTGGGCCCGGCCACGTAATTAGGGGGGTTGAAAAAAGCCGGCTGATTGGTCGTAAGAGGAGCTGGGAGCTGAGGGGCGCGGCGTGGCCCGACCCGCAAGCCCACGCCCACCCCCACTAGCTGGTCCCTATGGCGCGCGCGCACTCGCCATACAGGGGCTCCAACCCCTCTCCGTCCCTTTCTTCTAGCGCACAAGCTCCACCTCTTTGCCTGGCTCACAGAAAAACGGCTTCCGCGCCGCGAGTCTTACAGGTTCGTCGAGCTCAACCTTCGCCCCCCTCGCGCGTCCTTCCCGGCCCCGTCCCCGGCAGTGGCGCATTTTTCACGTCGGCATCGGAATTCCCCTGCGTCGCCTGCATACGCGACTGAGCAGCGGCCGACACCACACACGTCCGACAGGCGCTCGGCCTCGCGACGCGAGCCGCCTGCTCTCTTAGAGAGATCTTGCAAGACGGCGTCTGGCCCGACTCATTTTCTTCCGATCTCACACTCAATGCTCTTGACAATTGAACGAGTTCTTTTGAAATAAAGAAGCTAGTAAGGACTTTGTCACAGTTGATACTTGGATGGTTTTACTCACTATGTCCAGGCTTTTGAAGGCTGGTTACAAATAGCCGCTCTTGCAAGAAAATATACGATTGTTGATTGGCTGCCTACTGCCATGCAAATTCTGCATTACTCGTATACAGTACTGTAGAAGCGTTTTTTAGGGCCTTCATAATTTTTCAGTATAAACCAATATTTGATTGACGTAAAGCAACAGCGACTTATTTCTCAGTTCTTAGGCAAATGATAGTCGTGGGTTTCATCTTACAAGACGCTTAGGCCACCTTTGCTGCGCTGTTCAAAATCTACCAATTCTGAAATTTATGGACCTTCTCGGCTTCCATAGTTCTCCGAATAGTTACGTGATGAACAAGAAAATCTGAATGAAATTTTCACCGGATAGCAAACACCTCCTGCAATTTTTTTGCACTTTCATTCAGTGGTACATACACGCCAGTGAAAAGCTTTGCATTCATTAAACTCACGTGCTGACCACAGTCTTCGGCAAAAGTATCAGTATGTAAATGGCAGCATAAAATTCTGATACGTAATAACAGGCTTTCAGTTAGCTCGGTTGACACTACAATGATAACGAACGCCAAAAAAAAAAAAAAAACTTCATGGTAGACCTAACCAGTACTAGACATTTCTGTGTAGAAGACAAATCGAGTTTTATCAAGAATTCTTACATTTTATAGATTGGTGCAAAAAGTTAAAATAAAATTTAACTGATTCACTGTTAGATTGGAAGTGGCGAATGTGACTTATGATGACAGTTCTCTAACATATCCAACAAAGCATTCGTCTAGTCGACAACACTGAAACGAGTTTTTCTTGTTAAACATCCTGAAAGTCATTCAGTACTGAATCGAAGCTTAAAAACTGTGGGAATTATGTTGTTTTCCTTGAAAATGCTGTTAATTTAACCGTTTGCCTTCTCTGGAAAGATAAACCCACGTGTTCCTAAATACCAGTTACCATTAACTATAGTCACATTTTACTGTCTACATTATTTACATGTATTATTATTCTATAGCTACACCATGCAGTGTGGTCAACATTAAATCTAGGTAAATATAATAAATGCACAGTTGAAACTATTCTTACATGATACAGAGTCTGGTACAATCAGCAAAACTAATAACAAATCCTGAAATATACTAACATGCGATATGTGTTACAGGAAATGATGGAAATAATTCCTTATCAATACTGAAAGTAGCTACAAATCCTAACATGTATTTTTTCTCAGTAAAATGCAGCTTCGAGCAGACTCAGTGTAATCGTGTTACTTCTAACACTTGCAGCACGATTCAATTAAGATGGCAAAGCCTTGAAGTTTCGGACAAGTTAAGTCTTGAAGGTTTAATTTTGGGGAATCTGCAGGGTGACTCCAGATCAACTTTTAAATTTCTAAAAGTTTGTCCCAGAAGTTCTTTTCTTAAAATAATCGATGATAAATGTTTACAGTATTGGCGACTGGTGATGTCGTGTTAACTCATAAAAATAACGAAGTTATGTATTGGAAACATTGAATAATTTTACGCTTACAACATATTACAGGATTAAGTACATTATTGGCTATAATTGAGGTATTTTTCATTTATCAATATAGTGCAATGTCAGCCTCTATACATGACAAAGGCAATTAATTTGGAGCAAGCGAGTATTCTCTGGACGTATAGTATTATAATTTGAATTGCCTAATTTAATCGGTAATGTAAATGCATGGTCTAATGGATTATATTTTTATAATTAACCTACATTGAAGGAAAACTATGTATGTACGTTCATATTATGTATCGATGGACGATGATGAACTGGCCTTTAAAAAGAATCTATCCCTTAGGAGCGGAAACTGTACTACTTCTGCATTAGCCACTTTGCCGCTATGGATAATGAGAAATGCAACACACATACAACAGGTTAATTATACAGGTAACACAATGTTAAAAAAAAAACTTTAGATGCTTGCCGAAAGCATTTCTCCACGTTTCAGAGAGTGCATCCCGACAAAGGAGTTTTATTAGAACAAGAAACGATGAAATTATTACCGTTTAGATAGTTTAGTTTTTAATGGGGATAAGAAACGATTAGATGATATAGGTTTAGGTGGTTGTCAGTTTTCAATTGAAATAATAAACGAGTAGATGATGGAGGTTTAGGTAGTTGTCAATTTTCCATTGAAATGAAAAAAAGGAGTAGATGATTAAGGTTTAGGCAGTTATTATTGTTTAATCTGAAGAAGATACGTTTATATGGTAACTTTTTAACTTTTTTCCCTCGTAAACAAAACTTTTGTAGTTTTAGTAATTCAGAAGAAAAATAACGTAAAAGAGATGACGGAGCTGCTGATGATGACGGTACAGATGAAGGTGGTGAATTGATGGTTCTCCTCGATCAGTACTCCTGTCAAAGCAAAAGAAAAGGACAAAAATATAAAAATAAAGTAAATGAAAATAAATTAATGTTTTTAGAGAGAATAAATATAATCATGCATGAAATAAAGATAACAATATGCACTAAGCTTGTTAAAAAACAAATCAATTAATTATTGGGATTATTGGAAAACTAACGTTTATTCTCCATAAAATTTTTTTGGAGATATATTTAATAGTGGATTCGATGTTACTCGTATAACATAAATATTTATAGCTCACTTTATGTAAGTGGTGGGATAGGTACTCATGCGAGTTGTTCTTAGGTCGATTTTTCAAGTGAAGGCTTATAACATTTAGGCCTGAGATAGTAGAAAGATTATCGTACTATCCCAATATTGCTGTTCAGTGGAAGTTGATTTACTGGTTTCATATATGTACGAACTTTCTTATTAACAAAAAATCTTTTGCGATATGAAAACTCATTAATAGTGGAAAAAAATACTCTTGAAAAAATCAGACTTTTATTACAACTAGCACTCAATCTGCTGCAAAAAGTAACATATGAAAATATTTAAGAGAAAAGGATGAGTAATAACAAAGGGCAAACGAAGAACATTAAGGTCAAATGGTCGACATCTCGATGAAGAAACAAAAACCAGTACAATTAAACTAAAGCACATAACTGAAAGAAACTAAGGAAGTAGTAGAAATGTAAGAACCGCAGAGGAAAGAAAACACTGAAGACATGCAGTTCATTTCCAATATTTTAAATCTAGGTACCTACCTCATTAACATTAATAAATAAATCTGTAGAACCAACTACCGCTAAGGTGAGACACATCTGCATTGAACTGCATATATAAAGCTGTTAGAAGAGATTTAGAAAGCCTTAAAGTATTACCAAACTAGCCCCAAAACTGAGACGTTACTGAGGCTACTTCGCCCGTGAAATATCCTCGGGTAAGTATAGTTTTCAGTCAGTCTGTGGATCTGTGGTTCTGCGATCAGGGCTACCAAAATATAGCTTTTTCCTAACTGCATGTTTTTTTTTCTCCAATATCGTACTGATATCGCTGACAGCGGTATCGGAAGACTGCAATGAGGGCGCATCATGTAGTAGTGTGACCAGTTAGGTAGAAAGAGCGATATTCGAAGCGTTCAGAAAAGGCCCACTGGGATTTCACCCATTAAGTAACCTGGATAACGTCGTTCTCGCAGGATTGGTATTAACTGAAGCGTGTAAATAGGGTCCGCTGATTCTAATGGGCTAAATATATTATACTGCATGTCGCAGCCAGTCCACTGAGGAGAGTGGCGGGCTATGAGGACCAGATGTACGTCGGTTTTAGTTATGCATAATTTCAAATTTACTGAGGCTTTGAGAAGTGAAAGCTGCAGTATCTAAATTGAAAGTATCCATTAAATGTTTTCGCCATCCGTTCTATCGTAGACGGTGACATCAAATTTACCCCCGAGAATTGGTCCCTTGACAATATTTTTGGCCGGCTAAGTAACTGTTTCAAGATTTTAGCTTCTGGGATGGCCAAGTATTCATATAGGGTGGGTTGTTGCCAAACTTGAAAATTTGGATTTACTGTCATAAGATTTAGCAATTGTTCGGTTGAGCGCCAAAATAAAACAAACCTTCAAGCCTGGACTTGCTCGAAGCTTCATGCGAGGGCACCAGCTTCGACCCGCGGAATTGGGTTTAAGGCGCTGACCCTTTATAGAGGTTACCATAGAGGCTTCCAGCAACGTTATCTTGTACAGTAAAATGAAGTTTTTAGCGGGTTCACCGTAATCTGTAATCGCGTGGCTTCTAACACTAGCAACACGATTCAAAGTGGCAAACAAAAGCTTCCGACAAGCTAATACTCGGAGGCTTAATTTAGGCGCCCAATCGAACATGCCCTTTTATACGATCAGCAATGATCGAATGATGTGTTACTTCATACAGACGCAGGCGAGTATTCATTTCCGAGCGACTAGGCAGATCTACGTAGGAGAATCCTACTTACAGGAGGTGAGAAAATGCGGCTTGCCAATTCGAAAACAAGACTTAATAATCTCGTTTGTCTTTCGAAGGGCGATGAACTTAAGATGGAAATTGTGAGCCTCATGGAATTGGCGACTATCAACTCTGTTGATATTTCAAATTGAGTAAAGCAGGCAATTGCCACCTGCTCTAGGTTAATTTTGAGAGAATCATTGCCACGAGTGCAAAAAGAAAAGAGCCGTCGTCATCATTTATGGCATTGCCTACTGTTACACATTATTTAAGAGAGACCTCACGAACACGTTATAGGCATTTTATAGGCATTTATCGGCTGCCTACGGGTAAATAAATCGTGAGCGGTATCGTATAACATAGGATAATGCCTATAAATTTCCGACTGGGTGGTAGGTTGATCTACCCCTGAAGCGTACATACACTACTTCACACCATCCAGTCCACCGTCACTCAAGGGAGTTTCTGTTCCTCCCGCCAGTCAGGCCCAGACAGGCAACAGACAGTGCACCTTATCAGAGGACGGCCACTCGGCTCCCACCCATCTCCACCACCGCGACTTCAGATCCACGATACCAAAAAACTGGCTCGGCTAAAAACGCTTCAGCCCAAAACTGCTGCCCCGAGAGAGGGAAAGTGCCCTGAAATGCCCCAAAATTCCTAAGAATGTCAAAAATTGAGCAGAATTGCGAGTTTTTGCTTGTAACCCAGAATGGTGCTTGGCAAGAGGACACTAACTGCCTGCCTTTGTGGCACAGACTGTCGTCGAGGTTGAACAGGAAGCGGAGATGGGAAGATGCTTTATTGGGGGCTCTCAAATGGACTGTAAGTCCGAAGAATTCTTGCTTTTTGTTGCTAAATATGTGCAGTGTGGAGTTGAGTATTTAGTTCTTGTATGCCCTGTAGTTTTGCTATTCTTGTATGGAGATTTGACAAGGTACTGTTTAAGGGTAAACCAGTGTGCATGACTTGTACACAAGATTAAAAAATTCGAAGTAAGTAAACTTGTTCTTCAGTGATTGCCATTTGTCAAATGGAATTCCTCCTAACTGTAAATGCTGTGACGTTCTAGCACACATATTTGAATGCAGTCTGTATACTGGGTAAAATTTGTTCTCTATCTTTTGAATTTCATGATGACATTAATTTTTAAGGATGATTTTAATGACAAGCCGCCAGTGCCTTTAGAGTACAAGCGGCTTTTCTGATGTTCACATGTTGATGATGACGCATAGCGGTGAAACGTCCATAGTTTCTGCTTCAATCATATTTGTCTTAATCTTCATTGTGGGCACGTAACTATTTTGATGGCCACGGTAAAAAACGCTAAAATAACATCGTTCAGCCTCAGCGACAAGCGATCTCAGTCCTTCGCCGACTCATGACCTCTTGCGCACGGTGTAAGTCCCAATGAAGATGTACCGCACCAAGTTAGCCATCTGGGACACGTTACCCTCTGTCATTTAGGCTGTTACACGACTGACGAGGCGAGTCACAAAGCGTGTCATACTGTCACACTCTGTCACACCAGGAAATGCAGTAATTTGTCCTCCGTATAGACGCAATGACTGCTTATGATTTTTAAGGAGAAAATTACATCCGCTGAAGCCAATAAGGGCGGTTGTATCACTACCCTGGCCCTGGCAATGTTGCTTTTATTATAGTTATTATTGCGGGGCAATAGAATGGAAGGACAGGCGATATGTGCTCTTATTGTAGGAGACGGTGATGAGAATCCAAATGTGAATGTCTTTATTTTGGACGATTGGGGAAGATTGATATGAATACGTACGCCTCATTTAAAAGAGGTGAGTGATGTTTTCCTGTTTTGAGTAAAGGAAGATAGGTCCATGATGATTCGTATGTAGATGAGCTAATAAATACAAACACTATTTCAGCTTATCTTCCCAAAAAATTGAATAACGCTCGAACAAAATTGAGCTTAAGAATGAAACAGATAATGAGTAATGAGAAAGAAACGTGGTAAGGCTTTAAGTGAAGAAGAGCCGGATAGAACCCAGTGAATTTGCAGTTGAAAATGAATTATAAAAATATAATAATGCCTGAAGTTTGAAAAGAACAATACACGCTTCTTCATGAAGCATAATGGCAGAAATGATGTGCTCAAACGTTACTCACGTCGTCTTTGAAAACATCTGAATGAAAATTGATGTACTACAAGCACAGCGTAGTTACCGTATGCTCAGCTTATTGCTGTCGTACTGACTCTCATCGTAAAGCCTATTGCTCTCGGACTGACTCTCATTGCAGAGCTTATGCCGTCGGACTGACTCTCATCGTAAAGCTTATTGCTGTCGTACTGACTCTCATTATAAAGCCTATTGCTCTCGGACTGACTCTCATTGCAAAGCTTATGCCGTCGGACTGACTCTCATCGTAAAGCTTATTGCTGTC
>LQNS02278097.1:12348241-12372012 GCA_001587735.2 Parhyale hawaiensis
CTGTCGTACTGACTCTCATCGTATAGCTTATTGCTGTCGTACTGACTCTCATCGTATAGCTTATTGCTGTCGTACTGACTCTCATCGTATAGCTTATTGCTGTCGTACTGACTCTTATCGTATAGCTTATTGCTGTCGTACTGACTCTCATTGTAAAGCTTATTGCTATCGTACTGACTTTCATCGTAAAGCTTATTGCTGTCGTACTGACTCTCATCGTAAAGCTTATTGCTGTCGTACTGGCTCTCATCGTAAAGCTTCTTGCTGTCGTACCGACTCAGAGTAAAGGATGTAGAAAGAGAATACAGGTAACAGATACAGTTCTGTTATAGAGTAAATTTAAATTTTGCATGTAGCTACTTGAGTAACATCATTGGTGTTAAGGTACTGAAGAAGCAAAAGCCCCTAACAAATTCCGAAGCACATACATGTATATACTTATATTGAGTTGGTGCCTATTATTAATGTAGGGAAACAGATCGCACTTTTTTTAATCTCTTTGAGAGTAAGTTGGCCAGAGTTTGGCATTATAGGTTGATGTGTTTCAAGCGATGACATGAGAAATTTTTATTTGTCATAGCGAAGACAACTGCTGCTTACGCAGAGACAGAGATGTTTTACAACGCTCATTTTGTTTAAAATTCTGCAAATTACTTACAGCCAGTATTCCTTAACTTCTGAGTTAATTTCAGGCTGCAAAAGAAGGAAAATCTACTGTTTTATCTATGTTACAGGTCTGTTTGTCTCTTCGATAGTTAGTCACTTAGTAACTTAGTTAGATAGTTAGCACCACAGTGACGCTTCCATCAGTATTAGGTATAAGGGGAAAATTAGGGCATCCTTGAGGCATCCTTGATATGACCTGGAAAGGAATCAATAGGAGAAGTCAAGTTCAAATTAAGCTGCTACTGCTCGCAGGTCTGAGGTTAAAGATTCACTGCCTGACTTGGAACATTTTTGACTTTCGCATGCATGATGCGGGTTCGCGGGAATCATAATTGAAGAACAACTATTTTGCTCTGTAAAATTTTCACAGGATCCTTTAGTAATAAATAGGATAAAATAAGGATAATCCGGGCCTGAGATATCACTGAAGAATATTGCTTTTGTTCTGTGGTATTTCTGCAGGTTCCAGTTACTAATGACTTCTGAGTATTTACCTGTTTGTTTGTTTGTTTGTTTGTTTGTTTACCTATACATTTTTTGTGACACTTTAAGAAAACAGGGCAAAATTGGGCCTAGTTGGAGAGTGTGGCCATCCTATCACTCTCTATAGAAAACCGATAAAAGGAAATGCACCAGGTTGCAGATGATAGTCACCTTTTTTCTTATATCTGAACGTACTTGCTTTGCTTGCCAACGTTGAAATCCACTCAATACAGCTATATACAGCTTCTCTTAGCACTTTTATGCATGCTGATTTATATTCTCTGTTGAATCGTCAAGAATTCAAACTTAATACGCTGAGTTCACGCTGAAATTGGGCAATGGGATCGGCACAGGGTGGTATAATCTGCAGGGTACCACAGACGGGCCAAGATACAAAGGCTTTTTGGCATAAGAAAAAAATGTTTTCCAGCGTACCGTCGAAGGGCAGGTTTTCGCTGCTGAGCATAATTTATACCTAGAATGCTCAACTCTTATACGCATGTATTTCTTGAAGATGGCAGTTGCAGCGCATCCTACATAAACAAATTGGCAAAAAAAAAAAAAAAGAAAAATCTTTGGATCGATAGAGAAGTAGCATCACAAAAACTTTTCCGTCATTATTGACGGCCGAGTACAAAGTGATGGTGGCGCGCTGGTTCCTTAATATTGTAAACCGAAGATCATGCAGTAGTTATGGTGTACGCAATGCATTGTAGATTGTTGAATTAGCATTACAAGCATAATAATTAAACAGAGATGAGGTGTCAATTCACATTCCTTGCCGTCAGTTTTGATGGACTAGTGCAATAGTGCTGACTCTAATAATTATATTCTACAGTTATGTATCGTTTGAATTTGAAAGGCTGTTGAAAATTCTATAACAACTGCCTACTTAACGAAGACGCTTTATTCTCTTAACAGAAATAATAAAAATATTTTGATTTTTTACTTTCAAATTTTGAAGTTCTAGTAACCGTGATGACTGTGGACTAATTCTCTTAGAAACATGACAAATTTTGAAGCTGCCAAAGAATATTATATTTTCTGACTGATTAAATTTTTGATATGCTTCTATTCGTGTTGTCGTTAAATACCGCAATGACTTGGCTTTTGATGGACGCCAGAGAATACTTTAGAAATATGAGCCAGCGCCGAACGATACCGCCTTTGTAAATAAAAAAGAAGTTTTTAGATATTAGAAACATTTGTGGTGTATTATAGCAGCTTTAGAAATTACATTGATGTGGATATCAGTCATTCGCTTCCTTGTGATAAAGTAAAACTCTCTTCTTTCCAGAACCTCGAAGTGGCGCAGTTCGTTCGCTAATTTCATGACCTGCAACACTGGGTAAATATTTGTGACTTTCAATTTCCATAAGCGGGCGAGAAATAAGCAACAAAGCAGTCATAGATCCATAGGCCAAATGTTCCAGCAGTCGTGCCAATTTCAGAAAGCAGCAAGCGAGTGTAAAATAAACAAATAAATAATTGAAAAAAAAAACATTAAAACATAATGACGGACGATGGCTCGATCTCGCCGAAATTGCTTGAGAAACAGTTTGCATGTGAGCGTCAACGAAAAATATCGAAATGACAGCTTGTCCAAAGTAGGTAGCGAAACCACCCGCGGTCTTTGTTAGGAGAGAACGGAAGGAAGTGAATGTATTGCTTCAGAGGCAAATATAGAATGATATCGACGCTCGCTGTCATGTCGGCCACAGGATGCAACAGTTGGCTCTCATCAAGCAAGGGCAACTAATTTCCTGCCAAAAGTGGTGTTTCGTGAAATGAACTTGTCACGGCTGATTGAAATGCTAACTGCTGTCGTGCATTTGGAGAAAGATGATGTCACTTTCGTATGACGATCATCGATTGAGCAGCTAAGCCATTAAATGACATTCAAGAAAGATGTATAGGGCACAGTCGTACCATTGCCGCCTATTCCCCCCCCCCACGCAGTGCTGAGGCCGGCAACGCAAATTTGCATCTCGGTAAACAACAGGCAAGTGTACAGTTTCTTGAGTTGCTCTAATTCCCTAGGAAATGAAAGACATATTCAAAACTTTATACTAGGAACTCAGTTAAAGGATTAGCTAATTAAATGACTTATTTTATTTACCCTGGACGAATTCATGGTATGAAAATTATGTCCACAAGCATATATGTTGTAGGAGAATCAGTTATGGAAGAGCTTACGGTCGACTCCCACGATGTTGTATTATTTTGGCACACTGATCAAACATGTAGTATATAACATACGTGCAGTGCCAGTCATCAAATTGCCTATTATATTATTTACGCAGTACTCCCGGCCACACAGTTTCATTAATAAATGTGCATCATGTGGTGGAGTAAAAATCAAATCCTAACTAAATACTGTTTGATGGCATTTGACAGAGGTAGGCACAACTGCATATCATAAAGATACTACAGCAAGTTAATTAATACTCCATCATATGCATGTTGGGTTAAATGGGCTGCAAATTCTATGGGTTGAATGGGGTGCAAATTCTATCCTTTTTTTTTTAATGTCAACTACTTAAAAAAAAGTTGTGCCATAGATTGTGTTATTTTGAACTTCATGTAACACATTAGCCTTACTTCAGATGTAATTTGAAAATAGCTTCAGCCCCTAATTAACTCGTTGTTCTCTCCAAAATCTCCACCGATTTTAAAAAATGAAATAAAAATACTATTATAAATCTTAAGATATTTATTTCCTTTCTGATGAAAGTTTTTAGAGGTCTATGATGCCATCCTCCATTTACAAGTCTTGTACTTTTACAGTGAATTTCAAAACTTCGAACTGGGTCATTTTTAACACAATTCCGAAGTATACATGTTTGCTGCATTTACTACAGCACACCTAAAAAAATAAATGAACTTCAGGACGGTATGTCATGTTGCTCATCACTTATGCCACAATTCGACGCGTGAAGTTACTGAACAGCTTCTTTTAACTATATTTGCCCCAATAACCCTAGATTATATACGTTAGAATATGTTTGTAACCCGGTGCGCAGAAGGGCAATGCACGTTCTGCATAAGCCAGGAGGCATCACACTCATTGATGCACGCTCCCTAGTCCAGTATCGGAAACAAATGCATAAGCTATTCAATTATTCGTGGTCCGATAATGCACTAACACGTCGGACGCTCATAATAGCTAAGCTGCTCTAATAATGCAAAGCTTGCGGTCACGCTATACTCTATGAGAGGTGTAGAAAACGCCCAGCTGTCATGGGATGATGGACGTGTTAAGGTGAGAAGTGGTGCGAATTGTGTGGAGTCGACGGATGATATGAAGCGTAAATTGCTGCTCAATATGCATGGATTGATGATGTTTACTTAATGAAGAAGGTGTGAAGAGATCATAATCGTACGAATTTAGATAATGATGGTTGGAAGTTACCGTAGTTGCTAATGACGACGACCTGCCTGCCATCGGCTAGCAGTCGAAAGGATCGTGAAGTACTAAGAAAAAATTACCAGTGTAATACAATTGTTGTAGAATCAATCTGATCTCTTTTGCAACATGCAAAAGATGTTAAGTACATTGTTTATATATATTTATTTATTTCCAAATTGTAAAATACATCACAATTTTAAAGCTTAAACGCTATTGTCTGGCGTTAAAAATATTTGCACTTTTCGAAGCCTTTCAAAATTTGAAAGAGACTTTGGCTCAGCTTATGGTTAAAGACAAATTTTCATGTCTTTAGTTTTCTCGTGAATGTAATGGTTGGTACATTTAAATTGCATTTTCTTTTTCGACTAGCAAAAAAGTCTTTGTCGCTTTAATCAGAAACATGAAATCTGCAAGAAACACGTACTGATAGTACAACACTCGTAATTAACAACATCTTCTCCTGACGACATTTGCAATAAGCTTCATAAGTTGTAACTTGGGCCTAGTCCATAGTCTTGGTTTTAATTTCCACAAGCAAAATGTACCTGATAATTTTACCTATTCCTTAGCGATGATTTTCTTTTTCACAAAAAACTGTATTTGATAATAATTTTGCTTAATCCTTAGTGTTGAATTTCTTTTCCACAGGGAAACTGCATCTGATAAATTTTGCCTAATCCTTATCGTTGATTTTGTTTCGCTTAAGAAAACTCTATCTGTTAATATTGCCTAATCCTATAGTGTAAATTTTCTTTTCCACGAGAAAATTGCACGTGATAATTTTGCCTAATCCTTAGTGTTAATTTTCTTTTCCACAAGAAAATTACACTTGATAATTTTGCTTAATTTTTCGTGTTGATTTTCTTGCCCGCAAGAAAACTGCATCTGATCCGTATACGGCCCCCGTTGTAGAGGCGCGCTCTCCAGCTCCACCACAATCGCACCATCTCCCTAACTGTTTTACCGAAGCTATCAGTAACCCTTCATTACACACTGCGGTCAGCCAGCTCACTCTATCTTTCCTCGTAACTTGCCACTAGATGCAAAATGTTAAAACTCCTCATTAGGTTACTGCGCTGAAAGAAAATAAAGAACGCGAAAAAGAAGCTAAAGATGTTGCGCCTTGGGCAGCGGCAGCTTCACCATATGGGACATCGCAGCTTCCGCAACATGTCGCCTCGTCTTTTTGTGTAGCATCCTTTATGACTTTTATATTGAGCTCTGCCAATGGAGGAGGAGGAGTTATCAAGACTCTAATGATCTATAATGAAGCTTATACGCTTGGACACCTTGGTGCATGTTATTCCTACCAGAGACACTTTGATAAGGCCGGTCGGTGCATGTGGAGTGGGTATATATAGTAGAGCCTGCAGTTAATAGACGTGCGCGATAAAACGATCGTGCTTAAGCCACCAGCCCAAAGCGTAGTCGTAAACTCAAAAAGGTTTCAATTAAGCTGGAAAGTTTTAGGAGGAAGTTCACTTAAGCATACAGGGCTGCTGCATTACGCGGCTATACTAAGAGCGGGCGATGGTGAGGAGGTGTCGTAAAAGTTGCAGAAGGTGAACTCTGAGGCCATCAGCGTATCTTTATCTCTTGCTTAATCTGCGTCATGTGTTGGGTCCAGTTCGTAGACCTGCGCAGTCTGTGAAACGTTCATTAAGAAAAAACAACGAGAGAAGAAAGACTTCGTTTGAGACATACAGTACAACCGCAAAAATTTGAAAAAAATCGGTTAAAGCCCTAATCGTTACTACAATGAGAGAGATATCTGTCCGTCCGTCTCTCCGTCTGACCAAAGTCTGCCCAAAACCGTACCCAGGAGATGAACCCGGGAACTGTTTATTAATTAGCATAGACCCGGGCCTGGGCCTGTGTGAGCTTGGTGGCCTTTGTGCACTTGGTGGATTATGTGGACTTGATGGACTTAGTGAACTTTGTGCACTTCGTGGATTATGTGGACTTGATGGACTTGGTGAACTTTGTGCACTTGGTGTTTTTTTGTAGAATTGCAAACTTTTTGATAGGATGGTAAGGTATTTCATGACTAATTCGGAAAAAGGGTTACTTGTGGTGGTCTAGTCAACATAATTTCTTCCACATTCTGTTACAGATAGGTACCGAGTTCAGTTCATAGACCCACACCGTATCTAAGGGCCAGTTCACACGTCCCTCAACGTAACGTGTTCAGTCAAACTGATGGACGCGGTGCGTTCATTTGATAGAAGCAGCGGCAGCAGCAAATGCGGGAGACGGAAGGATGAAGCACGTCCAATTTTTCAAAGACCAGCGTCATTCCAGTTCAGTTACAAAATCGCTAATTACTAAATTTATCCTCTACAGCATTTTCAAATAATGAACAAATCGACAAAAATGCTTTTTTATCGTCATTTTCACGATCAGAATCACTGCGTGTATTTCCGTTTAACACAAGAAAACTAGTTGGATTGAAAATGTTTTACTAAGAATACAGACGCCATCTTGGTTTTGAAACCCCAGCTGATCGCTCTCCGTTGATTTCCCTTTTATCGGTTTAGCAGGCCATAAATATCCTAGAAATAGGTTGTTCCTCTCGAAATCAGGCTATAAGATTATATGAGATACGATATTTCTTCAAAAAGACGTATAATATAAGAAGAAATGTAAAGAAACGAGATCATATAACTGAACGCGTGGCGTCATTCATTTGAACGAAGGTCGGTTCCACATGCGGACAGCGACAGGAGAAGTTGACTCACGGCTATTGTTCATATTCGGGAGCCAACGCGTTACGTAGAGACGCGTGAACTGGCCCTCACGGATATGGAAAAGATCATGAAGACAGCAACAGCATGTGAAACGCTATAACTTTTTGCTAATATTTGTAATTGCGACTGCGTAAATAATTTGGATGAAATGAAATACCATCAGCTCGACTTTGCTACATACACTGCTACCAGTTCTCCCGTGCAGTGTGTAACAAGCTCGCTCTTCAGGTTATTACTGAAATTTTTGCCTCCAAAAAAGCAATCATGCGCTGTTTCAAGCTCAGCTTCCGAAAGTAAGCATTTCCTCTTGATTTCTCACACATCGCACTCTAGTGAGGCTATTTTATTGCAAGGGAAAAGCCTCGCCACATGACAACAGAAAAAATTCTTGTGTCTGTCACCGCATCGAACTAATCAACCCATCGTTGCCTGAGGATCGTTGGTTGCTACGATAGCGGCGGCCACGTGTGGTGGCGGCGGCCCGTCGGACGGCGGCTGGGATCGAGACATTTGCTCGATGGCAGATCGTGCCAGATGCCAAATGAGGGAATAAAGATGTGAAGTTTACGGTATCAGAACGTTGCCGTCTATAAATACCATAGGGCTTAGATGGCACATCAAGCTTTGAAAATTGACCGAACGGTTCTTATTGGCGATTTGCGGGTTAGTAGTTTCTCTCACTCTGTTACCTATATAATGCTCAAATAGTGTTAATCGTATGAGAAGTTAAGACTATGGGTTGAAAATATGCATAAAGCTATGCAATTTTTCCCTCATCGACGTTTTCTTATTCATAATCTATTCCGAAAGGGTTCGTCACCATTATCAAAAAAATATCCGAACAGAGAGCGGTATCTCGCGAGAGTTTCTGTTACTAGAACGATATTGGCCAAACAACGTGAATTTTTTTAAGCGGCTGCTAGTCAAGACAGAAGCTCATTTGATTTGTTCGTTGACTGAGCTTTCCTCTGTAGAACTTCCTCATGTACCGAAATAAACTCGAGTTGCAAGGCACAACTGACGTGTGTTATAGCCACAAGCCCAGGGTTACACGTGCTACACAAGTGTCACCCTCTACTCGAAAATACGTCGGTAACCACTCACATACGTCCAAAGTAACCTCATAGCTCATAGGGGGCCGGGGCGTAAGTCCCCTCGACTCTCCGGGAATGGGTCTGTTGGTTCGTCTACTGCCGCCTATCTAATCTAATTTAATTCCTTTCATGTCATGGTAAAAACGTTATTCCGGGTTACGTCAGCCGAAACGAGGTTGTGACGGCAACGCGCCTCTGTTTACTACGGAGGATGTAACTGTACTAAAGATTGTACAACGCCGAAGTCACAGTACACAATCGTACGATCAACTTCTTAACAGATTTTCATCTCAAGCGCCGCTCAACTCAAATACTTTCCAGGGGTATCATGGCTACCGATTTTCACGCTGTAATCGGCACGACATGCTAGCCGGACATCTGCTTGTAAGTTGAGCCTACGCTCGTACAGTGTAGGATTGGTATTATAGGCAGATACCCTCGAGGTGGCCATTGCAGATAATGAGGAGACATATGTCCGAGTCGTGCGGCAGGCAGAAGATCACAGACCTGCTGTAATGGAGCGGCACACTTCGCAGTACACAAGGCGTAGTCCGCCAACAGCCGCTTGTTCATCTGGTTTGCCACCAGTGCGATATATATTATAGAGCGTGACAGGTCTGCTATTAGGCTGCTACAACGAGGCCCAAATGACTCTATTGAAGAGAGTTGGAGATCAGTTCTCGTGTAAGTGATAGAAATTAACGCGAGATAGAAGTGCGAAGCATAAAAGAATCGACAAATTACACCATATGGGGCAAATAAGATAGAGTTTGTTGGTCGGTTGGTTGGTAAGTTGGTTGGTAGATTGATTGGTTGGGCTTTGTGTATCGAAATGAAGAATTAAATTGGAAAATTTCATTTGCTCAACGGTTATGCAAACGAGGGTTGCTGTGCTAAAATTTCCTAAATCTAAGTTTTGAAGATCTTTGAAGTACATCTTGGCGGTGGCGTATATACTCATATATACTAAGTTTTACAAATTGCCGCTGTCTTGATTTTTTCTTTGAGTGTTAAGTCGCGCCAGTTGAGTAAAAGATCAAGGAAAGAAAATGGAAAGCTATTGGGCTTAGAACAGTACCACGAAGAAGATAATACGAGGGAAGCTTGGTAGAGTGTTGGTTTCCATTGCCACTATTCAGTGACGGAGCCGGCAAACAGTCTAAATATTCTACGATGTACTAGAGATTGCCGTTGGGATTGGCCGACAATTTTCAAGTTTTTTCTACATTGAGAAAGGAAAAACTTTTCATGAGCTGGGATCCAAACTCAAACTGGAAATATTCTTTGAGTTGATACTATGGCATTGCTTTGACCACTGAAATACATGTTACTTTGATTCGAATTTCTTTCCCAATGGTTTAGAACCTGCGAAGGATGGTTGTAAAATATCGCAGGCACTTCATCAGCTGCTTGCCAGATGTTTAATGGTTTACCAACAGATGCTTAGTGATATTTCAGTTCATTTAGTAGCTATACGGGCTTTCACATATATTATGCTACCCTGACTGATAATTCAATTTATTGGGAGCTCTACTGGCTTCCACTTATACCTATAATGCTACTCTGATTCAGTGTTTTACATTAAGCTTCTAGACTATCCTTAGTGCGCGTTATGTAACTGCTAATCTTGCGATGCTATATTTAGAAACCTAGGACATGTTTATATCTTTTTCTTGGGGCTTGCTAATGAACAGAGTGTGCTGTAATAGTGATTGAGTTGATGAATTTTGATTATATTTTATCTATTAACATATATTTAGTTATAATTTTGTGTCACCACTGCTATACTGGGAATCCCCTTGTCGTTATCATCGTAGAATCAACGAGAGTTGATGTAGCTGCTATTACTATAGTACTGTATCGCGTTCCTGATAATTAGTTCTAGCACACATCAGTAACTCTAATGGAGTCATATGGAGTGTAATTTCTCGGTGTAGCTTTCTAGGTTACAGCACTTGCCAGATTCGAGATTCATAATAAGTAGCATCATTTAAGTATAAAAACGCTTTGATAATAATAGAATGTTCATTGTATCTCATAGTAATCTCGTACAAGTATAGTCACTTGCACCAAATTTATGCCTGCTGCCTTTCGTAGCATTAAATGAGTCACTAAATTATTCTTTAGACCAATTGGTGATTCAAATCAACTCTAAAGCCGGTAGATGTCATCTGGGAGAAAACGATTACACTTGGTAGCTCAACATAATTGCAGGATCCCTATAATCGAAAATTGTCGATTTGATTCGTTTCGTTGAATTTCTTGAAACTACCTAAAGTCCCTTGTACACTGTCGAGTTGCACAGAACAATTTTATTATGTCGATACCCTGCCATGTGGTCCACCGAGTAAGCTGAAGCCTTTGCAAGAAAGAGCGGCATGCTTTTGACAGTCAGGTTACAGTCATAAGTAGGTGCATACATTAAGGATAACGAGGGCTATAGCTCTCTTTCATATACATTTATTGCTACTTCCTTGCTCCTGCTTATCAGTTGGTGTATATTACGATGTGTGCCAGGCACTGTCGCTTCTTCTTCATAAAGAAACATAATTTAAACGTATGCCTTAATGAGCGGAATGAAAAAAGTTGAACAAAGATTCCGAATGCATTTTGGACTGCACAAATCTTTAGCACATCAGAAACGTGTTAACATAATTACCTCTTTACCGGCGGTGTTTGAAAAGAGCTGTTTCTCGGAATAGCATTTTTGGAAGTAAGAATGCATAGTACCACATCTAGTCATATATCCGGTAAAATGTTAAAGACGGTTTTCTCGATGAGGCTGTAGTGTAGTTAGTGGTTACATCAATGAAACTCCTGGCACTCGACCGTGGTACAATTTGCAAGAGCGTAATTTGAATATACCTCAAAAAACTTATGACATATTACCGGAAGTAAAGGTTTAAGCCCAGCGAATGAGTACTTATGCAAACATGGCATCATAGGGATCATCGTGATCATGATACAAATGACTTCTATTACAAAAATATAACTACAAAAGTAGCATTATTATGCAAGCACGTACTGTGACCACAAATGGCCGAGTTTCAAAACAGGCAGACAATATTCAGGACCCTTTCGATTCTCTCAGCTTCAGCGACAGGATGCAATTAAATTAGCTTAGCTTTTTCAAAATTTTACACGCAGCCCTTTACCGCCAGCATTGCACATTTAGTTAAGCGGTAATAACATCTTATTTGAAAATTCCCGCTTGTAGAACCGGAGCGATAGAGGGCTAAGTGTTCGATTCACCAGTTTGGATCTCGTTTCAAGCTTGAAATAGCTGATGGCTGATAACTCAATTCTGCTCGATGCAAAGGGGTGATCGAATAGACCAATCAAGACTGACGTTCCGTACTAGTTAAAACGCGCCGGAATGGATTGTTTCGCTAAAGGGAGCGAACCGAGCTCACAGATATAACACATCCGTTTATTGAAGTATTTCTGATACTGACAACACCTCATAGCCTAGTCTTTTAATCCTGTCTGAGAATGGGCTTCTATAGAGACGTTCCTTTATTTCCTCTATTGTAACACTCCAAATTGAAAAATTATCTCAAGTTACGTCGAAAATTTAGTAGGAAAAGAAATTTAAGTCAAGTGAGCTGTATGCTGGAGTTGTAGGAGGAGTACAACTCAAGCTTCTGTATTTAAGTATAGCCCTAGCAAAAAACTACTTTAAAATTCAGGAGCTTCTCGGGCGACCGAAGAATTTGTTAGGGAACGGCATCTATGTACAGGATCAGCACCGCACTATCTGCATTTTTTAACCTAGCGATACCACAAACACGCTTTGCGACAGAACACAGCCCGCTGTTGACGTACATATTATAATGCCATACATTCGGCCGCGTCACCAGTTAGTGTTGGCCGGGCTGGCTGCTCGGGCTCGGCGTACATCGCCGGAATTCGTTGGCGCAAACGCGGCAAAAATAGGACAGGTGCGACTGATCAAAAATCAGAAGTAAAAATGCTTCTGTTTCCGGTACGGCGGAGGTGCGTTCGGGAGGGACGGACGGCGGTAAAAAATGCGGAGAATAAGCACATGAGGATATGGCGGCGCTGACGGAGAGGGACCGAGTGAATATTGTGGTCATGTTGCTGGGTGTGACAAGGGTGTGGATAGCGTGTGTTTACAGGTGACCGATATTTTTTGACGGCCAGAATGCATTAATTGACGATTAAACTAAATAATATATTACACCGGGTAGCTTATCACAGCTGCGACTTGCAGGCGCTTCAACAGCAGAGTCTGTCGCGGCTTACTAGGCTACTTGCATATGCAGCTAAGCCTCCACGTGAAACTAAAATGCAAAAAATGGCAAGTAGTTCATTGATGGCTTCGGTCCTCGGAATACTATCGAGTAGTTCTCCAAAGGCTGCGGGTTCATACTACAGTATTTTGATTTCTATGCCGACGACTCAGCGACCGATTATATTTAAACAAGAGAAAAATGCGACTCTAAGAGTTATGATTCACTCTAAGCTCAAAGACATAACCGATACTCTGCTAGTGACACTATAGTTAACCCACTTGACGTGACGTGAAGGCTTACATTTCACTTCATCTTTTGGTAGAAACTCAGCTCAGTTTGCAAGCCTGAAACGTGCGACTTGGACTACTCTCCGTACGTATAGTGCCAAACGACTATCATGTGATAAGCCAGTCAGCGGCAGCCTTACGTGCCTTTCGAACAACGCTAATCTTGCGATGCACCGCGACGTTGCATTGGTCGACAGTCCGTTGAGGTGCAAATATTATTATAAGGCTGTTTCTATTAATAGAATGATAGAAATACTGTATTTGAACTGCAGGCATTTAACCTTACTTGCAGTTATTATTATTGCTTTTAGACAAAAGAGGGTTTAACAGTAAGGAATGCTGTAACTCTTACTGTGTTGCTAGTATTTCTAAATACCTCTGTCGTTACTCAATATTTGAAAGCAGCTTGCTGTATTTTTGCTTGTAGCCCTACCGCTGAGAACGCCTAAATTCTAGCAATTGTTTTTCTCTATCTTCAGGCTAGTGCTTAGATGAGACACTGCATATTTGATTCTATTTCGGTGTATGTTTGCACAAAATTGAGAGCCTAAGACTGTGACACTTTTTTTTTGTGTTTGTGGAAAGATCAAGCACTGTGTCCACCGAGAATTACTAACCTAAAAAAAAAAACTCGGTGAGGACAAACAAAGAGAAAAGTTTGGCGCTGTCGGTAACAAACGCGAACTAGAAGTTGATTTACGGTCTTTCTTTCGTTTATAGATGAGGACTCTATTCCAACAGCAAACCTGTCGCTGAGATTTGCTTTCCCACGGTCGTATTTTAGGCCGTGAGTGCAAAAGAGCCTACACAGAGTGGCCCTGCAGCGTGCGGCTACAGCACGGCAAACACTGGACTCGATAGCTACGTGTCGTCTCCACTCTTTTTTTTTTTTTAATTCCGCTAAAATTATTGTGTGCAGTTTGAATGAAAACTCGCCGCACAAAACCGATGATACTTTTAGGCTGAACTGCGAAATACAAACCAAGCCAATGCTCTGTGCTGTGAGTGGTTGAGCACGGATTGAATTTTTCTTGCACAGTTTTTTAGTGTTCACAGTTTTTCGGGATAAATTGGCTCAACGCGTTCGGACTTAGTGCCGCAGTTAGTGAAAATTACAATTCCATTTCCCGATTAAATTTGAAAAAAGATCAGAAATCCAGTTTGTTAATTAATTCAAAAGAAAAATTTAAATTACGATTAATATAACTTATGAATAAGAAGTTGATTGACTTCGAAAGCTTTGAGTATAGTTACTGACACTAGAATAACTTGAACTACGTGACAGCCTGAAATTTTATACATTATCGATGTGACTGAATAAACAGCAATCATTTCTTCAATGATACAATTAAAAAAAATACAGATTAGACAACATAGGAGCTTGTTAACATGAAGCCTCATACGCGACTAGGGCTGTAGGAGGCACAAAGCTAAGCCTACCGCACTGCCTACGGCCCGTGTTGGGGCTGTCTCTGAGAGCGGGTGCTCGAGAGAGCAGCCTCAAGTGTGAGTGAGAGGGAGGCAGGAGTCCGATCGGTGATTTAAATTGTAAGCAATGTGAGAATGAATTCATTATGACTGAAGGGGTGACCAACAGGACGGGCTGAAAATAGAAACTTTTGTTTTCTATAAGAATATCGTTCATTAAAACTGGATAAGGGGACAATTTTTTATTATGAATGAAATGGTAGTTTGGTGCTGCTATTAATAACGTAGAAATCGTAACATTGATACGCATTTACTTTGCTAATAGATATTGAAAACCAATGATCAGGAGAATCCCTTGACAATGCTATTCCCATATGAAAGTAAGAATGTGGGTTCGAAAAAAAGGTAGATAATATAGTAACACTACAAGAAGCTTTATTTTGTGTACGAACCAGATGCATCTGCAAATGTAGGTACAATAGTCGCAGATATTGAAATGGCAGAGATCAGCATAATACCGCTGAGAAAGGATGTGAGGTCAGCTCACTGTGGTGCAGAACGTAGCATACACACCAACTCGAAATCGCAGTCCAAGATCAGCTTAATATCGAGCGGAAATAGCAGCATGATCAGCTTAATATCGAGCACAGCGAAGCTGCAAAGATCTACTCAATATTGCACCCAACAGAAATTTAAAGATTGTATAGTAGCACACAATGCTGCAGCAACAGCAAGATCAGCTCAATATCGAGAGCATCAGAGCTGCAAAGATCAGCTCAATACCGTGCACAACAGTGCTGCAAATATCAGCTCAATATCGTGCGCAACAGTGCTGCAAAGATCAGCTCGATATCGTGCACAACAGTGCTGCAAAGATCAGCTCGATATCATGCACAATCGTACACGACAGTGCTGCCAAAATCAGCTCAATATCGTATACAGCAGAGCTGTAAAGATCAGCTGAATATCTTACACAACAGAGATGCAAAGATCAGCTCAATATCATATACATGAGAGCTGCAAAGATCAGCTCAATATTGGGCACAGCAGTGCTGTAAAGATCAGCTCAATATCGTGCACAACAGTGCTGCCAAGATCAGCTCAATATCGTGCACAACAGAGCTGCAAAGATCAGCTTAATATTGCGTACAACAGAGCTGCAAAGATCAGCTCAATATCATGCGCAACAGAGCTGCAAAGATCAGCTCAATATCGTGCACAAAAGAGCTGCAAAGATCAACTGAATATCGTGCACAACANATCGTGCACAACAGAGCTGCAAAGATAAGCTCAGTATCGTGCACAAAAGAGCTGCAAAGATCAGCTCAATATCGTGCACAACAGAGCTGCAAAGATCAGCTCAATATCGTGCACAAAAGAGCTGCAAAGATCAACTCAATATCGTGCACAACAGAGCTGCAAAGCTCAGCTCAATATCGATCACAACAGAGATGCAAAGATCAGCTCAATATCGTAAACAACAGAGCTGCAAAGATCAGCGCAATATCGTGCACAACAGAGCTGCAAAGATCAGCTCAATATCGTGCACAAAAGAGCTGCAAAGATCAGCTCAATATCGTGCACAAAAGAGCTGCAAAGATCAACTGAATATCGTGCACAACAGAGCTGCAAAGATAAGCTCAGTATCGTGCACAAAAGAGCTGCAAAGATCAGCTCAATATCGTGCACAACAGAGCTGCAAAGATCAGCTCAATATCGTGCACAAAAGAGCTGCAAAGATCAGCGCAATATCGTGCACAACAGAGCTGCAAAGATCAGCGCAATATCGTGCACAACACAGCAGCAGAAACCAGCAGCAGAGCCAGCGGAGGCGCAGAGAACAGTCTGTGCGAATCGCACTGCGGAAGAGGAAGAAAGGTTTTTCTCCCTTGGGTCTGTCTTATTAGGGGCACTTTTATCCCGGTGGGGCGGTGGCGGGCCCCTCATACGATGCGATACATTTGGTGATGCGAGGCCTAATCATTTCTGAGCGTATCCCGGTGGGGGCTATGGTGGGGCCCTCATACAATGCAATATATTTAGGCGTGCGGACACTATACAGGTGGGTCAACGTATTGCGGTTAAAGTGTAGTCGCCTATCATATTTACGCCTTGATGACATCGTTGGGACAAGGGTGTTAACCTTAAAAGGTGTTGTTATCACTCTTATTAAACCTGTACCAATATTTATTAAAGACGAAGCGAAAATATAACGCAGTTCGAGTGGCGGTTGGACCAGATATCGCTTTTGGCAGACTGCAAAACGGGATACATATAATTCACCCTTTGCTGGGCTATTGATGACTGCTCTCTTAGGAATGACATTATCGAAGTAACTGTATATGGTAAAAATATGTCAGCACATTAGGCAATTAAACATCTATCTAGGTGGAAGAAACTTACTTTTAATAGGACATCATGTGTCTTTTACCTTACCAAAGTTCCACCGCCCCAGAGGCTGTTTTATGGTTTTGTGTTTGTAGGGTTGCCAAGATTGCTGGAGGTCGGTTGTTAATTGTTTAGTCTCGTACGTTTATCTTTAAGTTCGCTTTCGCACGATTTTCTCACTCGTAACTGTTAACTGTGAACTGCTTACTGTTAATTCTTTATTCCCTCACATTTGTGCTTATGTTCACTCTTACGCGATGTGCACTTAATACAATTAATCGGAAAAGTGCAGCTTAACGGCTACGCACAACAACTCAAGGAATAAACCACAAAATAGACAATTATTTTGAAAATCAACTTATACTCTTTCTATTTTGGTGTACTGACGCCAAAAGGAAACGCAGAAGTACTGACTTTTTGTTCTTTGTTTTCATATGGCGACACCTCAAAGACACGTTAATAAGAACTTTACAGTGACAAATTTGCCTCTTAATAACGTCAAACCATAATGTCGGTCGCCATCATCATCATGCCACTACCCTAACGTAGTTCAACCTTGGTCGTAGTAGCTGCAGATTCCCAAGCACCGGCACCCACAAAAAGGCCCCGGCTGCTACGCCACGACGCGACTCTGCTCCAACTCTCTGCGGTTTTTACGCTAGCAGACAAAAATGAGGTAGCCTTGATCTTCGGAGACTTTTGCTGACTCCAGACGCGATTTTTGCTACACTCGGAATTTGCGGCGCGCTTACGCTGCTACTGTTGCTGCTGGTCGGAGATACGGGAGTGGCCGGGCATGCAGCGATGAAAACACACTCGGCTACTATGAATTATTGTCTTAATTTTATAGTCAGCTTTGAGAATTTAAATCAAGAAGATTCTTTCACATTTTGCGCTCATAGTAACATGTTTCCGATTGTATATCAAGTCTCAATTGAACAAGTTTATCTTAGATAGTGTCCTTCCACTATGGCGAAAACGAGTTGACAAAGCAGTGCTTTAATCGTAAAGCATTCATTATCCCGGTGAAGCTCCCAAAAGATGCCTCCTGATAAGAAAAACACATAACATTGCTAAGAAATGTAGATCAATTCTGGGAGCCCAGAACTCTGTGACTACTTCCCTTGATGATCTACAGCTAACGTACAGTGCGTGTTATTCAAAGAATTTCGATGTGACACGATATACTAAAGCTAGCAAGAGGAGCAATGAAACGCTTCGTAAGAACCGCGCATATTATGTAACAGCAGCGAAACGAAAGTAAGGATGTATGGGTGTCACCATGGTGTGTGTGTTCACATCGCGAGAGCAGCGTCGCGTCGGGGCTCAGTACCTATTGGAGTGTTGCGGTGACGTTGAGCTGTGCGGAGCGCTGTGGGTTTACACGAGGTCCCTAATTTTTGGAGGCCACACAAAGAGTACGCAACAGTGAGGCGTCAAAAGGCAAATGAAATTAGCTAAGCCTCACACTGGTAAGTGTTACCGACAGCACACAAAAATAAAAAATCGTTAATTAGAGGAAATCTAAACAAGGAAAAACAAAATCGCTCATCAGGGGAAACAGCAATAATTAGTTAACTAATGCCTATATAGGGAAGTGCTAGCCAATTGCGCGCTCGATTTATGTGGGGATATTTAGCTCGAGCGTTGTTCAAATCACTCACTCTCCATGAATAGACAGTTCACGAGCTGAAAGTCCGCTCGACAAGTTGACCATGCGCAGTGTATCACCGAGATATGTATAATACCTATCTTATATACTAACCACATATATCTCTTTTCTGAGCTTTTTATCTTTTTACACAATAATGCATATTTGACAAACTTTCGTAGATACTAAGCTGGCTTGTAAAGCAGTGCTGCATGAATTATTTGTTATTAAGTTGCACAATTATTAAATATGAAATCACAGCGTCACTACAGTTAAAATATGAAGTTGAAGTGTCACAGCCATTAGTAATTAACAAATCCCAGTGCTGCAGTAATTATAAAGTATTTAATCACAGTACTCACTTTATCAGCTGACGTTGCGCGCCGCGCAGTTGTACTGAGAGTCTCGGGAACGATCCCCAGGCCAGGCGCGGTCTTTGTCACGACGCTCGGCGCGCTGAATCAGCAAATTTGCTTGGTGCGCATAGCTATCATGGGGGTCCTTAGTTTAAGTTAGGGAGGGGGGTCGTATAACCTTCCGTTTCGGCGCTATAGTTCTAAGCGACCGGACCTTGGCTGCAGCTGCAGATACTCTTCTGGGGCCAGTTGACTTATGTCTGCCGCACGAACCAGTGCGTGTGGGTTTTCCCAGTAGAGGGTATAGTCAAAGTTGACTTTACCTTTACCCTATAATTATTAAACATTAAATTGCTGTACCACAAGCTTTATCGTTTAGTGCCGCAGTAATTATTGAACTGCAATACAACAGCAATTATTCAATACCAGCATGAAGTTAGTTACTTTCGAAAGACATTCATTGATGAGCTGCAAAAATTTTTTTTTGGAGATTAGATATTATATTATTGCACTTAAGAGTTTCTTGAGCATAACTTTTAGAGTAAGCACACCTTTGGGTAGACTAGGAGTATGGGACACTCTTTCTTGTCATATAACTATAAACTGTCCAGTATTAGCATCGTACGGGAAGAGTAATGTTCTAAACGTTCTTTGCGAAACGAAGTTATAGCGCTCTGGAAGGACTGACTTAAATCTGTGCTCTATTCAAACGGAAGTTTTGTAGTGATTGCAGCCCGCTGAGTATCGGCGCAATTGTAGTTTGCAGTGTGTCTCTGTATCTGTCCATCTTGGGTTGCCCAAATATGGGTTTTCCCAAAAATAACGAGTTTTTTTTTCCAAAAAATTCCATTGGCAGCCCTGGCAGCGGTAATACGGGAGGTTTATCAGTGGCGGGACCGTTAACCAGTACAGAGGTGGAGGTGTATTGCTGCTGCAGTTACACTTCTGGACTAAGCTGGAAGAGCACATGAAGGCATGCAAGCAGTTTAATATATTGTTTTGTATGCTACAGCCTGTCCATTTTGTCGGTTCTAGTGTATGCTGATGGTGTTTGATAGCACGTAAGCTGAAGAAACTCACTATAAAATACATCATCAAGCGTCAAAATTATTGCCTTTCGTGTTAGCAGTTAATAAAAAAACAACAAGCGTCTTAAATCAAGTTCGATCATTAATTTCAACTGCATTAGAGATGTTAATAAATATAGGATCAGTTAGATTTGCCAAAGAAATCATCACCTCAGGGTTGACTTGTCTCGAACTTCACACCGCGGAGCATTTAGGACTTTGCCACTTTGAATTGAGTTGCAAGTGTTATGGGTAACCCGTCCGAGTTAGACTGCATAAAGACTCCATTCCACGAAGCAGGATTAAGTTTATGGAAGTCTCCAGGTTAGTCGATTAAGGAACGACGCCTGAACTCGATTCAACGGGTGAAAGCCAGCACATCTGTCAGACGCTCCAGAGAAGTCAAGCTTCGAAGGCATAAATTCACCCGCTATTCGATGGCACCCACCGTATCGGGGTGCAGTGGTGGCTCCATTAACCCTTTATTCCATGAGTTAATTTGCTTCTCTCGTAGCAATAACACAATGCGAAGAGTAGCATGTATGTATGTAGCAGCTGAAAAGGGTGAATTGATAGTCCGCACCATGGCTGCTACGGTATTAGATGTTATTTTTATCGGTTTTTATGTCTATTTAAGCAAGGGTCGAATTTCCGCCATCTTTTCCTCCTACCTAACTTGGGGTTCGAATTGTGCATTTTTGCAAATAACTATGGGTAAATACATAAGTATTCATACGCATTAGTCTTCACTATAGTATTTCAAGTACTACGACAATTTATATTACATGTAATCAAACCTTGGAAATGAAATAAACTCACGAGGTACGTATGAGTATGTATTGTTTTTGATGTAAAGACAATACCAACACCAAACTCAAATTTGGTACAGAAGCGATATCGTTTCGAAAAGATGAAGAAGAAGCTCTCCCTTCCTAGTTCTGAACCAGCTGTGGGGCTTCGCAGGGAAGCCAGACGACATGGTGGTGGAGCGGAAAGTTGACTGGGAATTTTACAGACTTTTTGGGACTCTACAGCTTCTTTGGAATCGGTGATGTTATTCTTAGAGAATACAGAATATGAAAAAGTGATATACTTGTGCTTGGAGAATATACAGTTCACGGGATGAGGAGTGAGTGATGTATATTAAGGGAATATGGGATTCATGAGATTTGGTATAGAATATGAGAACAAATGCATTATTTGTAGTCGGGAAAGTGATGAACTTCATTTTCGTGCATTAGAAAACTATCAGATATGTAGGGTGAAGTATGCTTGTCATTCGTTATTAGTGAATGTGTAACAGTTTGTGGAGAAATAGGAAGGAAGCAATGAAGTCAGAAGAAAAATGCCCAACTATATACAATTGACTTAAATTTATCGATCTGTAAGCAAGTTTAAACAGTGATACAATTGAAGTTACAATAGAACTCTTAAGACGCGATGTAATGCAAACTGGAATAAACAATAAAAAGATAAATTTCAATGAAGAATATAACATACTATCGACGCGAAAGCATTTTTCACCATAAATAAGAAATATCATCTTGCAAGTACGCGAGGCAATTTAATAGCTACGCTTTCACCTTAAGCATTGAGGCTGCAGCACTAACTACCTCTTCACTCCGAAATCGAAAGCGTTCGAGTGTTTCAGTTCACCCTCAATTTCTTTTCACATTTTCTCTTCTGGTTTTTTATTTGAAATGACCCCAGCCATTCTTTGAACCCTTTGGCCATTTTTTATTCCACTACTTCCCCTTTGTTAGGAACTCTTTTCAATTCGCGTCAGCAGTGACGTCACAATCTTCTCAACCAATAGCAGTTCTTTTTTTTGTCATGATGTCACAATCTCCTCAGCCAATAGCAGCTCTGTCTTTTCTTATGACGTCATAGTAGCTGTTACGTGAATGAATGAGCAATAGCGAATGCGGAAGTAATTTTGAGTGAGACTTTCTTCAGATACTATAGGAAATGTCATTCGTTATTTTACGTAAGCCATAATTTAGTTCATTTAATTATAATATAATACAGATATTACGAACCAATAAAACTTGTCTGATCCTAAACAAGGTGAATCTAGAAAAGGCTAATGCTAGCGTCCTGTAATAACTATACTAATGTGGTAAGTATCATTAGCTGCGAGTCGCCGTAACTTTAGGCGTTACGAATCTTTAATTACTTTTTGTAAATTTATAACATACATTAAACTTCGAATAAATTGCATGAAACCAAGTTCAATTATTTCAAGAGTTTTTTTTTTATCATTTCTGAAGTCCCTTCACTATACTGTATAGAGAGGGGTTACCCAATTGCCGAACTAACCCTATTTCTGAAAAAAAACATCATTATTTCATAGGTTTGTGTAATAAACCTATCAAATAATGATGTTTGTTCGGAAATAGGGTTAGTAAGGCAATTGGGTAATTCCTCTATGAAGTGATGTATGTATTGCTGACCCAACCAAACCGTTCGAGTGAACATTCAGCTCCCACGTCGAACCAATATTAGACAGGAAACGTCGGTATCAAAGATACCGCTGGAACGTACTTATAAAGGCGTGCTATATACTGTAGATGAGTGTTCACCCATCAGTTGAGCGTGCAATCATACAGTGTAGCCCCGGAATGACTTCAATTTTACCCGTCGCTAAAATATTCGTGTCATAATCATGACCCGAAAAGCGCTAATGACGATGACGACGTTCATAATTTTGGGCTACAGGTAGCGCTTTACATGTTGCGCTAGCCTAGCTCATGCCGGGGACACTCCATATGCATACGCAAGCACAATTTGATGGGAAAATATGCTGCTCGCACGTAGTTTATACTGCCGTATCTATACTACCGATTTGAAATTCATATTGGGAGGACGTGTCATCAGCTCATTCTCGCATTTAAGTTCTTCGTGCGAGTGTATAGTATTGCTTGGCTTCGCCAGAATGCAATTACGACACGCGGTGCGCGTACATTACTTTTGCTATTTTGCAGTAACGTTTTTCATTAATCACTAGTGGCCAGAGCTCCGGTGAGATGAAGGGAGCAAAACTTATGACGTCATTGAGACTTTATTTCTCTGACGTTGTCACTTGCCGCACGACTCGGCAACATATAGTACAAATGGCGCAGGTATATAGTGTATGGCCTATAATAACTATATATGTATGTGTACCTATAAGTTAGGTAGGCACTTCTTCTAGCTTAACCGAGCCTAACCTTTTCTTAAGTAACCTAACCAACTCTAATATAACACATGCTTTGAGGCAGGTCGCAAACGCTACAGTAACCGATTTATGTAGCTATATGCACCCAATTCACGCTTGAAAGACACTACTGTACCGTAACTATAGCAGCAACTAGGACAGGAAAATTTTATGGAGGAAACCTGATGAGGTTTTGGGTATTTTGATGCCGGTAACAGGACCACAGTTCTGATCTTCCGCGATACGCAATTTGCCTTGGGAGTTGCAGTTCGGCTACCGACCAAAGGCTCGTTTTGGCATGAGCCTTCTGCTCCGGCACCGTAAGTGTCAAAACCCCGCGCTTCCAGAGGATTATACACAACACTTATGATGGGCAGAGCATTATGGGTGCTATTCACGGGGCGATAAGACATGAAACGCCGTGCGTTCAGGGCGTTGAGAGGCCGCCGAAAAATTAGGACAAAAGGTCGGGCAAATTTGGGCCTCAGAGCGGACGAGTTTAGGGGTGTTATTCGCATGCAGGGGTTGGCCAAGTGTGTTGGGTTGGAAAGAGCAGAGGCTGCTATAATGGATGAGAGCAACAGGAGCTCTTTAAAAAATAAGATTGCAGCGTGAAATATGCAAGCGAGTAATAAGAAGCTTGCTTCGACCGGCAGCTTGCAGCGCTGAGCGAGGCAGCGTGTTATAAGTAGCAGCTCTGAGCTGTAAATTGCAGAGTTGAGCTGAAACTTGCAGCTCTGAGC
>LQNS02278097.1:12406157-12422715 GCA_001587735.2 Parhyale hawaiensis
GTGCAAGTAAGCAGTATACAAACGTTTCAGAGAACTGCCTGCCTTACGTAGTGTGATATCTATAAAGTTGCGTGTCGTGTTGCAGCTCTGGAGTGCATATGATCAGTATATTGCTGCTTTACAAGTCTTACTGACGCGGTATGATAGCCGATATTTTGTTGCGTGTTTTTCGAGTGCGTCCAGTGATGGCGCTCGTCGCAGAGCCTCAGGCAATATAGGCTGCGGCACACAATACTCTATACACTTTTGCTAGATAAAAATAACGTTATACGGCTCCTAAACGCTCGCACGGCAGCCTATTGCCGTGCTTCCAACAAACAGAAGAGCCACTACAGGGGAGACTGTATTGCCCTGCAGAGACCGACCGCGTAATTTCTGAGATGGTCCATCTTTTATTGCCTTGGGCATCGGCTTCTGTTTTGGGAGAGCACCACCGCGGGAAGCAGCGGTTATTTTGTTTCCAGCAAAATGTTGGGTTTCGTTAGAGGAAAGAATATATAGCTTTTGCCAAGGTAAAGACTTCAGAAATTTAAAACTTTCTTTGTGGAGAAAATGAAATCTCTCCTCGAGTTGAATATGGGAATATATCTAGCCCTGCTGTTTCTCATAGAACGTTGAAAATTGCTAAAGAAAATTCCTCGAAAAAAAAATTCATGTCCAAAACATTTCTCAATTAAAAATCTTGAGAATATAGAGAGTGATAGAGTTCTCAGAAAATTCTACGCTTTATTTAATACATGCGTAGCTTTCCTTAGAATTGAATTCATCAAACCTACGTTTATTTTCCCTGAATTTAAAATCAAAACATTTGTAATCATACAACTTCCTGGATAATGTGTCGTTTTACTCAAGAAAACCTCAGGCATCTTCTCACTTCAGGACTCTCAAAATAGGAAATAAATTATGTGCATGGTCATATTGTTTCCAAAATGTACTGATTTTTGCTTATAAATCAAAGCAAATATGTTTCCAGAAGACGTAAGGGTTTGCTACAAATTTATATGGTTCAGTTTGTAAGCCCTAATCATAACGTATGCTTAGGTGATAATAATTTTTTTTTCCGGGAAAAACTTGGTTTACTTAGCAAGTCTAAAGTTTGGCGGAAGTTTTAAGCTGTATTGCTAAAAAGAACATTCACAGTAAAGTTTTTTTGGACTTTCTATAAAAGAGTGTAAAAATTTTCGTAACCTAAAACTTATTATTGATATACCTGTTGTTTGCAACATAAATTGGCTTTTGCATAAAAAATCTAAAGTTTCTGAGAAGCTGCAATTAATCCACCCTACGGTTATTTACTTCCTTGTAAATATTTAGGCTTTACTCTACAAATTTAAATCTTTCTGCAAGTTAAGAATTATATATAATTATTAACTATGTGTGTTGTTTTAGCGATGCCGATAAAATGATGCATTTTGCGTGGAAAAGCTACTACCCTCATAACATAAAGAAGTGAACGGTATATTTGGTTATTCTGTTATCGCGATAAATTTTGTAGTGTAGTAGCGTACGTAATTATAATGCTTGCATAAAAGAGGGAAGAACGAGAGCGTTTTTTTTAAGCATATCAAGGGTGCGTTTGATTGGCAAACGAAATTGAGCATTTGAGTCTTAACTTCTCTGGAACCTCAGACAGGTGCTCTGGCTTCTGCCCGTTGAATCGATTATCAGCTTTGGACACTCGGTTATTTATATTGCATGCGGACGGCCGCTATCTCAAACCTGCTCCATAAAGTGGTGTTTTCGGCCGACTCATCGAAATCTTCTAATACATGTGACACGTTCCAAGTGTCGAAGGCGAATATCCTGTCTAAACTGCTGGACAAGTTAAGTCTCGAAGCTTAATTTTGCCTTACAATCAGACCCGGACACTGACACAAGTAAGTATTTTCGCTGTGTATGAGCGACTTGTAACTACTGAGACACTCACTGTTATTCATAATTTTATAATCTTAGTTTTAGTCCAATATATTATACTAAGTTTACTTTTAATATATCTATTTTTGCAAACATAAGAAAAGCAGTCACCAGCAAACAGTTCACTTGCTCATGGTGCACACAGTCGCTAAGATTTTCGACTCTGAAATGAAGTTCATATTTTTGAAACTCCTTACATTTCGACCGTATTGCATCAATACCATGGACGTAAGGGTTCCCATGCCCTGAAGAGTCCCATTTTAGGTAAGAGATGGTATCCTCTTCCACCTCCAGGCGCCATGCTGGTGCCGTTGGCGGGCTTTGTCTCCGAACAACTTGGCTTTGTTCTTAATTGTTCTTTTGTTCTGTGTGCCGACGGTGAACAAAATGAGTGTTTTTGTTAGGCGACCTCACGAAGCAAATCTCTCGCTATGGGCTATTTTTACGGTATTTGAAGCCGTGCACACCAGAGACTCCAAAATAAAGCGTCTTTGGTGGGGAAGATAGTTTGGGAAAGGGAACGCAGAAGACGCAATGCACAGCAGGCTGCAGACTATTGAAGATAATTCAAATAACAGGTGGTCACTTTAATAGGCAGACCTTCGGCCTCTTTATGCTTGAATCTGGGCCGCAAATGGCTGCAAGTGCCCATCTTTGGTAAATATTCTTATGTTGATATGTTCTCCCCCGCCGCCATCTGGAGCTGGTAAACAAGTAAACTAAACAGGAATCAGCAATTATCTATCATAGGCATGACTTGCAAGAGAGCGTATTCGTTCATGCAGCCCTAACGGCATTCTGGGCTGCCCTTGGATCAAAACAGCAAATCATCTTTTGGGGCTGCTGAAAATTCTGCTAGTTGATAAAACGAGTATCGCTGTATGCAGTGGTTTCATAGGGACAGTGTTGGTGTGCTGAACTACTTTGCTTAGCTAGTTTCCTTCATTTCCAGAAATAATGAAGATAAAAATCCTCTTGTATCCAGAAGAAACATGAAAAAGATAGACTAGCAGAATATAATATTTAATGTACAAGCATGAAAAGCGTAAAAAAGGGACTCAATATACGGAATGTATATGCAGGCTATGCTGCCGGCAGCACAGCATCGCTAAAGCCTAGGGTGCTTCTAAATTTATATGGCACGTGTGTTCGATCGCGCGTGGACATCCTGGAACTACAGTATTCTCAATTTTAATTTGACATTATCGATAACATTCCGTATATTGAGTCCCTTTTTTACGCTTTTCATGCTTGTACATTAAATATTATATTACTGAAGTTAAATGTCAGTAACCAATCCCAATAGTTCATCAGTAAATCTCGGAAATACTTATATGGAACCTGTAAGCCCGTCCACTAATATTCGCTGCAAGAGTGTTGCAGGTTCAGGTCATCTTATAAACCACACATTTACTGGCAGCTGTGAGGGTCTGTTGCGACATTGAGAAAAATGTTGTCCCTGTGTACTGAGGAGCACGCCATGGGGTGTATTTCTCACCGTTACATGGATAAACGTGCTGGTGCTAGGACTGTACTTTCCTAGTTAAAAGAAGTGCAGTTCGGTGTTGTTGAATTCGGAGTACCTATCAGCTTTCCGGTGACTCTTTGCTGCTTAAGTTTTCTGAAGCCATAATGGTTGTCGAAAAGTAAAAAAACTATAATCCCAGTTAAATATCATAAAAACAAAATATTAACTAATCGTAGCTAGTTTCAAAACAAAAAAAAAATAATAGTTTTTGCTCTTTCAAGGTACTAACCTTGCTGTCAAGCAGGGATGGTGAAGATATGTTTTCAGATCGATCCATGAGATTGCGAGGTCCTGAAGATCCCCAATAAGGGTGGCGCGATTCCCCATCAGGAGCTGGGGACACGGACTGGGGATTTCCGCCCTGACTCGGGCCGTTCTGGGCAGCGCTGAAGCCCTGGCTCAGGCCGCTCAGACTTTGGCCAAGAGTCGCCAACGAAGAAGAAAGTGCAGCAGGTCCTCCATTAAGGTCGCCTCGAGGAGAAGACGATCTCAAGAATTGTAAAAGACTTGCTGCAGCTGATGAAGAGTTGATTCCTGAGGCAAAAGCCTGGCCAAGATTTCCGACGCCTCCTGAGGCACCAAGGGCACCACCAAGTCCTCCACCGATAGCGTCGGTGCCACCGAACCCGGGGAAGGCGCCAAGGCCTGGGAATCCTGGTAGCATTCCGGGCCCCACCCCGTTGTGGGACCCCAGATCTGCTGTGCCGTCCTCTGTGAGTTCTCCATCTGGGTCTTCGGCCACTTCCTGCCCAAGAAGAAACAGAAACAATTAATTTGTGATCTGACTCCTACGCATATATTTTTAGGAGATATATTGAACGTTAGACGAATCGTTTCGGAAAAGGTGACCAGTATCTAAGAAATAAAGACAAGCTTAGCTTCATGTCTGACAGTTTCTGGTCAACTAGCAATGCGAGCAGTGCCAGTTTCCTAAAAAGACGGCTACGCTTGTCTTGTGAGGATCCATTGGTCCTTTAAATCTCACGGAAACTACTTGGTCATGCCGCAAAAATAGTGATAGTTCAACAACTTTTTTTTTCACACTGTGGGGTCGAAACTTAGGAGCTACCAATTAACACTGGCTCTTTTCGAAGAGATCGACAAGTGCCTGAAAAAAAAGTGATAAATGATCTAGTACTATCGTTGACGTTACTTGGCCATAGGGTAAAAATAACAAGCTTATCCTACTGCAAAAATCAATGGAATATTATTAATTTTAGGTTTCCTCCACGGCTTGTATTAACTTTTTCTGACACGGGCTGTTCAAACGAATGAAATGGAAAAAAATTATACTTTTCACTCTGCAACGCGGAAACTTGCTCCTCTGGCGCTGTTAGGCATAATAATTAGTTAAAAAAAAAAAGAGAAGTTGCTATTCATGGTCCTGAACTATATAGAGTGGGGTATCCCAGAATAATTTTGACTCCCGATAAATTGGGTTAAGTAAATTATTCCACAAGGAGTGAAACCTGAGAGCATGGGCGTCCCCATGTCGGAAAAAGTGTTGTCTCAAAGTGTCAAAACCAGCACGTCTTCGTGTGCACTGACGGGAAACGCCTTCCTTCGTGTGCTAGAGCAGCAGAAAAACTGACCTTACTAGTGTGACTCCGAAGGAAGACGAATTGGTTTCGAAACAACACACTTTCGGTGTAGCTGGTTCACCTCACGGCTACGCTCTACAGCGTCATCAATTGGGTCAAATCATTCTATAACAGAGTTCTTGGGCGCCCAAGTAAGTTTAAATCGCAAAATTGATCCCCGGTCAGCCAAATATTCTGTTAGGCATCGAGACAAGCTGATCGTAAAAGCTTTAATTTGTGTAGGAGCTTCGGTCACCAGCGTTGCTAGCTCCACTAATAAATAGAGCTCCATGCGTTAATTCCATACCGATTGCCTTAGAGACGGCCGACAGTTGATCTAAAGTAACGAAGCAAAGGCTCATAGCTGCAGTCTCGAGCAAGCTAAAGCTAATGAGATTAGATTATGTTGATGGGACTGTCCCAGTCGATGGAGCCTTTTTGTGCCCAGCGTTCAGAATAGCACTGTACACTTGTACAGAATTCATTAATTCAACACTATCACCGTGCTGAGTATTTAATTATTCAGTTATGTGACAAAGAAATAAACAGATGGAAAAATTAACTTAACAGAAGGATATAACTCAAATGAAGACAGTACGTCATAAAAAATATTAAACATTAAATAAAGGTGGTCTTTCTGGTAAAGTGGATTATTACACTTCTTCAAGTGCACGTTTTCAAAGTCTCTTATAATAGAATATAAAGATAAAAATTTCGCAGTATTTACGCACTTCAGGTAAGCACATTCCTAATAACACTTGTAGAGCTTTTCATATTTAAACGTAGCTATTTAACCCTGCTGTTATTATTAGAGTAAAATAAATATCTCAGATCGTGTAAAGACTGCCTGCTATAGCCGCATTCATTACACTAAGTCACCCATACAGATTTGCCAATTCACCACTGTAGACGATACAGGATATTGGAGCTCCACAGCTAGGTCAAAATTTCCTTATATTGTTTCGGTTGCTGAAAAATTTCGTGCGTGATGTTATTTGCAGTCGAGCGCTTCATTACAGTTCATCCATGAAAACGCTTCAATATTAACAGCAAAAAAATTCCCCAGAAAAATACCCCAAATGGGAAGAGCATTTAAAACAATGTTCGCGAGTCCTTCGTGCTGAACACAAGGAAGAATTCCTAAAAATTTCCCTACTTCCTAAATCTGTGAAATTTAACTGACCGCATAAGGAGAAAAAAGGCGGGCCAGCCTTTAAAAATACGGCCTAAAAATGGCTCCGTGAAAACGCCTTTATGATTGCCAGGGAGAAATGGCGCGGCGAAGACAAAGGCGCATGACGTGGTGGGGTTGTGGGGTGGTGCTGTGCTATTCCTACGGGGGGTTAGCTCGTATGCCATGGGTGCTGTGCTATTGCTACGGGACGTTTAGGTTGTATGTAATGGGTGCTGTGTTCTTCCTACGGAGAACTTGGCTTGCATCCTACGGGAGGTGTGTTCTTCTTAAGAGGCATTGAACTTGTATGCCATGGACACTGGGTATGATACATACGGGGAGATTGGATTGTATTTAATGGGTGCTGTGTTATTCTTACGGGAGTTTGGGCTGTATGCCATAAGAGGTGTGTTAAAAAAATTGTACGGGAGTTTGGAGTGTGTTACTGTAACGCAGATCTTGGCCTGTTTGCCATGGGTGCTATGGTGTTTCTCCGGGCGCTTCATTTATACGTAAGAGATGCTGTGGTTTTCTTACGAAAAGCCATGCTTGCGTGCCATGGATGCTGCATTTGTTCAAATTAAGAGGCCATGGGCAAAGGTAGTGGGTGAGAGAGGTGTCATGATATACTGACGAGACACAAAGCCACGTCGATTGTATATAAATGTTACATGTATTTCTTGAAGGTGCCCATTTTATGATATATACATAATCTTGCTCATTCCATATAATTCGCAGTAAAATTGCGCATTTTATCACACACTCTATCTTTCATTGGTCACAGTTAATCAGTTTTACAACTATCAACTAATATCTTAACAGCTTGTGGTACTTACCCGAGGTGTTGTGATGAATGCTTCCTATTTTCGAGCAGTCTTTATTAAATTAATTACAATCTAGAAAACTAAGTACTTACGCTGGTTGAGGGGGCGATATTCGTATTCAGTGAATCAATATTTATCAAAATTACTGTGCATATTTTCTCAAAATAAAAAATGTGAAACCTTCAACTATAACTCAACTATTTTAGTTTAGTTGGTTGAAAAATTGTTGAAAACACAATAAATTTGGTTGTTTTATAGTATACTCAATTTTACTGCGTATTTGATGCAATGTGGACACATTCAAGAATAATGTGTATTATACATTTGCAGTTATAGTTGGTGTGAAGTGCAAACGAAATAGGTACTATAGGTAGCTCTTGCACCCTTGCATTGCATATACAAAAAACGTTATTGTGATTTATTCAGCATATTTATTTTTACATTATAAACTAATCATATTGATAGAGAAATTTTGCAATCAGGAAAGTCATTTTCGGGCAAGGTGTACATCGATGACTTCATGATTCTGGAGTTGACGTAAAATAGAATAAGAAACAGTTCATTAGTTGCATGCTCTCCTACATGCCCCAGGATATCGAAACAAAGCATCACAGTAGAATGATGTGTGCCATTGCCACTGGTGCCACTGGTGCCACTGATACACTGACAAATCGGCGGCATTTCACCGATGTCTACGGAGCTGCATCAGGTGATATCTGATAGGTGTCTAAAAATTTCTGATTGTGTGGTAATGCTGTCCCTTGAGTCAACTTTGTGTAGAATACATGTGTAATACTGACATGAATACTGGCTTTATTCGGAGAAAATGCACAAAAAGACTCGAATTAAATAATTAGTACAGAATTTACGGTTCATCCCATCACCGTACTCATCTCATATAAGCGCAGCGAGCACAAGTCCCCAAAGTTCCTTCACTCATCACACCACCGTACTCATCTCATACAAGCGCAGCGAGCACAAGTCCCCAAAGTTCCTTCACTCATCACACCACCGTACTCATCTCATATAAGCGCAGCGAGCACTCAAGTCCCCAAAGTCCCTTCACTCATCACCCACCGTACTCATCTCATATAAGCGCAGCGAGCACTCAAGTCCCCAAAGTTCCTTCACTCATCACCCACCGTACTCATCTCATATAAGCGCAGCGAGCACTCAAGTCCCCAAAGTCCCTTCACTCATCACCCACCGTACTCATCTCATATAAGCGCAGCGAGCACACAAGTCCACAAAGTTCCTTCACTCATCACACCACCGTACTCATCTCATATAAGCGCAACGAGCACTCAAGTCCCCAAAGTCCCTTCACTCATCACCCACCGTACTCATCTCATATAAGCGCAGCGAGCACACAAGTCCTCAAAGTTCCTTCACTCATCACACCACCGTACTCATCTCATATAAGCGCAACGAGCACAAGTCCCCAAAGTCCCTTCACTCATCACCCACCGTACTCATCTCATATAAGCGCAGCGAGCACTCAAGTCCCCAAATTTCCTTCACTCATCACACCAATTTCGAAAGCGTGCATAAAACACTAAATGATCGTTCCGGCTCTCACTGTCGGTCCCGTAAGTTTTAATTCGGCAGCCCAACGAATTTTTGA
Source organism: Parhyale hawaiensis (assembly GCA_001587735.2). Classification (NCBI taxonomy): domain Eukaryota; kingdom Metazoa; phylum Arthropoda; class Malacostraca; order Amphipoda; family Hyalidae; genus Parhyale; species Parhyale hawaiensis. The sequence goes on from LQNS02278097.1 coordinate 12,414,802, forward strand.
AACTGCCTCCAAGTTTGGGGAGTTTTTCTCATCCGGTTTGAGTTTGGTCGACATTTTGTCTGAATTATAGGGACTCTTTTGCCTGATTGATAGGAAGGTGGCGGTGTTACTTTTCTCGCTTAAGTTTGCCTAACATGTTTGCAAAGATACTTGCGTAATGAGGACGGCAGTACAGGAAGGTGGCGGCGTTACTTTTCTCGCTTAAGTTTGGCGAACATGTGTGCAGAGATACGTGGGCGCTGAGGAGGGCAGCCCAGGAAAACGTCGGTGTTACTTCTGTCGTACCAGCTGCCTCCGACGCTAGTTTATATAGAAGTATACTGATGAAATTGAATGAATGTAATATCACCGACAAAATGCCAGAGAAATGTGATAGTGACAACCGCTGTAGCATCGATGATAATAATATACGGCATACTGTAATGCTGACTATCACCTATCAGCACCTGTCGCCAGAAATACTATTTCTATGTAGAAACTTGCTACATGTGTTGTGTTTGTCAATAGCAAGAAAGTATTTTGTGAAAAGGAACAGAAATTTTCCATACGTATTTTATTGTGGAGTTGTGTGATTTAGGATTTCTTTTACAGGCGTATGTTTTGTCTCTCGTGTATAATTCCTAAGAGATGTTGATTATGTAAATTTCCTGTGTATCATTTTCTTTGCTTTATTCACTTTCTGGAATAGCCGGGTCGTAGCCACCTTATTTCATGTGAAAAGAGGCAAGTACACTAACATCTATGTAAACAGTTTACTCGCGTTATCAGCAGACATGGTTATTGACGATGCTCGTGAAATATATGCAGGTTGTGTTCCCTGAGTATAGCCGTATTCCATTGCTAAAGGTTTACTTTTTATAACGTAAGTATCCTTAGATACTTTTAGGTAGTTTCTGCTGTTCATTGTAGACTTAACAGATACATATGAGTCCCGACTGGGTCAACTGCTGGAAAATATCCAGCTGGCCAACAAAACATGGCAAGTCATATTATCACACGTGCATAACGATAAAACATGCTCCTTAAGAGTTTAAAGGCCAAGCAGCTAGTGACGCACGATGACAGGCTTTCGACGAATAAGCAACCTCAATACATAGGCTGTAAACATTCCCCCTACGACAAGCTGCAGTAAGGAGTGACTCAATCCACAGGTATATAAAGCCCGGTCCTAGGATTAATTTGAACCATCGTTCTCGCTCTTCTATCGCAGCATCTCCGTCATACTAGAAGGTTTGTGTAGCAAGATTTGAACCCTCATCTCGCAGAACTTTATGTTCTAGGAATGTGTTAAGCAGTGTGTTAGGTAGAGTCAGTTGCTAGTTCAGAATACGAATAGCAATTTTTATGTAAGAAATATTTATAGGAAATAATGGCGTTGGTTAATTCGAAAGGAGAATCAGACCATCGCCATTCTAGTACTGTTAATCTTATTAATCTTAGTGCATTGTAAGGTAGTATAACAGTGTAGCGTCTTTGGGATTTGAGTATGAGATTTTATTGCCGTTTACTGTGTTGGTAGATTCGAGAAGGCCAGCACTATTATTACTAGGTTTCTGTGGTTCAACACTGCGTATACGATGCCTATTACTAAAAATTGGTTTTATTAATTGGTGTCGCTCTTACACGTCTACTCGTTAATATGGAAATTACTATTATATTCATTTCGTTTGACGAATCAAGTGCAATGTGTTGATATTAGCCTTCCCATACTTCTTGTTGCTTTTACAAGTAAGTTTATCTAATTCTAATAACAAAAAAACATTATTAACCATAGGCGTACCCCGAGCGAGGGTACACCGTGTAACCAGGAAGCTCCAATGCCGAACGTAACTTCTCCATTTTAATTTACGCTTGGACGAAACAAACTATGCTAGGGCCATAACGTATATCATAATTATTACTAAATAAAGTTGAAAAACCTTGCAGTAGATACACACTGGTAACCGCCCCCTCAGGCTGGGAAAGCCCTGGAAGCTTGCCTGATGCTACATATTGTTACGACTGAGCGTATAGAAAAGATCAAACGTTGTGTCCCATAAGTCATAACCTTAGTGTCAGGAATCGCAATGATTCCCAGTCACATTCAGATATCCGCCAGTATATACTTGATCACCATTACTGATTTGTGTATCTGCATGCAGCTCTGGAATGGCAGAGTGCAACTGTGCATGAACCACACAAGTTAATCTCACTTCAATCTGGATTAGGATTGAATATAGGTAGGTGTTATGTGCGTGTCTCCATTACAGTGCCACGGCACGATACTTTTTTTTTGTAGCAATAGGTACTGACACGGCTCAGTCTACTAGGCCACGGATGTTACAGTGTACATGCGTTGTAGGTAAGACGTATGTACGTGAGTAACCAGTTTCGTGGTAGGTACGTACAGCATAAGAATACGCTGCCTGCAGCGAGCTGGATTCTTCATTTTCTAGATTGCGATTGCTAATTGAAATATTGGGAAAAACAAAGTATTTGGTTTTGAGCTGTAATAAAAAAAAATATCATAAGGCCACAATGGAAAATCCGGCTCTATAGTTTTGTTAAGAACGTTTCTAGGATTCCAAAACTGCATTTGTTTTCTTAGCATGAAAATTCATTCAGTTCTATTCTTTTGCAATTTCCAAAAAATACTTGTATATTTCCCATTATCTAAAAAAACCAAGGTCTAACTCAAAAAAATTGTAGGAGCAAAAATTTTTTACTCTCAAAAATAGATATTCTGAGTAAGTTTCAAAATAATCTGTAGCTACACAATTGATAATTTGAAGCCCCCATGCCCCCCTCAAAAATGTACCAAGTGCGAAAATTCTACCCAATTATTTTCAATGTCCTCATCATATGGAATAGGAGAATACATGGTGGAGCTGTAAAAGAGGAATGTACATACACAGACACCACACCCCTGAACCTGGACTTTAGTATTATTATTCTTCTAGCTATGCTAGTGCAATTTCGACACGTTTGATGAATTCGTATGAGGAATTCAGGAACCTGCTAGCTGCCCCTAGCTAGAGAAGGTCCTAGGCAGCGAGGGACAACCTCTGGGGAAGTAGAGGGGACGTGAGGGCCGGTACGGGCGGGATCGGAAAATGGCGGGGTCGGGAAGGGGGCAGCCAGAGAAGTTTTAATTAGCCCTCGCAAGATCTGCACGCATTAAATTATTCTGCAGGCGGCAAAAACTCTATCATCAAAATCCTGCGCGGATCAGCAGATGGAAGGGCCGCTCCAAAATCCCGCGATCCTCTAGGATCTCTGCAGATCCTTCCTGAGAGCAGCGAGATCCCTGGCTGCGTCTCAAGGGTTACGTTAGGGATGCGCCGTGTTGCACAACGAGTGCAGTGCAACACTGCAAGGCAAGGGATGCACCGTGTTGCACAACTAGTGCAGTGCAACACTGCAGGGCAAGGGATGCATAGCTATGGCAGTGCAACACTGCAGTGCAAGTGATGTCAACAAGTGCAGTGCAACACTGCTCTGGAAGTGTTGCAACGCTCTCGCGCAAGCAATACACAGCTAATATACAATATATAATATACAATGCAACACTGCGATGCAAGAGATGCACAGCTAGTGCAATGCAATACTGTAATACTCATCCATGTTCCAGTATTACGCTTGCAAGGCGCGTTTTGCGTTGAGCAACATGCAACGTTCAAGCACCAAGGCGCGATTACCAACTCTGCTGCATAAAGTTAATGCAACAAAGTGCATAGCCGAAAGAACAGAAGTAAAAACTTAAAAGCGAAGTAACGCTCAAGATGGAAGTCGCGGTAATTAAATTCAAAATAAGCTGTTAAGCCCTAGCAGAATTTTGGGCAGCACTGGAAACTATTTTATGGTTTTAGCGGAGCTCTAGATTCCTGTTATGGGTTACAAGCAAGCATACGTTTTCCAACATCTCAGTATACATGTAAGAAGCTGCGGTATATGCATCAGAAATTTAATATAAATATGCAACAGGCCCATACTTTGTGACGTTTAAAGTACGACGGTTCTACTAGCATAGTTATCCTATGTATTTATGCTCTTTTTCTAAGCTCTTTTTTTAAAGTTGTCGAAAAATTTAGCCTTTCATAATCTTACACATTTTAATTTTTTGTCAGCGTATCTGATTTTTCTTTTGCACTACTACAGGACCAGTGGATATTGATCAGTAGCCCATAATTTTTCTTTTTTTTGCATGCAATAGCTATGTAATAAAGTACTACTGAGTCAGTTACAGCAGCGTAACTTTCCGTTCTCAAGATGCCATTGAACTTCTTTAGACATCACACATTTACTTGAAGAAATACTTAAGAGTCAGGGTACCCAACACTATCTTGCTCTGTGCTTCTATACCGTATCCTAGCTATGCATCTGGTCCTAGTAAGAATGTCCTGCGCCACCAGCAAAGTGTATATAATCTGCCGTGGAAAACGATGAAAATCAGTAGATGTTATGCTTGTAAAATGGTCTTCGTCTCTTATTTCGAACCTTACTGATTTCTTTTTTTTTTTTTTGAGAAGCGAAAAGAAGGCAGCAATATTTGAACTTCTTTTCCAGCGAAAATCAGAACTCCTTACAATAAGAATTTTCTTCTATCTATGTAATGCTGAAAACGTAACGTGCAGACACATGGACGGACGCACAGAGTCTCGTGCAGAATAATATTGTAGACAAGCAGCTGGAACTTCCAAAATTAATGAGAACAACAGTGCAGTTCTTTAAGATTATCTCAGACACGTATTACGCATACGAAGCGCGAAAATATGTTCCAAGTCAAACAGTGATTCTTCTACCTATGACCTGCTAGTAGTAGAGGCAGAAAAGCGAAATCTTGCCTCTTGCTCCTCCCTGCCGAGATGGTATCCAATTATCTCCTACGTGATACTGAGGTCATAACGGTGGTATTAACCACTGAACTAAGGAACGTAGAGAGGAACAAACACTTTATTATTATTATTATAGATTAACTCTGAACGTTATTATCGCAGTAGAGTTCAAAAACAAACTTGAAAGTTTGTAGACGTTACAGCTAAGTTATCGTGATTTGCCAAAATTTTAGTTAGCGAAATTTTCGCTTTGAGGTAAAAGCTATATGGCCCCCGTACCTAGGTATCAATGCAACAGATAAGGGATTTGTGGAATTCAATTCTCCGAAGAGTTTTAAAATTCTAGTCTAGCCATTTTGTTGCACATTTAACGATAGACCATCCCGCCGGATGATCAGAGCTTAGGCAATCTGAAAACGACGCTAATCACTAGTTTTATTGATTTGTCACTTTCGTTAAGCACTTGTCTTCTCAGGCTACGTCTATTGCCCTCTTCGGTGTGTAGCTTCAGAGCGCCATTCTTGAAGTTCATCGTAAGCCGTTGAGATAAAGTTGTTGTCACGCACGCGTATTTTACATTATGAACTCGCACTCTCCCAAGTTGCTACTTTGGTAGAGTTCAGCATGCGTAACAACTGTATTTCGGGTCAACTTATTTTTGAATAGCCGATCGGATGTCCATTTGGGCTAATCATAGCTATGTTATGAGCTTCAGCTGATCGTAAGTATTGTATTTAGCGTTTGTTTCTAGGACTATCTCAATAACTCATTCACTAGCTTTATAAGAACTCGTGAACTGGTTTTTGTGCAGTAGCATGAAGAAGTCTGTACTGTCTGGGGCTTGAAGTGAGTTTCGTTGTTGTTATTCTAAGCAGTATTACAATATTTGATAGAACCCAGTTCTAAAGGAACCATTGTTGACTAAGGCCTGTTCAAGTTAGCATATACCCCTATCGAAAGTATTTCAGCTCGAAAAAAAAAAAATTATGCACCGTGTATCATAGTGTGTTGATCATGCCAGTGTTGTACTTTTCTGGGCATTCAATGACGCATGTGTGATGCAACTCTTTTTTTTCGGCTGAGGTAGTGTATTTTTCACGTGATTATTTCGACGTTTTCGTCGAGGGAGTTCTGCATGGGACTCTGGTCCAGTTCCATGCGAGTTTCAGAACTGAAGTTTTCGTGGAGGGAGTTCAATATCGGACTCTGGTCCAGTTCCATGCGAGTTTCAGAACTGAAGTTTTCGTGGAGGGAGTTCAATATCGAACTTTGGTCCAGTTCCATGCGAGTTTCAGAACTGAAGTTTTCGTGGAGGGAGTTCAATATCGAACTTTGGTCCAGTTCCATGCGAGTTTCAGAACTAAAGTTTTCGTGGAGGGAGTTCAACATCGGACTCTGGTCCAGTTCCATGCGAGTTTCAGAACTGAAGTTTTCGTGGAGGGAGTTCAATGTCGAACTTTGGTCCAGTTCATGCGAGTTTAAGAACTGGAGTTTTCGTGGAGGGAGTTGAAATATCGAACTCTGGTCCAGTTCCATGCGAGTTTCAGAACTGAAGTTTTGGTGGAGGGAGTTCAATATCGGACTCTGGTCCAGTTCGCATGCGATTTTCAGAACTGAAGTTTTCGTGGAGGGAGTTCAATATCGAACTTTGGTCCAGTTCCATACGAGTTTCAGAACTGAAGTTTTCGTGGAGGGAGTTCAATANTGAATATCGGACTCTGGTCCAGTTAGCATGCGGTTTTCAGAACTGAAGTTTTCGTGGAGGGAGTTGAATATCGGACTCTGGTCCAGTTAGCATGCGGTTTTCAGAACTGAAGTTTTCGTGGAGGGAGTTGAATATCGAACTCTGGTCCAGTTCCATGCGATTTTCAGAACTGAAGTTTTCGTGGAGGGAGTTGAATATCGGACTCTGGTCCAGTTCGCATGCGATTTTCAGAGAGGCTTTCGTAACTTCTTTCTTCAGAATATCCTGGTGTTCAGGACTGGGAAAGGTAGTACGGCAGTACGGAGTTAGTTTTGCATGAGGATCGCTGAGTGCAGCATTTCTCAAGTTGCATTTGCTAGTATATATACCGTCGGGAGTAGGCAGTGCTTGACCTGGCTGAAGAAAAACAGTGCTCGCAGAAAGATATTTTTATAACAAAATAAGAAAGAAATCAAAGTTATTGCTATGATTATTGTGATTAAAAGGGCGGTAAGCTCTTCTAATATCTTTAACTTTCAATTACCGCCAAATGTTTTAAGAATGATTACTCCGAGCATTTTTTTGCCGCATGTTCCTGATGTGTATATAATCAATTCTCTTGAAATTCGTCAATATTCAAGCTTCCAAGTTAAGAGTCTCTTTCACAATACATCGAACTCTGACTTCAACATGCAGTAGGAGCAGAAATGTAGAGCAACGGGCAGAGAAGAAACCACCGTTTCCTTTAAATCTTCTTATTCTAAAATAGTTGACTTCTTATCAGATGCATAGCGCATCGGAATGTTATTTAAACCCTACGAACCTCCAATTAATCAGTAGATTTAAAACAACAAGGACCCATCATTTCTTAGACTAATATAATTTTTTCATTTACAATATCAAATTTTCCCGTTGGATAAATCTTCTTTACCTGCCGTTACGAATATACATCAAGTTCATTCTAACCCGCACCGCATACGCACCGGCAATCAATCAGTAGCTATAAGATAGAAGGGAGAAGCCATCGCCTCTACGATTGCCACATCGAAGTCGTTTCTTTTTCAGATGAGAAAAAACCTGCAGGCAATCGTATACAATAATTGCAGGCTTCATCAAAGGGATTATAGGCGAGTGCCACAACTCCTGTGCTATTCTTCTTTTACTTACTTGGCATCTGCTTTAATTGCCACCGTAATTAGAGTAGCGTATGGCATAGTACCAGCGGCAGCTGCACCTTAGTCTACGCCTGAAGCGTCTCGTGAGTTCATTTCCCTCCAACCTACCCGCATTTTTGGGTAAATCGAAGGACCGGTGATGTATTTTCAAAAATTTCATGATATCAGCAACCGGGGCTGGAAGCATTTGATCGAATCGCACTGTAAGAAGAAAATTTGTGATGGACAGACAGAAAGATTC